>ML675640.1:15657613-16122310 GCA_007922155.1 Mesoclemmys tuberculata
CAATAAATCACTGAGGTTGGTTTGGTTGGCTGCTGGTTTTTTGTTTGCTTTATTTGTTTATTTATTAACAGACTGATTGGTTGACATCTATTTCCAAGAAGGTGATTGACAAGGAGAAAATACACCATTTCCCCATCCACGGTGGAAATACAGACACATTTGCATCAAATAAGAAAATACTTAAATCTATCTGAAATGCATGTATGTGTCAAACAGTTGACATATAAAGTAGGAATAACACTGTTTTGGATCTGTAACATTTATTGTACTGCATATGCTACACAAATAAAATTCAATAATACACAATTCCGAGATAACTACAGGTAAATTAGCATCTTAAAATTCCTCTTTTTTCCAATATACCAGTTGCACACGGGAGTATTTACCGGTTACTTCAAAAAGCAAAACGCACATGCAGAGACCAGATTCCAGTCTCATTCCAGCAGCGTGCAAAGCCAGAGTCACCTCACTGCTTCACACGAACGCAGTTGAGAACAGAATCTGGGCCAATTGTTTTAACTACTGAATCTTTGTTTTTAATAATGTATCTCTGCACAAATTTAAAGCAATTTCCTGTTTTTAAATTATGTGACGCATTTATAATAAAATGGCAATTGCCCTTAAATCTCATCGGTAATTACCTTTTTAGTTTTTCACATCTGCTTATCTCCCAGTTAGATACATGTTTATAAATATACAGTTTCAAAATCATGGCAATGTTGGCTGTGCAGAGGGTGGTGTCGGCCGGAAGCATTCAGTGAGAGGAGATAGAGGCATGCTCAGGACGAGAAGGGAATCTTCTAAGCAGCTTTATGTTCCCCTCTCTCGTGTCAGACTCTGCATGGCGAAGAGTGGATCTGATTTCAGTTTGTGATGTATGTCACCGACGGCACCAGGACATTGATTTACTATGTCATGAAATTCCAGTTCCTTTGCAGCCACTGTTACCATGGCCATGCACAATATGTTTGAGTTTCTTGTAATGCACACTAGGAAATACACCCTCTGTACACCCAGGCTCCAAACTTCCACGCTCAAGTGAGTGGAATTAATTGCTGCCATTTTGAAGATATAAGGCCATATTGTGCCACCAACTTTTAAGTGGGGGTCTCCATTGTTTCTTGAGCAGCACTCTCTATTGACATCAATGCCGTGATACAGCTTCTGTTTTCTTGCTGGATACGCTGGCGATATCCTGGCCTCATTGAAGTCAGTGGGAGTTTTGCCATTGACTCTAATGGAGCCAAGGTTTTGCCCAGTGTGCTTCCTGCATTCAGAAACAGTTATCGGTGTGTGAACTGATGGGCCCCTCCATGCCAGCTGGCAGAGAGTCTGCCTTACTGTCACTCATATCATGCCTGGCACACTCACCATCCTCAACACCCTGTTGTCATAATATGTACCTAAAAGGTCTCCAGGTGACGTGTCATATGTAAACTGGTGACGTGTTGGTCCTGAAAGTCATTGTGTGACGTCTGTATGGGTTGTGTACAAAGAGTTCCAGGTGTGAGCTGGAATTATGTTTTTAAAACATCATTTGGAGCCAGCATATAACCCTGGCCTGCTGTAGACAAAGGAATGTGGAGTCACCTGTCTGACTGCTTGGCTACAGGCAAAGGACAATGAAAGTACATTTACATGTAGGGTACACAAAGCAATCACATAACAAATGGCAGAGGAGAAAACTCCATCAGCACACCAGAGACAGTCTGCGCCCCAAAAATCCCTTCTTGGCGCTTGAGGCAAAGACAAGTGACTTTGAGTAATATAAGGAGCAGAAAGACATTTTAGCTGTCTATCACGTAAGGGACAAAAGTGGCCAGAGCTCTTGGATTCTGTGGAAAGTGGATACTTGAGCCAAGTGGGTTGACGTCTCTGGGAACTGACTATAGGTGAAAAATTGCCTCAGACCAAGATTATAACCTGTTAATCTGTAGACACTAGAAAACATGTTTTGTTTTGTTTTGTTTATAACCAGACCTGTCTCTTTTTCTCTTGCTTAGCATCACTTAAATCTTTCTTCTTTATTAATAAACTTATTTATTACAAAACCCTTTCAGGGCCGAGTATTAAAGTGGAGTGTGAATGGCTGGTGTACACACTTCCTCTTTGGAGGGAGTGAACGTAATACTAGCTGTGATTGGCACAGTGAGGGGGACTGGACACGGCAGAGAGACATCACTGGGGACCTGGGTTGGGTTGATTGTTACCTGCAGGCCAAAGGTTAGAAGTGCAGAGTCTCAAGGTATTGGCTGGCAAAGCAGCCCGGTTGGCAAAGCAGGCCACCTGGCGCGTCGGGGAGCTGATATGCAGCTGAGCAGAGGGGGAATATGGCGCCTCGCTGTTCTGGGTGACCCGAGCAGAACGTCACACTGATACATAGGAAGTATAAGTCACAATAACATGGGAAAACAAGTTGCTACTTTAACAAGTTTGCCAGATGTTTTCTCGTGTAGCCGCTTACTCACTTTGTTAATAACAACACTGTTACTAATAACAATTGTAATTACACGTTCTAATGCAGCAAGGTTGTGGCCCCAAGGAGTTGACAGTCTTCATTAGACCAAACTCAGGAAGTGAATGTAACAAGTGACAGGAAGGCAGTGGGGAAGGAGGACAAGTGGAAGCCGTAATAAGCATGTATGATTAAGTAGGACAGGTGTGTGTGTGTGTGGCTGTCTTCCGAGCGCACATGCATTTGTAACAGCTCTCAAATCTTGAACAAATCATTTTAACTTCCAATCCTTTGTATTCATAAATGTCTATGGCACAGTTCTCAGACTCTGCCCTTATTGGAAGCCAGCAGATCCTCATGCAAATCTCTGTGATCTTGCCGAAACTGAACGAAAAGTAGCTCAAACTGGCATTCTTTGTACTTTCTTTCCCCAACTAGATTACACTTTGTTTTAGGTTGTCTGTAGCTTCAGATTACCACCCTAACTTCTTTAGAAAGGATTCCTGGTTTCATTTCCTCCCATTCAACATCAATTATGGAGCACTTGAGATATGAGAGGAGAGGGGTACTCCCACCTCTGCACTGCTCTCCTTCCCTTCTTTGTGAGGCAGACGCAGGTAGACTGGTGCCTATTGCATTACGCGTTTCCTTTGAGTTGTCATACCCTTGGGACTTTCACATTTTCTGTCGTAAACTGCAGCCAACGGGTTAGGCGGGAAGCCAGGCATGAGAGGCAAAGCTGGGCCCAATTACACAGCGAGATCACGCCAACCTACCAAAGGGCACCCCCTTGCTAGGGTTAGGGCCATAATGCAGATGATCTTCAGTGAATGTCGGCTTGAGTTTTTAACTGAATTAATTTCAGCCATGCTTCTCACAACCATTCACAAGTATGGCGTGGACTGGAATGAACACTTGTGAAAAACACGCAGCTTTTGCGTGCCCAAGTCTCCATGACATCGCGTTGTCAAGTCGCACGTCTGAATAATTCGCATCAGGGAACAGAGAGAACAACGTGACTTCTCTGACCGACCTGGCTGAGAAGTGGAATACGCACCCAGAGCAGCTGGAGTGAGGTTTATACACACACAAGTGTGCCGGTGACGGGGGGGCGCACAGTCTGGCGGCCGGTGTCCTGGGCTCAGAAATGGTTCTGTCAGGCTGAGGAGTTACTAGCTGCGAAGGGTCTCGCTATATCCACACAGAGCTCATCCTTGCAGCATCTGAGCTGCCAGAAGCCTTCGTGGTGCTTAGAGCCGCCTAGCCCCACGGCCTCAGTGGGGCGTATGGGCAAGGCCAGCTGCTCTCAATGTGGGGCACGGCAGGAGAGTTTCCTAGGGGGTGAGTCAAAGGGGGCTGCCTGTGCCCAGGGGAGCCAACCTCGTCCCTCCGGGCCTGAGCACAGGCCTGGCCTCCTCGAGTGCGCCGGAGAGTCGTCTGGCCAGCTCCAGAGGGCACTCAGGAGAACACAGGAGAGCCTGGGACTCTGCTGTCTCTCTCATCTGGGTTCCATCCCTGGCTCTGCCACCGACCTCTGGGCACCCTTGGCAAAGTTGTCTAGTCTCTCTGCACCTAAGCTCCCCAACGGCAGCGTTCGAATGCCAGTGCTTGCTCCTTGTAGGGCACCGAGGAGAAATCGATTCGCAGGCTCAGCCCTGCGAGTTGCTAAGTTCTCTGGTCCTGATCCAGCCAGGTGCTCAAGCACGTGCTTAACATTAAGCACGTGAGCAGTGCTGACTAACTGCTCTGCTGCCCTCAGGCTGAAGCCAGCCGCCCCACAGGACAGCCTGCAAGTAGCCAGGCTACATTTCCCAAACCAAGCGTCACAAGGAGCCGATAAAAGCTAGTCAGGGAAGTTGGTACAGCACCAACCTGAGCTGCCACCTCAGACGGCCAAGATTGCTTTGCCTTTAGTGCATGTCGACCCTGCAGCATGGCATCTGCGGCTGGCCCGTGCCAACTGGCTCTGGCTAAAAGCATTTTTATTGCAGTGCAGACGTTCCAGCGCAGGCTGCGTTCTGGGACACCCCCACCTTGCAGGGTCCTTCACCCCGAGCCCTGGATGTCTGCACTGCAATTCAACAGCCCGTTAGCCGGAGCACCACCTGCCCGTGTCAGCTGGCACAGGCCAGCCGAGGACTTCTAATTGCACAAATCTCGATTAGGGGTCAGGGTTTGTGGGAGACGGGCCCTTAATCTGATTGACTCAGGGGAGCCTGTGACATCATGCGCCTTCGATCCCATTGTATTCGCACTGCTTGGTAAATGAATATTCGTTCGGGTCCGCGAGTTCCCGCGGAATCTGCGCTTCCCGTGTTTGAGGACTGGCAGCCCTGTGTATCTGAGCCCGAGCACTGGGCGTGGCTTCATCTTTTTTGTGTAAAAAATAAAATGGAGAGAGTGTAGGGATGCAGGCAGAGACCAGACTAGACCAGTGGAGTTTCTCCTCTGGAAGAGAGAGAGCACCAGCCGTGGCATGCGGGGCCCCTAACCCTGACCTTGGAGGGACCAGTTCTCTCGGTCCAGGTCTCCGTGGCCCATCCAGTCCTCAGCTCTTTTCCGGGCACCTTGCTCAGCTTTTTTTATGAGGTGCTGGCCGATAGCTCATTTTGCTGAAGCCATGGATCAGCTGTTGGATGGGAATGAATTTTGGTCTCTGGTGACCTGGAGGCGAAAGCTCTGTATCCCTTTCCTACGCCACTAAACCATCTCGGACCCCTAGAGTCATTTGATAGGTTATTAGTCTCTGACATGTTTAGATAATGCAGAGATGGCTGGAAATGTCCCATTACAAAGGATTTGCAGAGACTCCTCAGACACACTGGAGGACTCTGTTCTGCCTCTCGTTTATTGGACACTTGTGCTTCACGCTGCGGAGCTGATGGTCAGCGTCTGCGCTAGTAACTCCTCTCCTCTGGGCCTGGTGTATAACGCAGTGTTATAAAGTATCAGTCTAGGGTAGAAGACCAAACTCGGATCTAAGTTGCATTGGGCTAACTCTCTTTATTTTAGTGAAGTTGCTCCAGGTTTACACAAGAGAAACTGAAAGCAGAATTTGGCCATTACATCTCTTCCGCAATGAGGGCCTGTCGGAAAGATTCTGTGTCATTCCAGGACACTGACCTTGATGAATGCACTGAACAAAAGAGACAAATCCGGGCATGCTGGTGCTTGTTGCCACGCTAATGCAGTAACTGAGCTGTAGATGAAATTTCCCACTGAGGACAGTGTGCTCCCGGGGGCGCAGGTAAATGCAGAGTCCAGGGCACGTACGCTCTGGGTTCTCTTGAGATCCTTGGAGGCAGCGCTCATGGGTTTCCCTGTAGGCTGACCCAGGGAAATACCCCTCTGTCGGGCTGCGCGTTCCCAGCCTCCCCCGCCGGGGTCAGAGCAGCCCCTCAGCGCTACTCCAAGTGCTAGTCCCGGCCTGCTGCGGGCCTGGAGCTCTCTGACCGCATGGACTGGGCTGGGAAGCTTACTGCCAATCCTGAAGCGGCCCCTGCGGTCCTGCCCCAAGTCTGGAAGAGAGCGAGGGGCCGGACCCGGCTGACCTCGCCCTGCCTTCCCGCGGGATGAAGGGCAGAGGGAGGGGTGCCGGGTAGCAAAATGCTTGGCTGGAAGACGCACATTTTGCTGTGCTGCTGTCTAGCCTGCGCTCTTTGTCACTCTGCGGCAGTAAAGGCAAATATACGTTTGACAGGCTTTCCTTTGCTCCCCGGCGCTGGCAGGCATCCACTGCCTGGTTTGGGGAGAAGGGGCAGTGACCGTTTGCATTCTGGCCACCATTTCTGAGGTGCCACGAGCAGCCCGCTGCGATGGGGGCCGAGACTGACGCGGGAACCAAAGGGTGCTGTTAGGCCAGGATGCTCCCCACACCAACGTGAGGCCAGTCCAGCAGCGGGATGTCATGCAGCAATGCCCAAGTGGCTTCAAACCAGCAAATCATTTCCAGAGCCAACCTGGAGCAACTCCCCAAACCTCTGCTCCCCTGGCTTGGCCCCAACGCCTGGCCCCCTCCACCTCAGGGCTCAGGAGGCACTATCAAAGCTCTGAGAACAAGAGTGGCCGGCGAGAGCTTTCCTCTCCTATGCTGCCACTGGGCTCTGGCTCTGCCTTCGCTGATGGGTTTTAGGCTAGCCCAGCAGCCCAGGCAGACTCCTGGCATCCCCCGATGTTTAGGGTGAGAGATTTACCATCTTCCTCACCAGACCAGGCCTGAAGATCTCATCACCCCCAGCTGCAGCGGGGACAGGAGCAAGGAGCCGATCACGGCACACACGAGAACCTAGGGAGCAGATGTGTGCGATCGCCCTCCAGGCCAGGCAGCAGCGCTAGGACTGTCTCAGTGAGAACTAGGAACTGCCTAGGGAGAGGCTGGGGAGTCTGTCAGGGCCTCCCACCCCAGCACGGGCTGTTAGCGGGAGGCATACAGCTGCAGGGCATCTGCCTGAGGGCATCGCCGTGGACACTCCTGTGAGGCACACGCATAATGTGGCAGCTGAGTTCCCGGCAGCAGAGAGAGAGGAATGCAAGGCACGCGTGCTCCATGGACAGCTGACACCGCCAAGCCCTTGGAGTGGGCAATGCGGGCCCTGCTGCATACACTGGCAGGGGCAGATAAAGTGGCATCCGTCTGCTGTCCAGCAGCACGTGATGCAGCAGCTCTGAAGGAAGTACCATATGAAACCCCCGTGCAGTATTTCCCGTGTCACCTTGCACACCTACTGCAGAGAGACAATCTGGTTATCCCTGGGCTCCGTACCCTAGCACAGGAAGAGTTTTAAATCCATTGTACAAGCACGTGGTCACTCTTCCCATTGCAACCCTGCCTTTCCTCTTCCTGGGCCCGCACTGCCTGCCTGCGACGGCACGCTCACGCAGCCACCACGATCTCTTCTTACACAGTTCACTGCCAGCGCCACCCCCCCCAAAATTCAATTTTTTCTCTTTCCCCTGGAACATTGCATCTTGTTCAATCCTTCCCCTGTCACACAGGCTCCGGCACTGCTGCAATTGGATTCCAAAAATAACCTCTTTATTCACACAGCTCATGCTATTATATCGTAGTACAGCTCGGGCAGGCAAGGGGTCATTCCATTATCCAGGAACGAGATAACTGAGCATTAGGGCAGCCAGACTCTTTGACTCCCTGCCCTGTGGTAATGGGCCTTTTTTAAGGGCATTAACCAATGTTTCTACTAGGTATTTGACAAGAGTAAAGGTAACATTGCCATTTAATCCTCTGGTTTTTTTGGCTTTGCTTTGCTATAGACAACGCTCACATTTACTTCCCTTCAGGTGCTCCAACTCAGCCTGAAAACACGGTGCTCGTTTTCTCGGGACCCTCCCTTTGAAGCTCCAGTGACAGGTCGGATTAAATATTCTGGGTGTTGGGACACAAGTAACCATCTCTGTTTCCGGCATTTTCAGTAGCTTCCCTGGTTTGCTGTGTGGAATATGGAACTGGTCCTGCCAGCAAGTGCACATCTGTGCTATTTATAATGTGCGTGATGGTTTAACATAAAAACCACAGCCAAGACTGGAGACCCAATGTGCTAGGCGCTGTACAGACACACAAGGAGAAATCTTGGCCCCATTAAAATCAGTGAGAATTTCACCACTGACTTCAACGGAGCCAGGATTTCGCCCAGAACGTCTACATTCTCCTCTGTCAGGAAGCCTACCAAAAACTCAACAATAGCCGAGCAGCTGGCATGCTGTGGTGGCTGCTCATGTTCCTAATCATCTCCCTCGTACCGTGTACACCTCCGTTTACGTGCTGCATCCCTTCTCCGGCTCTCCTCATGTACTCCGCTTGTCTGGGCCCGGGTCTGTTGTCTTGTGTTTAGCGGTACCAGCACAGTGGAGTCCTGTAAATGACTGCTACCCCCAGGGAGTTCACAGCCTAAACAGATGGAGGGGGGGGGTGTTAGCCCCATTTTACAGATGAGACGCTGAGGAACAAAGATAAATTGTCTGGCCCTGGGTCACACAGGCAGTCTGTGACAGCACCAGGAGCTGACGCCCTCTCCTAAATCCCAGTCCAGAGCCACAACCATAAAGTTACCCTTCCTTTCCATGGGCTCTGCCTTTCTCTGCCCTTGGAGGGCCAGGGCTGGGTTCATCTTTTCCTCACAGCTGAGAATGGGATTGTAACGCCACTGAGGATGCACCACCTGTGTTCTGCTTCCATGAGGCCTGGTGGTCCCAGGAAGGACTTTTTTGGCACCCTGATGAAAGAGCCCCAAATGAATGGGGACTCATAGAAGAGCAATGAGGATGGATGGGCAGGCAAAGAGATTAGCTTGTCAGAAACAATGATGAACATAACAAAATGCCTGGAGATGAAGTCATTAGCAACACGGACTGTCTAGAAGGGCCTACGAAAGGGCATAAACACCACCGTGCCCAAGTGGGTACCCATCATAGGATGAAAAAGAGCAGTTCTTCCCAGTAATATGGAGACTTTGACATCCGCTGAGGTGCACAAAGTGGACATCAAGATTTATTGACACATGGGGCATTTGCTTCCTACAAGGGAGTGATAGCTTCTCAAAGGACAATGAAATGGATGCTTACCAAAACAAGAAGTTGTTATGAGCATTGTTATTTACAGCCTGAATATCTTCATCAAACTACCTGGAAACCTCTGCATTATAGCTGGGTTTATACACGGCAAAAGGGTTTGCTGCAATATTAGCATTCAAAGGGGGCGGCGGGGGGGGGCTGCCAAAAGCTGTTTTCACCTGAAAGGTAAATAAATGTGTCCTTTGAAAGCCAGTCATGATGCTTGGATTTGCATCTGCAATCTGACTATTTAATGTAAGTCCTGACCTCAGCATTATTGACCCTGAGGAGATAAATTATGGAGCCTCATGACCCTTTCCAGCCAGTGATGAGCCAGGCCTTTGCTGCAGCGCGTAGCTATGGTCTGCCTACTGGGAGCTGACGTTCTGTCATGCCTTTTTCTGAATAGAGGAGATGAAACCTCACGTCTTTAATCTTTTTCTATGAAGGATGCTCACTTTATACTGGCTCTTATTCCACTCATTGACAGCGGGAGCTGCTCTGTAAGACCCATTGTCCTGCGGGGCCCTACTTCGTTCACAGCCCTTCACAAATGCCAGTAGGAAATAGCTGGTGTTCACATGTGCTTTACACACACGGGTAAACTCAAGATAAGTGAGTTGGCCAAGTCACACACTAGAACAGTGGCAGTAACGAAAAGGACTCAGGAGCCCTGATTGCCAAGCCCATGCTCTAACCGTTACACCTCACTGCCCCGTACAGGTTCTCAGCACATAGGTACTTGTTTGAAGAGAGTCTTGCTCCAACGCTGGGCACATGTGTAAAGGACTGAAACTGTGTGATTAGACGCCTGTGTTTCAAATCTCTTGCCTGTCCCAGTGCTTTCTCTGGTGCCATCTTGCCCTAGGGCGCTGCTCTCCGGTTTGGAAAGCCAGCTCCTCCCCTACGCACCTGACCTGTACCCAAAGATGGGATGATTTCCTGAGCTCGTGATTGGGAGCCAGTGCAGTGTCATGAGGGACTGGGGAGGACAGGAGCAGGTATCCCTGGGACACTTCGGCCCATGCAGCAGGCTAGGGCATTGAGTGGGTGCTGGGACAAAGCAGCTTCATGAGCGTGTGAGCTCTGGGCAAGTTTCATTAACAAAGGGATATTTGCACATAACTATTTTTTTTAAAATCCCCTGAGAGGACCTGTTAGTGCTGGGCTCCCAGCTCCATAAATGGACATTTCTAAACTATCCACGAACGGTGTCATAGGAGCCGTGATTAATGAGTGAAAATAAAAGCACTCGCCGCGTCTCACCACATCGGGCCCTAATAATGCAGCACTATCACTGATGTTTAAAATTCCAGCCTGTACCTGCCTCTCTGGCAGCCCCATTTGAGCTACGTCCCTGCATTTCTCTCTGCTGCTCGTCCTGGCTACTTACATCTATCTGTTCGCTCGTTTCTTAGACATTTCTTAGCTGCTGAGCGGGGCTTAGAACTGGGAGGGAAATGAATTGTTCATTCAGGTGCTTGGGTAGCACGCATGAGCTCTCTACACCGTCACCTGTTCATTCAGAATTTGTTTGTATTACGGCTGAAGATAACTGTCACTCAGTGCATTTAACTCTCCCGTGCAGCTCACGTAACTAGGTCCCTACTCTATTCCCATTGCAGGGCAATGCGGTGGGATTGGGCGTTTAAAATTTGGCTCCAGGAAATGTGCATCTCGGCTCACAGGAGTGTTTGCAAAGAGTTTTGTGTAGCATTTAGCTGCATAGTTCTTATTCGAACAAAGGCAGTGGCGTGTCTGCTTCTCTCATAAGGCTGAACTTTGTGCAATGTGTTGGAAATTTAAGGACGAATTGTCTGCCTCCTCTCTGCCCCAAAATGCAATGTACTGACGTGTTCCTGCACTCCTCACTCACACCAGGATCTCTCTTCTCAGAACATCAGCAATAACTGAGCCTTCAAGGAGACAACTTGCATGCACAATGGTTGCAAGATCTGGGCTAGATTTAAGCATCTTGCTGCCCAAAGAAAGCGGGTGGGGTGTGAAAACAAGAAAGAGGGAGAGGGGAAGAGATGAGAGAGACAGAAATGTTTTCCTGGTGTGGAATTTTAGTCAGTTACTTATCAGGCCTCAGAATGAGAAACAAATGAGAAAAATATGCAAATAAATCGCGATCAAGCCCTTAAAATTCCTGACAAACATCTCTTCAGATGGAAGCTGCTGTCCTTTTTAATCTCTTCAGCGAAAAACATCAAAATCAAACCAAAAGTCACCATCTTGGGAAAATCCAGTCTTGGGGACAAATCTGCACTGTCTCATGCCCTCTGCAGAGGGCGTTTCACCACAACGCGTGTGCACGTCTCTGGTTAGCAGCACCAACTCCGTACCGAGGACCGAGGACTCATGCAGTGCCAGCTCCGATATCAGCAAACCCCAGGTCCAGCCCCAGAAGTAGCCTGTGAAGGTGGGACCATCCCAGGTGCCCTGTCAGATCTACCCAGGAATGCTCATGGGAAACTTCACCCTGACTCCTACATCTCCACCGGCACCTAGGTTCCCAGACCCACCTGGGATCTTTCCAGCAGATTGAGGTTTCAGATTTGTTCCTCTCCAAGAGCATGTTAGCCTCTTGTCTGCGTAGCTGTCACACAGAATAGAAAGCAGCTGAACAGAGGAGCCTCTGATTTTAGCCCATTTTTTGTGCTATTGTTAACATGGAGCATTTCTGGCTCCAACTGTGGAGCAAATGCATCTGAGTGCTTCCAGGATGATTTTGCCAGCACTATAAGCTGGTATTTTATGGTGCTGAATCTGGTTATTTATGGCTACGTGCAAGGACTCGGACATCTCTTTGCAGCCTTTTGCTGCTTTCCCTTCCCAGCAGAATGCCCGGCCAGCAGTTCTGCAGCTGATTAGCACTGCAGGGTACGGGTCTGCGTGGCAACCAGACAGGCGCAAGGAGCTGTGTGGTAGCTTTTTGTGTATCAACATTCAATGACTTTCCAAAACTTTATGTTGCAATGCTGGCATCTCACCTCCTTAGGAGTGAAAACACAGATATCAAAGATTGCTGCTTAATTGATTGATTAATAACAGAAGCCCTAATTGAATCCTCCCAGCTTGTGTATTAGATGTCTTAATGGCAGAGCCTAGGGAGCAAATGCACAGCATGGAAGTGGGAACCGCAGCCCAACAAGGATCACTTTCAATTTAAAAGTCAATCTCATTATACGAGAAGCTGTTTTCTCTATCCCTCTGGAAAGGCAACAGCAAACTCCCATCTTCTCCTCACCAGAGCCACATGGTTTGTTAGTGTCTGTGGGAGACAAAAATACAAGCTTTTTTTTCATTTGTTCTCACTGCTGCATATCTGAGCAGCTCAGTAAATATTCATGAGGCTGCCATTGCAAGAGCTCTGAAAACTCCAGAAAATACCCCTCAGAGGTGACATGTAATTTGGCACTTCCCACATGGACAGGCAAAGGATGCAGCTGGAGCATCTTAACAATTAGGCTGGCTGCAACCTAATCTTTTTTGTTTGTCCTTAAACACGAGAACATCAGGGCCCCTGTGATAAAGAATTCAGCAGGGCTACCTGGAAATCATGCATTTACACAAACCTGCGAGGCCACCATGCTGCATCTCGTGCCACAAAAACTCGGAATTTCTTCCCAGAGTTTCGTGTTGTGGTTTCCACATCTGTGATTGTGAAGAACAGCTCAGTCCCGGCTGAGCTATTTCCCAACAGCAAGTGCTTCTCCCAGGGAGGTGCTGGGGCTTGCGTACTCCTGGCCTATAAATATTAGAGGAATGAATGAGCGTGCTCCGAGTTTCCCATTCTCTGAGGTAGCCGTTCAGCAGGGCACGGCCAGGTGAAACCCTTTTGTTCCTGTATGAGTGAGTGATAGAGGTGGGCCTGGGCTGCAGCATCCAAGATCTGAATCCAGACTTCCAGCCCCCCACAGCCTCGATCCAGCGTTGGAGTTCGGAGTCCAACTCCAATTGGACTGTGTCCTGTCTCCTTTGCAAAATGGGGTAAGGCCAACGCGATGGAAGTGACCTTTGTGAAAACATTGTCCATGTTAGATGAGTGAGAATCATGTGGTGTTGAGAATGCAAGTAATGGGCATCCATGAGGAAGGGTGGGTATGGCGACCTGCTTCTATGAGTTCATGTCCAAGATTTGACAGTCACAGACCTTTCTGATCCCCTAGCCTGTCCATACCCAGGGAAGAGAGGGACGTGTCCAAAAAACCACACGTGAACAAATCTCCCTTTTTTGAATTTTCTCAGTACTTTGCCCCAGCTCATCCCTTTGGTTTCTTTGACTCAAAGTCTCAAAAACCTGTATCTGACAACCAAAATAAAGCAGCTCCATTCTGCCCTCAGTTTTGCTTGGGTAAATCCTACGTAACTCCATGAACGTCAATCAGGTTTCTCTAGGCCGACATCAGAGCAGTGGGGGTGAGAATTTGGCCTGAAATATTTAAGCCATTTCCCCATTTTCATGTTCTTTTCTCCATTTCAGTAGCTTCCTTTTGCTAATGACGCGGCTTATTCCAGACGAGTCAAGAGTTGCATTGGCTCTAGCCCCTTTATTAGGGAAACTTATTCACAGTTAAAGTGAATTGTTCCCAGACATTGTGTCTTGGACATCTGCCACGGGAAGAGCTCTGTGTCTCTGCCCAGAGGCCAAGTATCTGTTAGAGATGTGCAAGCCGGCAGCAGCGCAGTGCTAGGTATTGGTGTGAGCAGAAAGCACCCCAGGGTACAAACGCTTCTCTGCACTGCTTGGAAGCTCTGGAAGCTGGTCTGGGAGTGCTGGAGTTCTTCGCAGTGGGACTTGGGGGCCTGTCATTTTGTCACTGGGGGGGGGGGGTCCTTTTGCCTCCACAAAGGTGCAGGGAGGGATCTCTGTGCAAAGTCAGAGACCAGCGTGTTTGTCCCTCTGAACACAGCCCTGAAAGACTCTCCCACGGTCTGGCCAGAGGCTGTTTCTGCTTCCCACATGGATGCGTGCTGTGTCCCAGGGACCGGCCTGTGGGGTAGCGCCCCTGTGCCTATGCCAGGTGGGCCTCAGTGCTGAGAGGGGCTGAGCACCTACTGCTAGGCGGCTGCCTTGTCAGCCGCGGTCGTTCAGAGCACTCAGCGCCGTGCCGGATCGGACCCTGGGTCTGTGACTCAGACTGCAAACCCGTGTTCTCTGTGCGGGGCAATGAGCTGCTGGCGGGGCCGGGAGAGGACGGCTCCCCGACACTCTGCTCCCCATCCCTAGTGCCCATACGAGGCAATGCCGCAGCCCAGGGGTCTCCTGCCTGCTGCTGAGCCTCGTTTCTCTGCAATAGACCGTCGCGGGGCTTGAACGTGAGCTGCACGGCCAGCGCATAGACCCTCGTTCGGCCCCTGGCCCCCGCTAGCCCACTGGCATGCAGCTCATGGGTGACCTTCAGCTCCCGGATGACTATCTCCTTCAGACAGCACAATGAAACCTGGTTTATTGCTTAACACAGCGTGGCAGAACCTGTAGGTGTGTTTTTGTTCCAGTCTTCTATCGTTTTCAGAAACGCCTGCAATTGTGACTGCTCCGAGTGCTGGTGCAATCCCACTCCAAGCTAATCAATAGAAGGCCTCCAGGTATCTCACACTTGTGTCAAATACGGGATTTTTTTTAGCATCCGAGCACTTTCAAGACTCTTCTGGTGGTTGCAGGGTTTTTTTCACCCTCATCCTGGGAAGGACACTGAAGTGCAGATGCAATAAAGTCAGAGCCGTGGCCTTGGGAGTCCTTTGGACGCTTCCCCAGGGAAAAAAAAAAAGTGTCTCAAACTGTGTCCATCATCAAGAGCTTCTGGTTGCTGCCCTTCGGGTTTGGTGTCCTGTGATGTTGAATCATTGGGAAGGTGCAGAAGAATGTACGCGTGAGAATCAGATGCTTTGTTTTGCCTGGGACAGAAATACGGTCGATGTGGGTGTGCATATGTGTGAGCATTTGATACAATTCCACTTAAAGCCATCTTGCACTGACGTAACGTTGTCTCTTCCAGAAAGGGAGCACTGATCTGGATTCCAGGAAGTAAAATGCTCTTTTGATGCCTGGTGCCATGCAAAGGATTCACAGGTGGGAACCGAGGTTTGGGATGGGATCACAAGTGCGAGTCAGGCTGAAATCTCGCTATTTCTGTTTGTGAAGATGTTCCCTCTAGGGTAATAATAAAATTAAAAAGAAAAAATCCCTAAACCCTCCTGAATTGGATCCAAACAGTAATTTGCCAGTTTTTCAGAAAAATGTCTGTTTCCACAACGGCAGCACCCCAGGATTAGAACGATAGTTTTTGGGAGGGAAAACTGCTCTTCATTTTAGAAAAGAACCTGCGATGAAAATGAGAAATATTTAAGTACTTTGCAAACCCACAAAGCACAGCTTTTCTCAGGTGACAAACGCTTCTTTACTCAGCCCCCATCGTTGCGGGGTAGACGGATGCCTGTCTGCCTCGCCCAACCCATATCCCTGTCGGACTTTTCAGCACGCAGTATGTGTTTCAAACATACCAGGATTATCTGTAAAGGGTCAGTTCTAAATCCCTGCTCACTAGGGATTATTCCACCTTAATCTGGTGGTTCTTAAATGCGCCGTCTATGCTGAGTGTCTGGACCATCTGAGTGAGATGAATATATATATATTTGTAGCTATGCTATTGCCGGTACCTGAGAAGCACCTGCCTGCGCTGAATACGTAGGTGCCGCTCCACAGACATCTCTGGAGTTTCATGCACCGGGGCAGGTAGCAAATTTGGGCCCTTTATATGCATTCCCCCCTCTCCCCGTTGTTTTGCAGATTTTTCTTTCATTAATGTTAGGGCATTAATGGGTCGAAGTCTTAGCTCCATCATTACAGAAGACATATAAAGCGCTAGACACTGCCTTTCCTGTCTGATTTGTGCCCTTCTTTTCCAAATGCCCATCTCTCCTCTCTCTCTCCTCTCCCTTCCCACAAACTTTCTAAGAGCAGCATTTTGTCTGAGCTCTGACACCCTAAACGGCAGATGGGAATTCTGTTCTGCTCTACCTGCATGTAGGATGCATAATTTTGCACTAAACCAATGAGCCAATCTGATCTTAAAATAGACTGATAGCCTTTAGTTCTGGGGTTTCTGTCGGAACAGCTCCTGACGGAGGAGGAGGCAGCAGTGAGGAATTCACACGTACAGCATGGCATTAGAATGGGAGAAATGGCCCAGTTAGCGTTTTGACAAAGGCCAGCCTTGGGGATGGGAAAGAGCTTTAATCTGATAATGGCCCAAAGGGAGCATTGGTCTGGGTGGATGCCAGTCTTCTTGAACTCAGGACTCGTTGTCACCCATGGCCTCATGTCAGTGTGATTTGAGCATTGGAAAAGCATAAAACGCATCTGAAACCGGTGGGCTGATGGCCTTTCTCGTTCGGGGCTGTCGTCAGGATACGCAGTAATGCAAATCCTAATTGAGTCTTCACCCAAACATTGACACCGCTAGAGCCAGTTATCAGAAAGAAGGAGCCCTGGTCCCCCACACGGACCCTGGGAACTCGCAGCTACCCTTGAAGGCAATGGAACTCACATCCCTGTCCCACCTTTTGGCATACTCCTGTGTAACTTTCCCTTTGATTGTCCCAAAGGAGGAGAGTTTACTTGTATGATCAACTTGTATTTCATGCTTTTCTCTTTCTGTAATTTGCCAGTAAAATCTGTTTTGATTTAACCCTGTCTGACTTGTCTTAGGGCACGTCTACAGGGGGATAAAAGTCCCACGGCACAGCCGGGGCTGGCCTGGGTCAGCTGCCTCAGGATCACAGGGCTCGGGCTCTGGGGCTAAAAACCTCTGTGTAGACATTCAGGACCCTCCCACCTTGTTGGATCTCAGAGCTTGGGCTCCAGCCTGCAGTCAAACGGTCTACACAGCGATGTCCCCTTGGAGCGCTAGCTGGGCCAGTCGTCAGAGCGCTCGGATGAGAGGGAAGGACGTTCCAGTTAGAGCATGAGGAGAAGGACACGAGGCTGCGGTCTCCCTGGCATGGCCCTTTGCAGACAGAGGAGAGAGAATGACCTGGGACTCGGAAGGTAACACACACCGTTACCGGACACACAGGCATGGTGTTGCTGCATTGCTTATCTGCAAACACGTCAGGTCATACAGCAGGGCCAGCAAGGGTTCCCAGATAAAGGGAGAAACTGAAAGGAAATCTGGCCAGATGACTCCATCTGCCATGACTTTCTGCTTTAGAAGAGCCCAGTGTCCTTTTTGGGTATCCCCTGCTGAGGTTGAACTGAGCTTTATCAAGGTTCGAAGCATGCAAACTGTGGAGGTGTCATTTGCCTTCTGAAAGAGTCTGACTGTCCAGAGTAGAACTGAACACGTGGGTGGGACCGCTTGCACCTTCACCCCACAAGTGCAAATCAAACCTGTGATCTGAGTAAATTCTTTTGGAATAAGCTCCTTTCTCAGCCTGCCTTTCACATTTATGTGCAAATGGCTATTATTTTCCTGACTCCTGATCCAGTATTGTCTTGGGCAGTCGTTCTCGTTAATGGTTTTAACTGCGTTTAAATTGTTTTGATCCGGCCATGAGTTGGATTGGTCAAGAAGCAGTTGTTTGACACTCCCATTGTTTGTCTGGTTCTAAGCTCCCAGGTTTCCTCTGTCACCAGCTGCAGGGGCTTTCTGCAGTTCCCAGTAGGCACAGTAAGGTCTAGCCACAAGCCGGATGTTCACAGAAAGATTCAGACATTCGTTTCCCGAGCAAATGATGTTCCTATTCCTGCGGCTGCTGAGTGCAGCTCTTGCTGCCTATGTGTAAATTCAGAGTGAAATGTCACCACTTCCCCTGCAATTTTGCCTGGGATTTTATTTGCAAAAACCCAGAACTAACTAAACACAAGTACAACCTCTAAATGCAGAGTGATTTTGCAAGGTGAGTTTTTTAAAGGTTTGCTGGCAATGGGAGGCTTTCTTCTGTCCACGCCAGGGATCTCTTTCCAGTAATGCTAACGTACGTTGTTGAAGGCGTTTCGTCTCAACTTGTGTTCCAATGTGCTGGTGGGTGGTGCCTTCACTTGCCGACTAGTGCCATGGATCACCTTTGCACTAAAATGTTTGCTTACCTATGAGCCATTAGTGTAGGGTAGCGTGCAGTTTGCAGTCCCCTGCCTTTCTGGAGCTCACCCTGGGCCCAGAGAGGGTGTCTGCTCGGTGAAAGCAGGCAGAGGGGCTTTCTCCCTCCTCTGTTACACTGAAATAGCCTTTTCTTTCTACGCAGAGCCAGGCTGAACCCCTGCCTTGCTATAATGTGCCTTTCTTCCCCTTCAGGAGGTGTCAATTGTTTGCAGTTGTCTCTGATGATTTTCCACTGAAAATCGTGGGATTGAGCAAAGCGAAGGCCTCATCTACACTAGACAGTTTCATCGACGCAAGTTACAACGATGATCAGAAAGTGCCGTAATCACAACTCTTGTGCCTGTGCACTGCACTTGCCGTGACGCCGGAACACGTCCGCACTTGGTGTTCTAGCATCGACAGCTGTTCACGTTCTGCATGGCAGAAAGCATTGGCCACCAGAGACTCCCGTTAGCACCACAAGTTACCCAGTTCCCTCACAGAGAGGAGACGCTCCCCTCACTCAGGCCATCCGGCAGAACTTCGTCGAGATGGTGGATGCAAGAGCCCTGTGGACCCCAGTTAGAGATAGCACTACCTCTTTCCAATGCTATTCTATGGGGCTTGGTAAGCAGCAGGAATGAGCCGGTCTGTGGTGGTGCTGCACATCCTGATATTACACGGAGGGAGGAGAGGCTAACTTGTGCTTGCTTGAAATGTGCCATGCGGAGTGTGAGCGGGGTTTCTGACACATGCATGCCATGCTCCTCCACCACCACAGGATTGGCAGACTGGGGCGCAAACTCTCCTTCAATACCACGTTCAAAGATGCCCTGTGAGAGCAAAGAACAGTGAGAAAGGCGTTTGCACCAGCAACGAGCAGCCATGACTAATGGGACAGGCCCCAGGAAGGCTGCAGGAAAGGAAAGTTCAAGCCTAGTGGTCCAGGGCAGAAGCTGGGGCCTGCCCTGACTGAGAGGCAATATTTTTCTGGTCTATCCGTGCTCCTTCAGGGAAGTTGTATCTGCTCCTAGTGATGTCCAAGGCCTGAGTAAACCCCGGCAAATGTCTGAATGCACCAGTTAGCGAGAGGGTAATAATGGATCAGACGTGGGTAGGCACTGAGATCCCCTGCGCGCCAAGCAGGACCCTGCACGTGCAGGCCTTCCTCTCTCCAAAGGCCATTATTCCGGTGGTATTAAATAATACAGTCCCCCCCCCCCGGGTGTCACTGTGCATGCAGGGTTCACAGTGGAAATCAGGTCTCCTGGGGTCAGTGGAGGTCAGAATTTCTAGGCTACCCGTCATTCCAGACATCAAGGGAATGGCGAAGAGGAGCCAAGGCAATCCGCCTTCATTGAAGAATCCTGACACAAATGGCAAAAGAAAAACAAATAGGGAGGGAAATGAACAAATTATACCGATAATTGGTTTAAAAAATTCATCAAAGAAAAATGCTATCCACTAATACTACTGGTTCTAATGAATGTGTGTGTAATAAAATCAGCCTGTTTGGGCCGTGGTTGGTCCTGCTCTTCTCATCCCCAGATTAAAAATGGAACATCTGTGATGATTTAATTTACATGTTAATAACAAACAGGCCTCCAGAAACCAACGAATAAATGCCTTTTATTGCCGGCGTATCTTTTCCACTGCAGCTTGAATGAAAACTCTGGTAATTAATTGTTTTAAGCGATTCTATTAAAAAGTGTCTGGAAGTGCTGTGTGCCGAATGTTTATGTGGGCAGGCAGATGAGAGGAATACAGACGAGGAACAGCCAGCTCATTATGTGCCTTTTTAAAATTCGCTGCCTTAAAGACATGGGACACTTTTAAACCCGCAAGACGACCCTAGCACATTTGTGTGCCCTCCCCCAACCATTCTTTCTATTTGAAAACTTCCCTTATAAAATAAATGGCAAAGTCTGACGTCTCTGTTCTAAGATTAAGTGCAAGTAAAAAGGTCTCGGCCCACGACAGATGCAGACGGCAGCTCTGGCTGCTGGATCTGGTGGGCACTGGGACGTACTGCAGCTTTTCTCCTGATGAGGGAGTCATGCCTGCCTGGGATTTGTGGGTGCTGGATGTGGCACTTGTGCTCCATGAAGGCTGCTGGCATGCATCTTTTGCCAAGGAGCTCTCACGCATGCGTTGAATTTTCAGTCCCAGCTGAAATCCCACATGGCCAGCTACAACCTACTTTACATTTTATTTTATTTTAAGAAGGACAATATCTCCTACATTCTCCGTTCTGGAAAAACAAGTGAGACACTTGCAGTGTGATGTGTGATAGTGCAGAGATAACAACGAACCTCCGTTCCCTTTTGCAAGCTCTGTAAAATTCAAACTGCAGGTTTTGGTCTGATCTCAGAGTCTGACTCCTGACAGTTAGTCCTGCTCTGTTGGAAGGCATAATTCAGCCTCTGTTCTCAGAATTACTTTCTTTGCATTAGGAAAAGAAAGGGGGTTCCGAGACTGAGAAGTGTCGGATTAGCTGCTGTGTTCAGATTACCCCACTGCTGGCTGCAGTACGAGGACCTATGGAAACCAGAACAGCGCAGAATTAGGGCTGAACACACAACACTCAGGACCGGAAATTTTACTTGATGCTATGTGCGAAGAGCAACAAAGTAAACTGTTTATTTTACAAATCTTCAGCCCTCTTGTCTGCAGAGCTCCCATTGTGACAAGTCCCAGCCAGCAGAGGTATTACAATTCTGCCTTGTGTGGTTCATAGGTGCAACAAGACCACATTACAGGCACCTCCCACTGGAGGTCTCTTTCGGTCCCCAGTGTTCGGCTGCCTCTGACATGAAACTCCCATGGACCTCAGTGAGAACAGGGTTAGGCCAGCGCTGAGCACTTCTGAAAATCCCACCCAGGATGCATGTGTCCAACATGCATGATCTCCCCTGTAGGGCTGCCTTTCAAGTACTACCTACACGGAGGAGACGACATCTCCCTCACTCCCACTGGAGCGAAATGTCCTAGGGATTTGGGATGGGGAGCCGGAAGCCCGTGGCCCTGGGCCCAGAGGCTGTGTACAAACACACTAGCTTACACTACGGAACAGCCCAGGATAGTTGTTGTAGTGTTGCTAATGACAGCAGGGCGTTCACACTGGTCTCAGAGGACGTGTTGTCTGACGGTTGATGTACACTCAGACGCGTATCTCAGTTCTGGCCCTGCTCTGCCACAGACTGACTGTCATCCTACCTCGGGGAGACTCTGCAGTTGTCCCCACCTGCAAAAATGGAACTAGCTGATCCATCTCCGGAGTCTGGCGGGTTGGGTGGCTCCATTTGTTAATGCAGGCAAACCTTGCTGTTCTCAAATGACCATCGCCATCAAAATGCTGCCTGTTCATTCCATGGGGGGCTACTGGCTTTACAGCGTGTTTTCAGAACAAGACAGTGCGGTCATTGTGTTTTTTCAAAAATACTCTCTTAAAGAGCTATGTGGAGCCGCCAAAAGGAAAAGAAGGTGGCTGGATTTTAGGTGGCTTGACAAATAGCCCTTTTATAGGCAGGGTCAGAAGGCGCAGAGTAACAAGCTACCTGCAGAAGCAACTGGTAGGCTCACCTACAAGGGGGCTGAGGCATGGCTGGAAAGGGGGGCCCAAAGCAGAGGCAGGAACACGGGGTGTGTGCAATAGAGTCAAGGACTTTCCTGTCATTTAAACACCAAAATGCCTCTTTTGTGATAACTCTGTAGTTCACACCACCCAACACCCACAGCCTGAGACCTGCCTGCTTTTTGCATTGGTGTGACAAATGGTGCATGCTCTTTCATTGAACACCCTTCGTTCCTCTGTCCCTGGTGATTTGGTGGTGTCTCTCTGACAGCCACATGGAGAGAAAGCAGCTTCTTTATCAAAAATAGCCAAGGGAAAGTGCCCAGACCTTTCAGCTTGGAAACAAAAATACCCAATGAATTATCTGAAAATTGCTCGTGCTCCTGGGACCAAAGCAGTGAATTCTAGGCAAGGGTTTTTATCTGCAAGGGCGAGCGCATGGGGCCAGAATCTGAGCTCTTACACGCGGTCACCCTCGAAAGCCTCAGCACTTGGAGTGTTACGCCTGACTACAGCCTTCTCCCCATGCTCTTCACAGGCACCTGGTGTAGAGACCCTTCAGCCCTCTGTCCTGAGAAGTGATGGAAGCCAGCATCACATCCATGTCTCGGCCTAGCTCTCATTGAACCCAAGTTAATGCTGTGGAGCATCCTCAAACATTGAGCATGTCTCTCACTTGGATGCAGATCTTTAGGGCAAGCGAAGCCACCTGGCACCTGCTTACCAGTTATGTTCCTGCTTCACAAGCACGTGGGAATGCATGCCCCATCTCACACCATTCCCTTCTGTGCTCGCTGCCTGCAGATCACAGTGACTATGGATCGCAAATGCACTTCACGGCCAGTAACACATGCATTGCTTTGGTATTAAAGTATTTTAATATGTCAGTTTTAAATTTGTTGCCTTTCAATTTAATTCTGTCCCCTTGATGTAAGGGCTGCCTGGGAGCTCTTGATTTACCTTTCAGTACCTTCTAGACCTCTCTCAAGTATTCTCCTAATTTTAAAATCCCCCCCAGAACTCCACGTTTTGCTCCCATTGCTGCCCTGGAGGGTACAAGGGGAAACATACTCTTTAATTAAATGCTCACATTTTATATTTTTCTCCTTCCATCACATTTTCTGTTGAGAACCCGATTCCCACCTGGAGACCATGCACACACCTGTCCCGTTTCTATCTGTTCCTTGTCAAGTCTTCAAGGATTATACCATTGTGGGAGACCCATTTAAAAACAGTATCCATGGTATTTAAAGCTTTTTCATGTGGCTTCTACAACTGTGATAGGAGACAATATACCATCCCCTTAGGGTGGGTAGCCCCCATTTATGTACTTTAGGCATATCCATTCATGCAGAAAACCTATCTTTGCTATTCTGCGTTACCAGCACTAGATTCTATAAATAACCCTTTTAATAGACAACGTGGTTCCTAGGCTTGTGCTAGTTGAGAGAATCTCAGGCTGGCTCCAGGCAATGGGAGAGGCAACGTTTCCCTTCGTTAAAAACCCTGTGTGCAATCTCCAGAATAAACACAAATGATCATGCTGCATATTACCAGGAAAATGAAACAGAGCTGCCGATTCAGCATCTCATAAATGCACAGCCAGTTAACTCTGCCAGTGAGACGCGGCTGGAGGGAAGGCTGGAGACTCCTGGGGCAGAGAGGGGGACAAAACAATGGGGTTTCAGGGCAGGCAGTGGGGCTCAGTGCGATGTGCAGGTGACATGCCCTCTGGAATTCTACCAGAGCCACGTATGGAGCTGTCAATGCACACCCAAGTCAAGGCAGAGCATGAGCGCTAGGACCTGTCGTCTCTTCTACTTGTGGCTGACGGTAACGGCAATCTGCTCCATTCTGGGCCAGTTAGAGCCCACCCCGACATCCAGCTGCAAGACTCCCGCTAGCTGCAGTGAGAGCAAGGTCAGGCCCTTTGCACCTTTATCTCCTGAGACGCTGCCCGCAAGTAAAGATTGGGCATCCCTGGCTCGGAGCTGCTGCTTCTGTAACTGAAACGCCACAGGTGGGGGAATGGAGAAGTGAGGCCAGAGCTGGTTTTATTGCACAGCACTCGAAGGAAATGGATGTGTGCAGGTTATTTATAGCGCATGGCAGGAGGACAATTCTTCCAAACTAAAAATTACTCCTAAACCAAAGCATAAATTTCAGCTGACAGCAGCGAGCCAGCGAAGTAAATCGGGAGGAAGCCGAGAGCACTGTAACGTTTTTGGTGTTGTTTGCTATTAAAAGATAAGAGTGAAGAGGAGAGAAAAATATCTTTAAGGTGCAGGATTACACATTTCTTGGAGTAATTGTGTCCACAACTCTCTTGGGGTGACGGAGCTCCATGCAGCCGTTTCCAAAGAGGGGACAATCTAATGTGCTCTAATGAGAAGGGAAGACTTTTTTTTCATCATTCTTCCCCTTTCATTTGTCTGATTGTTCAGAGATGTGAGCTGCCCCCTCTCTGCCAGGGATGTCCGCCATTCAATATGCACTCCATATCACCACGGAGAAGAAAAGCCCACTTTCTCCCTTTGTTTTGCACATGAAAAGCTCTCTCTCCCTCCCTCCCGCTCTGTCAGTTGAATGCTAGAAGACAAGGTTTTCTGGCGTGCACACAGTTTGGATAAACCTTGCCATCGCCAGCTTCCCCCTGGTCTCCGTGTGCAGAACGGCATTGAAAATAAATGGATGGAAAATCGAGTTCCATTTGAAAAGCACCTGGGAGCTTTTAGAGGGGCTGGGGAATGTCTGTTCCTCTTCTCTTCTGGGCTGGCTGCTTTCTCCCTGCCCCTGCTGCTCTGCTGTGTTTGCTGCACAGAGGAGGAGGCATCTTCCTGCACAAAGGTTTCTTTCCCCAAGAAGAGCAAGGGAAGGAACTAAGGAAGGAAAGCAGCTCGGTCAGAGGGAAGACCTCCCGTCAAGGCTGAGCGTTCGCCCATGCTGGGCGATGCGGGCAGCTGCACAGGGATTGGGGCAGCCAGCAGCCACAAGGACCGTGTCTCCGTTCCTGAGACCTGGGCAGATACCAAGAGAAGAAACAGGAGTGTCATTCTGCCAAGGCCGTTGCCCACTCTGTCTGAGCATAGCCAGGCAAACTTCACCGAGTCTGCTCTATTGCAAATGGCATTTCCCAGCACTAGGGCCCTGCCAGGTCCAGCCCTCAGCCCGGCTCCATTTGCCTCTCCCTGATGTAAAGCCATGGGGTGAAATCCTGGCTCCGCTGAAGGCAGTGATGAAACTTCCACTGTCTTCAACGGGGCTCAGATTGCAGGTCTGGAGAAGGCGCTTTGCAGGAGCAACAGCAGCAGATGCGAGCAGAGAGCGAGCCCAGGGCCCCTTTCCCCTGAGAGGAAGCATGGCCCAGGCCTTGAGACATCATCCTGCTGCATTCAAATTCCTGCTCTGCCCCAAGACACCTGAACCCAGGGAAGGAACCAGGCCAGCCTGAGACTCCCTCAGCTGGGAAACAGGATCTTTGTTATCTAGAGCCAGTGACAGAACTGGGTGACCTTGGGCAAGTCACTAAGCCTCTGTGCCTCCGTCCCCCTATCTGTACAATGGGTAACACGGGTGTGCAAGGAGAACTGCAGGGAGGACTGCGGGACAGTCAGATCCTGCGCCCTACGTACCTAGGAGAGCTTGATGGGACGGGACCCTCTACCGCTGACTCCCCCGCTGGGTCCCATGGCATAGTCCCAGGGTCTCCAAAGGTGTGTTGTCATGATGGTCGAGCAGGTTTATTTCAGATCAGCTCCCTTCCTTCTTTCTGCCCAGTGTGTGCGGGACAGGCAGCGATGGCTGCAACGCAGGGAATTCTCTTCCGCGGGGTCAGCTTCCCACTCAAGCATCATCCTCCCCCGCAACCCAAGGGGAAGAGCCGCACAGCAGTTTGTCTGTCTGTCAGTCAGTCCGTATTTCACTGAACTTTGTTCTCCCCCTGTCGTACAATTAAAGTCCCAAAGAGAAGCTGCATATAAATCAAAGTTCTTTTCAAGTGCACTGCACAGACGCACATATCGGTGTCTCTGCACAGTGTGTGCCCGTGACAAATATGCAAACCCCTTTGGCAACACAAGCAGAAATAAGCAATTTGGGATCTTAAAAGATAAAAGATAATAAAAGTAATTAAGATAATTAACCACCCTGAAGAGAGAAGAATTTACTGCTGTAAATTTTGTGCTTCGTTTTAGATGGCAATACTACAGCTGCCACTCCACTTAATGTACAGCACATCAAGGCAGGCTGTCTGCCAGTGTCATTAACTAAGGAGAGGGGGCTTCTTTCATTAGGGTTAACAACCGTCATGCATCAATCACGTTTGGGAAAAGTCTCGCCCAGCGTCCCAGACCTCCAGCACCCCAGGCCCCTCACCTCCAGCCCAGAAAATCAACACAAATTGCCTGTTTGGAGGGCAGCAGGGGAGAACTTCTCTGAACAACTAAGTTCCCCGCAAGTGCCCTAACTTTTCTCAAGCCACGGGAATTCTCCCTCCCGGGCTGGATTGCCCACTGCGGTGGCAGGGAACTGAGCAGCAGCATGCCGGGGGTGGACCGGAACTGCAAGTCACTCTAAAGTGCTGCACTCCAGGGCTCTCGGTCTGTGTCTGGCTGGAGACGTTGTTACCCGGGGCTTGCCACCGTGGTGTCTGAGTGCCTTGGAGCATGGAGGTAAGAGACGGAAAAGTGGAGAAGGTCTTGTGGGGGCCTGAGCCCGAGCAGCGGAGAGATACATGGGCGATAGAATGGGGGCACGCAGACCCTTTCATGGCCTTCTCTCCATTCTCTGCTCCCGGGGAGCAGTCAGGAATGCTTTCTTCTAAATCCCAGGGAAGTGCTGCACCCCCGGCTGCCACTCGTTCGCAGCAGAGCTCTCCTGCCCTCCATGAGGTCCTGGCCTCTCCTAGAACAAACCAGTCTGGCTTGTTGAAGTGGTTGGACTGGCTCTTGCTGCTTGAGTTGAGGTGTAGGCCAGGAGGGCGGCCCTCTAACGAGCTGTCAGTCCCTTGTAGCTAGAGCTGTACAGTGGACCCGTCAGTGAGTTTGGTTTGTGCTGGGACAGTTTTCAGGGGCAGAGGAAGGAGATTTTCATCAGCAACATTCTGCAGAAATAATTATAAAATTCATAAAATGCACCACAGACTGGGGGAAATGGCTGAAAGTGTGAAAACCAGACCAGCTAAAATGCAGGCAATGGTGAATCTGTGAAATCTGCTGCGATTTGAGCAGCTTCTGGTTCTGCAGTTACTGGCTGATGTGGCGAGGCTTTCTGTGTGCCAATACCTGCCTGATCTGATTCCTGATGCCGTCCAGTGCCAGGCTCTACTCGTTCTGAGGCTTCTCCCCAGTGCAGCCTGATGTGAGCTAGCTGAAAAGCATGGGAAGAGCTTGCAGAGCCGGTGCACAAGCCATCAGGTCACCTTTACTGTGGCTTGGACACTTAATCCTTTTAACGTGCAAATTTCTTTTACTTAAACAGATAATTCTGGTATGTCCATTCCCCACTCCCCACCCCCAACTTTGAATTCTTACATTTGGGGGCATTTCTAGCCACCCATGAACCTTGTGCTTTCTCTGAGGAGCTGAACTGAAATAATGCTAGCTGTTTTGATGGATGGAGCAGAGCCACGATAAATCTCTTTGTTTATCCTGCTGAGAATCCAGAAACTCACTGCGTGCAAGTGCTGTGATCCTCGGCACTCAGCTCTGCAGTTTGCACAGCACGAACTTGGAGTCAATCGGGCCATATGAGATCTTTGAGGTTTTCACGCACTTTACATTTAGTAAAAACAAACCCGTTCTGAGGGGTGGCCAGTCCTGGGAAGCCGTTTGGTGCTCTGCCTAGTCTGGGCAGCCGTGTTGCGCAATATCTCTGGATTTATTGCTTCCCCTCAAGCTGTTTCACAAATAATCTCACTTTCCAAAGACGTGTTGGGCACCCCTTCATTTACCAGAGTGCATAATGACCCTGTCACAGCTCTCTGATGCTTTGGAAAGTGCCATGTGATGTGTATTAATATAGGCCCACTCTTGAAAATTACTTGGGACGTATCCCTCAGATGGCCAAGTAACTCAGGAACTAATGAGAGATGCACACAGTGGCTCTGCTTCTCTAATTAACAATCCAGGATAGAGCCGGTTTCTGTCCATCCAGGAATGCTGCAAGTCGAAGCTCAGTGCCTGACTCTAATCACAGAGGCTTTGCACAGTATGGGCATAGCTGGATGGACATTTGGGGCTTTGGAACCTTTTACAGCAATATGTCCCTAACACAAGCTCAGAGAGCTGAGATTTGAGTAGCCCTCACAGTAATTAACCCCTGCTCCCAGCGCAGGCATAGGGGGTTACTGCGTGTTCACTGAGCCCACCCAGCAGATCAGTACCGTATCTTCCACCACCCATTCCCCTGGCCCAGCCGCTTCTCTCTGCTATCGCTATAATGCCTCCTTCTCCAGCCAGAAGCACAACCCACACACTGCTGTTATGTCCCAGGACTCCCTAATGGTGGCGAGACACAACCCCCGGGTTTTCCCTTAC
Organism: Mesoclemmys tuberculata; assembly: GCA_007922155.1. Lineage (NCBI taxonomy): Eukaryota > Metazoa > Chordata > Testudines > Chelidae > Mesoclemmys > Mesoclemmys tuberculata. Next base: position 15,685,835 of record ML675640.1, read on the forward strand.
CCAGCACTCAGGCTGCCTAGGTGTTGGACTCCTTCCCAGGAGGCCTGAGTATATGGTGGAGAATTCATATGTCCACAGCCGTTCGGCTTACCCAGACTTCAGTCTAGGACATGGACCTCTATTCTGCCATTCCATGCAGAGCATCGCAAGAGGACAGTCTGTGAACACCTTCAGGGTGGCACCCGCCCCCCGACACATGCACCCACGCATGCACGTGCACCCATCACAAGTCTGCCGTCCTGGCACGTCCCTTATAGCTCCTTCTTTTCCGGCCGTCTTCGTCTCCGAGAATACTGAGTGCCTGCCGGTCTCTGGCACGCTTTCCATGCCATGTGGGCCCCTTCCCGTGGTGGTGTTTGTACTGCAGATGTGCGACAGCCCCAGAATGCCTACCAACCACATCCGGCCGTTGGGATCCTCTCTGACCCACCGTGCTCAAACATTATTTCCGGAACAACCACATCCTGAAAGCGTTTCATCACCCTGAGCTACTGCCGAGAGGCCGCAGCTTGCTTTGAAAGCAGAAGGCGAATGTGCAAGAGGGATAAAGGCTCACCCTCCCTCCCAGCGACCTGCAGAGTCACCGCCTGGATCTGGAAGAGGGAGCGTCACATAAAACACACACTCCAAGCGCGTGGACTCCCAGTCATCAGCGGGCCACAGCGCGCTGGCTGCTCATCTGGTGCTGTGCCTTGCCCAGCACATGCGATGGCTCAGGAATGTGGTGCCCAACGGGGGGAGCCCAGAACTGGAAACGTTTAGCCCAAGCCTGCTGGAACTTTTCAGTTTTCTGGGTTTTGTTTTTCTGTTAAAAATAAAGTGAAATTCAATCAAGACTCACCAAACCCCCAGTCTCCCATCCCAGATCAGTTTGGACAGAACCCTTTCACCCATCCACGTACTCCACTCGCTTCCTGGAGCTCCCATTATTTATTATTTGTGTCACCCCTGCCCCTCTCAGCCCCAGCCATAAAACAGGAAGCGATTGTGCCAGGCACTGTACAAACACAGAACAAAAATATAGACCATGCCCCCAAGAGCTTATGATCCAAGTTTAAGACAAGAGTCAGCTGCTGGCTACAGACAGATGGAGTATGGTATTGGGCAGCATGCTAGGCCGTGGTCTAAGCATACAAGCTTTCTGATGGGTGCCAGGCTTTCACAGGGATCCCAGCAGGGGGGACTTCTAGGGAGGGATTTGACGGAGAATAAGGAGGTGGCTTTGCAGACGTTTATAGGAAGCTTCTCCCCAGTGTGAGGACAACCTGGGAGAAAGCCCAACGGGGCTTGTTTGAAAATTTCACACGTGGGTGATGGCGGCTGCATCGCTGGTCCATCAGAGACAGGCGCTGAAGTTTCGATAGTGACTGAGAGCTGATGGGGATGGTGGGAATGGACCATGCCGGGCTGTGAAAGTGAAGCCAAGCAGCGGATGTCTGATGCGCTGGAGGAAGGGGAGCCAGTGGAGATAATCAAAGAGAAGGGGATGTGGTCGAAATGATGAGAAGAGCATTGTGAACAGGGGTGAGAAGGGCGAGACTGAAGTGTGCTTGTGTTGAGAGGAGAGAGATTGGAGATGGGATGGGACGAAGGGTTCTTGGGGTTAAAGATTGTGAGCTCCGTCTGCAATCACTGCTCACAACCACACACACAAAATGCAGTGAACACAGCTGTCACCTCCCTCCAGGTCATTTTGAAGGCACAGGGACCCTTCCCCGAGCACTGGGCAGCGTTGTTACTATTTAGTCGCTAGGAAGCTGACAGAGGCTATAAGAAAGTTTCGGGAGTTAATTGTTGGTTAGGTGGGAAGTGGAGACTGGTGGGACCTCAAGCCGAGTCTCTGGAAAGGGGAAGGGATCTGGATCGCTGGCCATGCTGTGCGCTGTTCAAATGATCCAGAATATTCCACACTCTGAAGCCAGTATTTATCTCAACTATTTGCCTAATCTTTATACAAAGTGAAGTCAGCAAACGCTGCGTGATTCACTTTTGTTCCAGTGCCAACGTAAAGACAAACTGTTTTGAACAGGAGTGGAGATTCGAGGGGCTGGCCAGGAAATGGAAGGCAGGGGGGGGATGCAGTTCCCATAAACAAGAGCTGTACCAAAGGGACTGCCAGACAGGCTTTCCTGTTCTGTGAATCCAATTCACATTCTGTTCCTGGTGACGCATTGGCTCTACTTTAACTGCACTCCTCCCAGACGTGCATCAGCAAGGGCAGACGATGTCATCACTTGCTCCGATCCCCGTTGGAATGTATATATGCTCTTATTTGCATGATCTGGGCACGAGGGTGGGGGTGAGAAGGAATTCTCTGGACTCCGGTGATGCCATATGCTGCAGGGCTGTACAAGACACTGACACGTGCAAATAGAGAATGACAACCCATGCGATGGCTCAGCCAGGCCTGGGAGCGGCTCATTGCAAGCCCTGGAAACATGTTTATTTGTTATAGGAAACCAAAGGCCTGGGTCTCCTCCTCCATCTCTGCAATCAATTAACGCAATTTATTGTATTGTAAATGTTGAACATGTACAAGGTTCCATATGCTGTAGGCGCAGGCGGGCCTTTAATCTGAGCCGGAAATGAGCACAATCTGCAAGCGGGGCCTGGGCAGATCTGGGACCCACACGTCGGGACCAAGCACTAGAACTGGCGTGCAGTGAAAGAGGCTAGTTTATGCACCGGGGTCTTGGGAAGGGTGGTGGGTAAGATGCCATAACTCAGACCTTTGCATACCTGCCTGACGCAGGAACCACTGGGACAGAGAGTCTGTTGGAAACGGGACCTGTTACTGAGTCTCAACCTAAAGTCTAAAAGCCAGTGTGGGCTGGGAATAGCGTGACTAGGCAATAGGTCTTTTCTGTCTCCGATTCCTGGGATTCTCCATCACTGCGGAGAGTTGCAAACAGCCAGCTGTAGTTCCCTGAACGAGGAGTCATGAAAGGCCTACTTGGCTTCATCTCCCCGTCTCCGTTACTCTAAAGATAGCTGACCGACGCCTGGCCGCCACGCTTCCCCTAAGCCCGACCCTGCTTCGGGCTCTCCCTGGCTGGCCGCCGTCTTTCCCAAGGGCTGATGCTGTGTTGTCTCCCCTGCTCACTGAGATACTCGCCGGCTCCACCCTTTCCGGGGCATGAGAGTCCCCAGAAAAGGAACTGCACAGAGGATCGTACAGAGTCTGTAGCAGCCCTTGCCCTGCACAGCAGGACCTCTTCAAACAAATGGGGCCTGGCTGATCTTGGGGGCCTGCCCCCTTTTCCCAGGGAGGTTTCCTAGCTGGCCGGCAGGCCCAGGTTCTTGGCAGTAGCCAAGCTTCCCTCCCGGAGGGAGAAGCGGAGGTCGGCTCTCTTTGCTGGTCAGCCCCAGCTGCCCTAAGCCCTCTCCTTCTATTTCCCTCTCCCCTCCCGACCCCTGCGGTAGGCAGGGTGGGTTGGGATCTGGGTTGGGTTGAGTGAGCCCTCAGGCGCTCATTAAGCACTCTCGGCGAATGTGGGGTTTGTCCACACTCCCCCTCAGTACTGCATTGGGGACACTTGCCTCCCCCGTCAGCTCGGGAGAGCCCAACGCAGGGTGAAAAGGGGCGTGGGGACAGACGCGCTCCCTGAGCCGGGTACGTAATGCGAGGAAAAACCCTTTCACACCCAAGCCTCTCTTTATCCTTACCGGTTTGTGTGCGCTTTAGTTGTTAGGCTGAACCTGCCTGCCTCACCACACGAGGCAGTGGGCACAGATCCTACGCTGCTGGTGCGTCCCTCTCACGAACATGCTCGTCGCATGCCTACTCTTCCCGTGCACACACCTGTACCATGGTCCAACCTGGGGAGGCTTTTCAGCTACATTCCTAAGGGCTTGTGAAAAGAAAGAGGTGTTGAGTGTTTGCCAGAGAAAAGAACCCTTGGCCCAGCCTTTTCTCCTAGAAACGTAGCCAGCATTGTGCCTACTGATCTATTTATCCCAGAACCATAGCAAGCATTGTGCCTACTGATGGGAAGGAACCTAAAGAACTATGGGAAGGAAGAAAGTTACTTCAGCTGCCAATCTCTGGTCCAAATTTCCATGAACTGCCACTCACGATTAAAAGGAATCTAGCAGGTCAGAAAGGTCACCACAGCAAGGAGCTCTCTGAATAAACACCAGGTTCCAACTGAAAACCACCCTAAGGCCTCAAGAGATAGAAACACCACCGTCTACACTGATCATTGTTGTTGTTTGCTTAGAGAGGGACAACCATTTTTATAACTCCAGTTATAGATCCAGGATCTTGAGTGTATTTACATTCCTACAGGACAGATCTCGGAGACAAGCTTGTATTCCCAGGGTATGTCTCTCTGCAGAAAGCACCAGTACAGGGGGAGACGGATGTAACTGGCCCGCCATGCATCCCTGTCCCCAGACCTGGAAAAGGAACATTCCTGCTGGAACAGGGAGGTGGCGGCCAGGCACTGCGGGAGGAGGACGAATGGATGTGTGCTTCCAAGCAGAGAGAGACAGGGACGATCCAGGGAGCAGAGTCAGTGCAGAAGAAGAAGAGATGGAAAAGGCCAGTTGTCCCTTTAGGCACATTGGTAGACTCACAGTTTTTAAGGACAGAAGAGACTATTAGATCATCCGGTCTGACCTCGTGTATAACACAGGCCAGAGAATGTCACCACTTACTCCTGTCCTGAGCCGAATACTTGTCTGACGTGTATCCAGCCAGCCTAGAACTGACACGAGTCAGCTGCTAAGACTTCTCAGCACCGGGGGACGCTCATTACTACAGGCCAGGAAAGCATCACACTGCATCACTTAGACCAGTTTCCGCATACGCTTTCCCTTGGAGCTGCATTGCTTTGCCCGGGGCAGGGCTGCAGGCCCAATGGATCAGTCTGGGGCCAGTTTTCTGTGTGGTCCACTGTTCATGCCTGCTGCAGAGCAAACGTGTTCTCTCCGCTTCTGGGAGATGTGCACGCTGATGAGGTCACTAGGAGCGGCTCACTGAGCTGGTTTGACTGCTCAAACTGAGAGGATCCAATTCACGTCAGCACAAGGCCCCATCGGCTGCAGTGGGATGTCAGACTAGATGATCCCTTCTGACCTTAAAGTCTGCATCTGTAATAGGATTTGCACATGCGTAGGGTTTGTGCTGGCCCCCTCTGCCCAGGGTGGGTTTCTCCCCACAAATGAACAGGTTCTTTAACATATTTTGGCTTTTTTCCAACACCAGCCCTGCATTCAACATCTTGATGAATGCGAGGAAAATCCCTTTGACATCCAAGCCCCTCTTCATCCTTAAGCCATGAATAAAATGTTATCTATTCGGTTAAAGCTGCCTGCCTAGCAACACAAGATCCTACACAGATCCTACGCTACTGGTGTAGCCTTCTCACAGGACGTACGTCACACACCTACCTCTTCCAGGGCGCGCACGTACAATGGCCACTGGAGGAAAGCAGAGCGGGAAAAGGAATCTTTTTTTCATCTTGAAAAAAGAGAAGGAACCAAAGCACGTTAAGGCCTAAGATAGGCCACATGCAGTAGAGAAATACCAAAGCTTAGCTCTACAAAAGACAAATATAATGTGCAAAGCACAACAAATAACAGTATCCCATTGTTACCTGCAAAACGCTCTTCCACCTTACCCATAGGCACCACTGCACCCCTACCAGCTGCTTTCTATCTCAGGAAGTCAGCCTGATCATTAACCAGATCTCCTGTTTATCCCCTGCAAAGTGGCGGATGAAGTTGACCTTCCCACCAGTGATAAATTCTCTCCTGCTACATTTCTGTTCTGGGCCTTTCATTGCTCCATAGGGTCAAATGCAGTGCTTGCCTCAGTGGATGCAACTACCTTGAAGTCAATAAAGTTGCACTCAGCTCAATTTGATAAGTGGGGTTCCCAGAACGCCGTGTCCAACTACCCCTGCAGGTGGGGAGCCTGTATTTTCTTTGGCGTGTGCTTGTTCTCTTGGGGTCCATGAAAGCAGTGACAAATGGCTGCAAACAGCCTCTGATTCCGCATTCCTGCTACAGCGCACCACCCCTCCGGCCCCACACAGAGCCCTGAGATTTCACTCAACACCCTCACAGTTTGTTTTAAATGTATTTAAAAATTAGATATTTAACTGCTTCTGCCGAGATGGAGCTTCCGAGGCAGAAACTCACCCTCTAATTTGTCTTTAACAGAAAGAGCGCTAAAATGCAGTTGTGTGCTTGATTGAAAAATACACTGTACAGTAATTTCTTCACCAGCCACAATCACTCACATAGCCTGGCACTTGCATGATAACATTTTAAATAAATTGAGGACAGCAGAAATGCCTTCTGATGCCTGTGTCTAGCTCCATCTTCCCAGAGCTCAGCCATGCAGGCAGAGAGGCGCTGCCCTTGACAGAACACTCCCCACCAGAGAGAGTGTTTGTTCCATTTGTTTAACTACCACATATTGACCGGTGGCCCCCGACTTTATCCCTGGCAAACGAGTGACACCCTCCGCACCTTGCCAGTGCCCGGCGTCTCCTCTGCCGCTGAGGCTGGAGCAGCGCGCACTCCCCCGCCCTGTACAGTGCACGGCTGTTTGAGGAAGACCCCCTCCCCACCCCGGAGGTGGCTGCATGTCAGAGGCTGTGTGTGTGTCTGCTGTAGTTTGTCAGGTGACTTGGAGGAGCCCTGTCATAGCATGAAAGACAGGCCCCAAGCAGGCAGGAGGACACTGGGGAGGCAGAAAAGGAGCTGGAGCAGGAAAACCTAATCTCATTCAGGCCACTGCTTTCCTCCTCTCCCTGCTATTCTCAGTGCCACAGTCTAGCTCTTCGGTTTTGCTCCATCTCTCTCCCCCACCCCCTGGCTCTCCTGCTTCTGCTGCACGGCATGGTCACAGCTCTGATGCTCTGGACGCTTTCCCTGCCCATTCCATGGAGCTAGGCTGTTCTCAGTGGTGGCAGACGACAGAACAAGGAACAACGGTCTCAAGTTGCAGTGGGGGAGGGCTAGGTTGGACATTAGGAAAAAGTTTTTCGCTAGGAGGGTGGTGAAGCACTGGAATGGGTTACCTAGGGAGGTGGTGGCATCTCCATCTTTAGAGGTTTTTAAGCTGTGGCTTGACAAAGCCCTTTCTGGGATGATTTAGCTGAGGATAGTCCTGCTTTGAGCAGGGGGTTGGACTAGATAGCTCCTGAGGTCCCTTCCAACTCTAACATCCTATGATTCCAAGACTGGGTAAGGTTTTGCAATACGATGGGCCCAGTCCTGGGTGCTTTGCGGGGCAGAGAGGAGACAAGCCAGGGCAAATCAGAAAGTGCTTGTAGATAATTTACTTAGCCAGGACGTGGCGATGGCTCCTGAAATTGGAGACCTGGCCTGCACACGGGCTAGATTCAGTGTGGGTGTGCACAGCCCCGTACTCTCCTGGCTCTCAGCTGAGCGTGCCCATCTCGTGTTCTGTGTGGGATGTAACGGCTCCAGGGCAACATGCTGTGTCTCCTCGCCTACCGCTGCCTCCGGGCGACGAAGCACAGAGCGCGGCTCTGTGAAAAGCATGGCAGCCTGGAGGGACAGTGGGAGGCGGCACGCCATGGCTCCCTGGCTGCGGCTAGTATTACCTGCCACTCTCGGAAATGAGCCGGCGCCTGGGAAGCGCAGCAAGCTGATTGCTTTCTATCGGATTGGAACAGCGTGACTGTTCCGGGTGTGAGTCCTCCGACACAGCTCTCCTCCCCAAACACAAACGCTCAGTGCAGGCCTCATCTGTCATGCCCGCGATGTTTAATTAGGAGGAAAGTCCCCTCTGTCTTACCACTCGGCTGCCACCTCGGTAGGCCCAAAGAAGATAAGCTCTATGACACACACATGATAGAGTACAAATGGTGTCTGTCACATGATGTATAGAGCCATCTGTATGGCTCACTCACTCTCTCATTCACTCTCTTCCTTCTTTCTCTTTTCACATTCATTTCCTCTGTGATCACGCACGGCGTGTGTGTCTGGAAAAGTCCCATTTGTCTGGCTGTCAGAACTGTTTAATGCAGAGAGGGAACTTTCCAGAGTGTTTACCCCCAACACACTCTCTCCTCAGGACACAGGGGGTGGAGGGGACCTGTGGCAGGTTCTGCATGCTAGGGATGGGCTGAACGACTTCGTCATTCGCTGGACTCACTGAGGGAAGAGTGCCTTCCATTTCAGTCTCGGCCCAGCCCGTTGGTCTTTTGGTTCATATTGAATATGCCACCCAAATCTTCCTAGCAAGTCCATCACCCCAAAGAAGCTAAACAAAATCCACACATCACCACCTGGAAGGGGTTCAGCAAAGCCTATAACTGCCAGCATGATTCAAAGCTGGGGGAGCTCAGAGTTTGGCTTTGGGCTGGATAGGCTCCCATTGCTTATGTGAGCTCCCCAAACCTCCTAGGTCTGCAACACTGAAAAGGCCAGGAAACAGCTTGAGAACACCAACTCTCCCAGCCAGAAGGTCCGCAGCAGCGGCCTCTCTCATGGAGAGTCAGCAGCTATCCTTGGGCTGTGTCTTCCTCGCAGGATAACCCACGTGTGTGAGCCATCCTGCTGTAACATCCTTGGGGAGACCAGACTCTGTGGCCTTTATTTAGGCGGACAGCCACAAGTTGATCTCGCTTAGCTACAGTGACAACGCAAATGCCAACGCTGTCCCTCTGCTAAGGTTGTGCCGTGGGATAACTCACTCACAGTCACTACCTTGGTGTAAAAGTCCACCCTCTGGGCAGTGAAGAAGCAACCCAACCAGACGCGGAAAGTGTAGGTGGAATGTGAAAAGTGGGTGTATTGCCGAAAGGCAGTGGTTCTATCTGAGTGCTGACACAGGTTCACAGGGGCATTCGGAGGCTGTATCACCGTGATGTGCTCTGCAGCTATCACACAGAGATCAGTGCCACACAGGTACTTATTTTTAATTCAACTAAATAGATTTAAAGAAGCTTTAATTCAATGACGTCTACAAACCTGCTCCTGCGATTCCCCCAACTGGCCACTTGATGTCACTATAGTTCCACACAAAGGCAACTCAACGAGCATTTATCTGGGAGGAAAAAAATGCCAGATGGAATTCTTTCTCTTTGGTTAAAACATCTGTGATCATATACACGTTGGCTTTACACACACACGCACACACACCATGTCTGTATAGTTACATACAACCTACATATGAGTACAGTCAGACACGCAAGCGCACACAGAGCAATGTGCAAACACCTTCTGAGGTACATACCCATCTTGAAGTGCGTTAGCACCTCCAAATGTCTCCTTGGCGAGCCTTCCTCCCGCAGGACTCCCCAGACTGATGACAAAGCATGACATCACAGATCTCCATAGGCATCAGTGCTAGGGCTTTGTGCAGCACACCCTGGGTGGCTGAGCTCAGGCACACCACCAGGAACGTCTGGGTAATGGGACAACCTACTGATTAGCTCCTGGGACAGAAAATTTAATTCCTCGGCTCTCCTCACACACAACCAAACTGCAACATGTGTATCTTAGAGCCCTTTAAATCTATTCCACAAGATATTGCTCCTGATTTGTAAAAACAGACATATCTCCTTTCACTGCCTCCCCCGCCCCCCTCCCAAAGCAACAGAATGAAGCTTCAGAGATCATTTAATAAAGTCCTAGCCCAGCTTCCCTGCAGCTGCTAGAGCATCAGTGGCAGCATTCGTAGCTGGGCTAGATGGATAGCCCGGTTTGAAGACTATGGTTATAAATGAGTTACATAAATCTAGTGCTGTCCCATGTGAAATTCAAAAAGAAACTCATTTGAAATGTGCTTATCATCTGAATGTTATTAATCCCAATCCAGTCCCAGCACACAGCATCTTTAGTGCAAATATATGTGTAGGAGAAATACTTCCTGACCCAGCCTAGAAAGGCCTAACCAAGCAGTGCTGCAGAGCGAACTGGAATGGGTCCCAAAACACACAAACCATCTCCAACAAGCACATTTCTGAAGGATGCTGTAATCTCATATGGCTGCCCTCCCTAATCCCCACGGAGGTTTCACTTTGCTCCTCCCCACAGCAAGGCCAGAACAACCACCCAATCTTCTGCTTTCACACAGATGTGATCCTTTAGGAAACTCTTAAAGGGTAACATTATCCCCATGCTGTCAGCCTTGCATGAAGTCTCGCTAGGGCCTATTTAAAGGGACAGAAGCAGAGTGTCTGGAGGTAGACAGCTCCCAGGTTCGTGTTGTCGTCGCACTCTGAGTAGCTGCCTCCGAAACAAACCTGCACTCAGGGTATGTCTACACTGCAATAAAAACTCATAGCACCGAGTCTCAGCCTGGGTCAGCCGACACGAGCCCCTGGAGCTCAGGCTGCAGGGATATAAAATTGCAGTGTCTGCAGGCAGGAACCTGGGCTCTGAGACCTTCCCCCGGGTCTACACTGCAATTTTATAGCCCCACTGCCAGGGCCCCCGGAGCCTAAGTCAGCTGACCTAGGCCAGCCACAGCTAGGCTGCTGGTCTTTTAGCAGTGCCGTGTACCCTGAGAGAGCCCGGTGCTAGGGCCCCGGATGCATTAAAGCCACGTAAATCTAGACTTTGGGAAGGCTGATTCTGTCTCGCTCCGGTGGCAGAAATGGCAGGGAGATGATCAATACCAGCAGAGGCCAGCATCCAAATTACATATCAATCATGGAAACGGCAAATTATGAAAACTAACATTTAGCTGTCCTCTGTGTGTAGAGAGTGGGGACGCTTGCCCCTTTCCCTAGTGGTGGTTAAGGCTAACATTAAAATACACTGGATGTTCTCGGCGCCTGTTCAATACATTTTATATAAGTTTAATAAAAAATATTGCTAAGATGGTGGGAAGGGTAAATAACTGCCATGCTGACATTGCTTCTATTTAAATCAACTACACACTGTGTGCGCACATCGTTTGCATAAAACAATATTCAAGTAGGGTGATTTTAATGTTCTGCGCTATTTCTGACTCTCTCTGGATTGCTGTTTGCATATATTTGCATACCCTAGGAGAATTAAACTAGAAGTATGTAAATGAGCTTGCAGGCTCTGTGGTGCGGGAGCGTTCTCCAGCTTCCCCGGCTGACAGGCAGCCTCGAGTTTACGGCCAGGGCAGGGCCGGCGTGCGCGACCCGCAGACAATACATCAATTGTCAGAGAGGCGTAAGCAGGGCCCGAGCGGGAGGAGGAAGCTGCTGTCTGCCGCGCACTTTGCCGTATGCTAATGGCAGAGGCACTGCGGAATAATCACCTCCATGCACTAATTCCCCCCATCCGTGGGCCTTCGAGGCTTCGCTTTGGGCAGCCCCGGCAAGGCTCTGCCCCTGGAGCCCGCCTTGGCCCTTGGGGGCCTCCTCTCCGCAAGAGGGACAGGCAGATGTTCCATACAATTGCCCACAAGCTTGCACCAAGCAGCCAGCCTGCCTGTGGGGGTGGGGAGCCACAGCTCTGCAGGGGCTGGGCAAACCTCTCCTCGCCTGAGTCTCCAGCTGGCTTCAAGAGAAACGGGGGTACAAACTCCGTCACTCTACACCGAGTGCTCTGGCACCGCTGTGCTGTCTGGCTGCTTCTGGGAGTGGCCAGGCCCCAGGGTGGCTGAAAGCTGTGCTGATTCTCCCCCCGAAGCGTGGCAAGCCGGGGTGGATTGCAGTGAAATGTGGCAGAATATCTGACCCGTTTGGGGCTTGTGCCAGCACCCCAATGGGTGAACTGGCTTCGCTTCGCCCTCCGCTGAATGTTCCACACAGGCCTGTGGTGGCCCATGTCTTGCCACAGCAGAACCACGCTAAGCACCGAGGCTCTGCTGCGTGTGTGCTAGGAGCCAAATGGCTTCAGTGTGCACAAGGGCTAGAGGTATCGGAGCACGTCTGCATGGCTCAGGAGAGAAGGGTGGCGCTGGTCAGAGACGATTCCCTCAGGGGAAGTAGGAAGATCTCCCAGGCCACATAATAACCATGGAGAAGCCGTTGTGTATGTTGCCCAGACCGTATCTTCCCATTGTGCATGATTTTCATCCTTGAGAATTAAACCAGTGACCCCCAGTCTAAGCTACAGGTCAGCGCTGTGCGCTAGGGGCACCCTTCGAATCCCAGACGGCTGCAGACTGCTGTAACCTGGGCCATACGCAGACCCGGCAGAGTAGGCCAGCGTGCCTCCCGGCTGGATGCACCAGACGTGTTCAGGGACCCGCAGCGCACAGCCCGGAGAGGAGCAGTGTGCGGGGGCTGGACAGGCTCTTGCTTCCACCCCTTATCGTGGGTACCTGGAGTAGCTGTTGTGCTTCCATGATGCAAAACGCCATCTTTGTTTTCTTCATGACTATCCAGCGGTCGGGCCTTCCTGGGTGCTACCAACCCCTGCGTGTCAGCAGAGAGGCCACGTGCTCTGAGTGGCCAGTCGCGTGGGTCTCCGTGCAGCTGGCTGCGGGATCTCCACGCTGGCATTTCTGGGAGCGCCGAACATCTGGGCCTGACTCAGTCGCGGCTGGGGTCAGCGCGTTATGCACAGGCTACAGTGAGCTCCAGCGGGGTGTCTCGTAGGTACACGCACAGCAGCAGCCTGCCGGTGCTGTAAGGTCACCAGCGCCATGGGAAGCAGGCCGTGGGTAGGAGCTCTGCCTGCCCCAGTGCTGAGTTGCTCTGCCATCGGGAAGATGACGTGATCTGTGGCCCTCTGGTCGGGGCTACAGAACCTCCTTGAGGAGCAGCTTGTGGAAGGCTGTAGTGGGTTATATGTCCAGCAGCACGGGGGCAATTCTGAGGGGGACAGATAGGGCTGACTCCAGCAGATTGGCTTCTGCAAGTCTCCCCTGAGTTTATCAGAGACCCTTGCTGATTTAAGAGCTCAGCCTCCATTTCCTGTGCCCTGGTGTGGCCGGCAGAGGTCCTGGGGTGCTCTGAAGTGTCCCTAGCCTCTGTTTGCCAGAAGCTGGGAATGGGCAATGGGATGGATCACTTGATGATGACCTGCTCTGTTCATTCCCTCTGAGCACCTGGCATTGGCCACTGTCGGAAGACAAGATCCTGGGCTAGATGGACCATTGGTCTGACCCAGGGTGGCCGTTCTGATGGGATTTGCAGGGAGATCCTGAGCTGTGGACACAAGTACCGCAGGCAAGCAGGGGTGGATTCCCCTAGATTCTCCGCCTGACAGTGAGAGAAGCTGGGTGACACAATGATCCCTGGGTAGTGGGGGGCCAGTCCAAACCCTGGACACAGAGCAGCTACCAGAATCCATGCAGCTCACATTTCCACCCAACTCTTCCTGAGAGGAAAGCCTATGGCCACTGCTGGTGCCAGGAACAGCAGGAGTTAGTTCTGCGCCCTTCAATAATTAACCAAGTGTTGGCTTGTCGAGCTGGAGAGAGCATCATCTTGAAGTGAGCAACAATAACTTTCCATTATAAAAGGACTTTTTCACTTGCCGCTGGTCATTGCTTTGCTGTACATTACCTACGTCCTCCCCAGCACTTGAGATTAAAGGGGATTTTCCTGCAAATCAAAGTGGACGCTGGTCCCTCCTGCAGGAAGAGCTGAACTGGCTTAAAAGGTCAAACAGTTCGACACAGGATTTGGGTGATTGTTTAAGGTCACCAGGCAGCCTGTGCTTGTTAATACCTGAATTATTAACAGTCGTTGGAGCTAAAGTTTTCTCTTTCAAGGTTTTTCTCTCTGCTGACAGGGTTAGCAAACAGTAAGTACAAGTAATGATGTGCAAAGGTGGGTAACTCTGGGCCATTTTGCCCTCAGCAAGTCACACCAGTCCAAAGCCCTTCACAGAGCATACAGGGAATCTGCGTTGGGGCTTGCACTAATGTAGCCGCTCCTACTTCGCTGCAAATTACCCTCATGCAGACAGAGCCTCACGGCCTCTCCTCATCTACTCAACACGTTTCGTTCTAATAGGCCATTTGCATAATGTCCAGGTCATTAACTGGAGAGCCAGAGCTCAGCATGCATTGTGAAAAAGCCCTCCAAGCCAGCGGGACTGCTGAAAATTCATGTTTACACCAACATGCTGTGGCTTCGGATCCACATTTTCAGCGCATCCGGTTAACTTTTCACTCAGCTGCAAAATGTACGTGAGGGCCTGGCTTGCCCTGCCCGAGGTCATAGAAAACTTGATCAAAATCTCTGCTTCCCGCTCTGCCATGTGTGTGCACATGCCCGTATGGCGCATGCACGTGCTGGGATAGCGACAGCTGTGGACGTCATACCCAAAATTCACTCAGGCTTCACTAGCTGCTGGGAGATTCAGAACTCGTTTTCCGGCAAGTCAGCATCTGGCTTACATCCCACGGAGAAGTGAAGGCCTGGCAGTGCTGTGAAACGCATCTGAGGGGATGCTAGCACTGAATTAGCTCTGCTACTATCACTCCTGGGGTCTTCAATAAAATGTATCATTAGCTAACCTCTTCTCTAGGAGTCCATGTCGACTTGGTCCTGCCTTTGTGCAGGGGGCTGGCCTAGATGACCTCTCAAGGTCCCATCCAGCTCTACGCTTCTGTGATTGGAATGCATTGGAGACATCTTATTACAGAAGGTGGAAAAAGGGACCAGGGTAGAGGCTGTTTTAGATCTGATTCTGACAAACAGGGAGGAGGTAGATGAGAAGCTGGAGGTGAAAGGCAGTTTGGGTGATGGCAATCATGAAGAGATAGAGTTCACAAATCTAAGGAATGCTATGAGGGAAAACAGCAGAATAAAGACAATGGACTTCAAGAAAGTAGACCTTAGGAAACTTGAGATCTGGTAGGTAAGATCTTGTGCGAAGCAAGGTTAAGGGTAAAAAGAGTTGGCAGTTTTTTAAAGAGACATCATAAAGGGCACAAGAGCAAACTAGCCCAATGCCAAGATACCATGTGTGGTAAGAGGCCACCCTGTTTTAACCAGGAGATCGTCAACAACCTGAATCTCAAAAACGAGTCCTACAAGAAGAGGAAAGTAGGTCAAATTCTGAAGGATGAATATTAAAAAAACCCAGCACAAGCATGTAGGGATGAAGTTAGAAAGGCCAAGGCACAAACCAATTTTAAACTAGCTAGGCATATAAAGGATAACAAGGAAAATATTTTACAAATACATGATAAGCAAAAGGAATCCCAGGAACAGACTCAATGAGGAGGGAAAGACAATAATAGAAAATGCAGCAATGGCCGAAGCGTTAAATGCCTTTTTTGTTCCAGTTTTCACGAGAAAAGTTAGCAGTGGTTGGGTAACTAGCACAGAGAACATCAGTGAAAGTGAGGTAGAATCTGAAGCTCAAATAGGAAAAGAACAAGTAAAAAATTACTTAGACAAGTGAGCTGTCTTCAAGTCAGCTCGACCTAATGAAATCCACCCTAGAATACCCTCAGAGCTCTCCAGTCTGTTCCTTGAGCCATTAGAGATGACTTTTGAGAACTCATGGAAGACGGGATAGACACTCAAGGACTGGAAAAGGGCAAATATACTGTAGTGCCTACCTATAAAGAAAGGAATAAGGGCAACCCAGGGAACTATAGAGCAGTCAGCTTAACTTGGGGATCTGTAAAGATAATGGGCTGACGAATCATTCAATTTGTTAAGCAGCTAGAAGAAAATAAAGTGATAAGTAACGATCAACATGCATATGTTAGGTTGGTTTGACGTGATTTATTCCTAACAGCCTTCTTTGCCAAGGTAGCGAGCCTCGCAGATGCGCGGAAGCAGTAGATGTGACCTATCTCAGTTTCAGTAAGGTTTTCATTGCTGTGTCACAAGCCCTTCTCATAAACAAAGTAGAGAAATAGAGTCTAGATGGACTTAGTATAAGATGGGTGCACAACTGGCTGGAAAACTGTACTTAGAGAGTAGTTGTGCTTCACAAAGCAACCTGGAAGGGCATATCGAGTGGTGTGCCAGAGGGATCTGTCTTGGTTCTGGTTCCGTACAATGTCTTCCTAAGTGATTTGGATAATGGCATGGAGAGTACACTACACTTATAAAGTTTGTGGGTGATTCAAAGTTGGGAGGGGTTGCAAGCGCTTTAGAAGGCAGGATTAGAATTCAAAATGATCTTGACAAACCAGAGAAATGGCCTGAATTAAATAGGATGAAATTCAATAAGGACAAATGCAAAGTACTCCAGTTAGCAAGGAATAATCTACTGTAAAAATACAAAATGGGAAATGACTGCCTAGGAAGTAGTACTGCAGAAAACATTCTGGGTGTTATACTGGATCACAAACTAAATAAGAGTCGACAATGTAATACTGTTGCAAAAGAAGTGAACAGCATTCTGGAATGTGTTAGCAAGAGTGTTGTAAGCAAGACACAAGAAGTAATTCTTCCACGCTGCTCAGCACTGATAAGGCTTCATTTGGAGTATTGTGTCCAGTTCTGGGAACTACACTTCGGGAAAGATGTAGACAAATTGGAGAAAGACCAGAGGAAGGCGGCAAAAATTATTAAAGGTCTAGAAAACCTGACCCACGAGAAAAGATTGAAAAAACTGGGTTTGTTTAGTCTGGAGAAGAGAAGACTGAAGAAAGACATAACAGTAATGAAGTACATAAAAAATTGTTATAAAAGGAGCATGATACATTTTCTCCTTATCCACTGAGGACAGGACAAGAAGCAATGGGCTTCAATTGCAGCAATGGAGATTTAGGTTGGACATTAGGAAAAACTTCCTAACTGACAGGGTAGTTAAGCACTGGAACAAATTGCCTAGGGGATCTCCATTATTGGAGGTTTTTAAGAACAGGTTAGACAAACATCTGTCAGGGATGGTCTAGATCAGTGCTTCTCAATGACCAGCCCATGGACTGGTTCCAGTCCTTGAGATTTCCCTGACACAGTTTAGGAAGGCAGCAAACCAGTCCCTGTGAGAAACACTGGCCTAGATAATACTTACTCCTGCCTCAGCACAAGGGACTGGCCTAGATGGCCCCCCAAGGTCCCTTCCAGGCCTACATTTCTCGTGCCCAGAGTTGACATGGGGGAGCACCCCGAAGCAGAGAATCTTGGATAGCTTGAGCAGACCTAGTCCTGAGCCGTATTTCAGCAGCTTCCAAAAAAGGTAGAGATGGACCAATTATTTCCATTTTCTTCCAGTTGGTAGGGTTGTGTCTAACCCTCATTGCAATTTTAAAATCGTTTGTCGTTTTCTAATCTGTGTGAGGACCTGATAATATGTGTTTGAGGCACCATGGCAATATATTTTCTTTCCCGATCTTTCCTGTTGCTGAAATGACACTAGTGTTTCATTTAAATTTCCTCGTGGGAGAGAGAGTTGAGCTGTGGAATAGCATGCACGCACATTTGGGAGCTGGGGTTGGTGGGTTGGCAGGAAGAGAGTTGACCTCCCCACATATGGTAAGGAATCTACAGCTAAAAAGTAGTAGGCCATACTGCCTAGCAGGTAGAGCACTGGATTGGGACTCAGGAGAGCTGGGTTCTGTTCCCAGTTTTGCCATTGGGCCACTAGGTGACGTTGGACAATTGCTCCCCCTCACTGTGCCTCAGTTTCCCCATGTGTAAACTGGAGGTCCTTTGTAAAGTGCTTTGAGAGCTACTGATGCTAAAGCTAGGCACTGTCTTGTTCTGGACAGCATGGGGCTTGAACGCTAATACTGGGGTCAGAGCCACAGGTTATTTGGGCCATGAAAGCTTTTTTGTTTCCTATCTGTAACTAAAGCTAGAAGTGCCTCGCCTGGTTTAGCATCTGCAAAGAACCAGCCCAGGTCTGTTATGCCAGCTGCTTCTTTTGGTTTAATCTCTCTTTGGTTTTCTCTCTATTGTCAGTAAATCTTGTTCTTATGGAGCATTCCGCTGCTGTGTGGGGCGGTTCCCCTAGCCCATCTCTGAGCAGGAAAGGCCCCAGCAGCATCCAGGGAAAGGTGTGAAAGGTCCCAGACCCAAAACAACCCCCACTCTCCGCTCAGGCAATAGAGTGTGGGCAGGCAATGCACAGAGAAGCTGCCATGCGACCAGAGGAGAAGAGAGGAGGTGCTGGTGAGGAGCAGGGGGGAAGAACCCACAATCTGTTCAGAGCTGCCAGCCATGACGCCAGGAGTGAACTGTGCGGAAGTCACTGAGAGAAGCCACCTCCCTTCAGCACCGACGAGCGTGGCGGTTTGGAATCCCAGCTTCAGGCTTCTTCCTGGACAGATGAATGGCCGTTCAGAAATTGCAACTTTTACAGAAGTCATCCACAAACCAGCACATATTTCCCCGCCGATGGTCCGACACTTCACGTGCGAACACACGTAGGCCTTGTCTGGACTCAGCTAACAGGCTAACATCCCATCCCAAAATCGAACACATTCTAGCTGACCCAGCTAGTGTAAATAAAGCCGTGTGGACATTCATGTGTGGTAAACTAGTTGAGATACAGGTGAGGTTCCCCTCTTGGCTTTAACATTAGCACATTGGAGGCACTTTGCCTCCTCTACACTAGATTTGTATTAGTCAGAAAAGTGTTAGAAAGCCTCATCTAACGTGTGTGACATCGTACCCTAATCCTAGTTTAGATGAGGCCTGAAACACCCAGTGTTTAGAGAGAATTTCCCATCCCCATGCCCGATCCTTGGAATTGTTTGTTTAAAATAAGACACTGGAACTTGTCAGGGGACTTTCTGCAGCATATTGTTTTAAAGAAGACATTCAATTACCTCAGCTGCAATGCTTCAGTGTGCTCTGATGATTTGCTAAGGGAAAAATAACTAATATGTAGCATGTTGTGTCATAGACAATTATAGAGAACATCACTTTTAAGGAAACAAGATTTGTGTCCCATTTGTGTGGGATTTATTAAGTTCGCTGTTTTGCAGCACCATGGCAAAGTAAGGGAGGGGAATCCATTTGTGTTTCCTTCTGCAAAATCTTTGTTATGAGAGGGGAGAACTGCAAGTATTTGTGATATGCGTCTCAACAGACGCATGATTATTTCCTCCTTTATTTTTACCCAGCATGAAGTTCTTATGTAGAAACAAAGTGATTTGGCTGTGGATTTACTGAGGGAGCAACTGATTTGATCCTACATGATAGAGCATATCATGCATACTTTGTGCCTTACCTTGCTCTGCACATCAGACTGACAGAGGAAGGCAAGAGGGAAAGGAGCTTGGGATGGGTGACATGCACGAGAGGAAACACGGCTAGGATCTCACAGCTTCTTTGGTGAACAATGTGACTGAGAAATGCACTTACCAGAAAGGATAACTTAATTCAACTACATACTGCAAGCATCCAGGAGCCTGCCCGATAGGCACAGAGCCAGAAAAGCACCAACAATATCAAGACAGACGATAACACCATCAAATGTAAGATCCCTCCTGCCCCTGCTCCCTACTAGCCAGTGGTGGTGTTTCTTTCCTTCAAAGACCAGAGCCCCAATGAGCTTTGCCACTAACGAGCAGTGCAGTCAGTCACAGGTCCACAGCTCTGCTCGTCTAGCTGAGGCGTTTTCCAGTCTGTGCAAGAATGGAAAAGTCCACAGAGAAAAGCAGGATTTCTCTCCATGTGAGCAAAGTTCTGATGCCTTCTGACCAGGGAGTGACAGTAGGTCTATTCGGTGGTGTCCCCTTCGCGGATGCCGGAGTCTGCCAGGAGTCTTTCCTGCCACATGGTGGAATAAACTGTTGGACATTGAAAGAGCTCAGGCACCTTAGATCAAAGAACCATCCATGTCCTAAGGCTCCAAAGACATGAGACATTCGGTCATCTTGTAAGAATGGCCAGCTGCAGCATATTCTTCACCTTGTGCGGGCTAGAACAACAGCAGAAGGCAGAGGACTTTGCACTCAGATGGAGCCTTAGAACAAAGAAATCGTTCTGTATGGACCCACTGTCTCTCTCACACCTCAGCCCCCTGCTGCTTACCATGCTTGGTTTCCATCTCTTACCCCCATCAGAGTTTTCTTTTCTTCTGATTGAGATTCTTGGGTGGGGTTGGGTTCTTTTGCCTATGAAATGTGGGCAGCCGGCTCAGAATCCCCTGGCAAGCAAGAATGAATGCTGTCACACACAGTTCCCTTTTGCTGTTTCCTGGAATGAAGGATGCTCCCCGGTCCCCACTGTGTGGACTGCCCTTCCTGTTGGAAGGTTTCAGCTGGTCTCCTTTACTTTCTCTCTCCCTCCATGGTTACTACTAGCAGCTAATTGAGCATGAGACAGGACAGGACACAGCTTCCTTCGTTTGAAAAGGTTTCCACTGGAGAAGTGGTTGGCAGTCTTTGACTGGCAGCTGCTCTAAGGTTAATTTGTCCAGTGCTCAGTGGGGTGATTCTGTTTAAAATCAGGGTGAGGAATCAACTTTTTACTTTTGTAATGAAGGAGTTTATCATTTTCCTTAGATTAAAGGGCCTCACAAGAGTTAAAGTCAATGGAGGAAACAATCGCTGAACCATGGGATCTGCAGGCTTGGAACACTAGAATAAAAATCTGAAACATTCATTTCTGGGTTGCAGCATTCCACAGGGCCCCCTAACCACTGTACAGTTTTCTACATCCAGATCGGAATGCACCTACCTAACTCTTGTGAGGTAAACCAGCCCATGTAACTTGACTTTTCAGAGCAGTGTCTCTGGAACTCAGTAACTTGAATATCCCAGCAGAAGGACTTTCTCAGGAAGATGTGACCATGGGTGGAAACTCTCCTTAGGTTAGAAGGATGTCACTTTGACTGGCTTTGGGATCCTGGAACTGAAGGGTTCGTCTTTGCAAGTACTTGGGTGTGAGACTTGAAGGGGATCCTTGGTGGTGATTATGGGCTTTACAGTCTCTACTAGGCTGAGTGAAAAGGGACTAAAACCTATGAATACGTCTTTATGGCATTCAAAATTCCCACCACATAGCCTCATCTTCTCCACATGTGATAAAAGGGAGTGGGATGGGATAGCATAATTTCTCCATTGCTGGAAAGCAAAAGGCAGCCTTCGTACCACTCACCATAGCTAGGAAATGTTCCAGGTGTCCATAGCTATTTATAAAAGCAATCCTATTTCTCACACATTTGCCTCTCTGTGAGTTTGCACGGGCCCTTTCACAGCCCTGATAGACTTGAGCGCATTCAAAGGCTGATCCCACACGGGGCATTGGAATGTAAGTGCCATTCCAGGGATACATGGCTCTAGCATTGGATAAACCATAACCTGTTATGGGCAACCCTTTCCCAAGCACTGCACGAAGTGATGTATAATTCTATAGCAAGAGCACATTAATAACAAAGGTACAATACACTCAGCTCTGTTAATTTCCCACCTACACTGCAAAGGAAGGAAATGGAAAAGAAAAAAAGGATTTTTAAAGAACGAATGATGCTTTCCACTGGGAACTCAATAACGTAAGTGGAGAAAATCTCAGCTGAATTAAAAGCCCTTCTGGTCTAAAGTCTCCTAAATACAAACTCCCCAGCTCCAGTCTCATTTATTATCTCATTGTAACCTCTCAAGAATGTGTCCTTACTTGCTCTGAAATGCCTTAGCCACAGAAGCCAGTTAATCTTCGGGGAGATGGGAGGAATCTAAATACCTCCAGCAACAGAGTTGCTGACCCACCAGAACATGTAAGGGACATGTCTATACCTGCTGCTTCTTCCCAGAGAATGCAGGTGGCAAATACAGAACCTGATTCCAGCACCGGCCCAGGCCAGGGACAATCTGACTTTTCCGGTGCTTCTCCAGATTAGTTATTCCCAAAGCAAAGGGACCGAGTTATCACTGACTGCCTTTCAGAGAGGCACTAGCCTGCAGGGAGGCAAGGTGCTTAAGGACAGGGAGAGAGAAAAAGAAATGAAACAGAAACCAAAGCCATGCTGTATTTTTTCCATCCATCTTCTGTCTGTATGAGGCTTTTTGAACCATCAGCCATCACCATAATGTCAGAGTACCTTCCACATAAAATACGTTGGCAGAAGCAAGAGTTTCTAGCTTTCCTCCATTACTGGGCTGTAAAAACCTCTGCTTGAGATAGGAACAAAGCATGTACGTCCAGTCTGGGCCACTTACATTTCTTCTTTGTTTTGTTTTCCTTAATTTGAAATATAAATTTCAGACCATGGAGTACAATCTCCTTCCATCCAAACCAGCTTGCACTGCCTCCGAGCACTGCCCCCTGCAGACAGACAAGGAGTCTTCTTTTAGTTAAATGCAAAGAGAGTTGTAACTCCCCCAGAGACGCAGGCACCATACGCAATGCCTCTGTCTTGTGTTTCGCAGGCACTGGAGTCTCTTGCGCAATTTTATGAACATTCCAGAGATAATGTGAATTTGATCCAGGGTGAAATTCTACCCCGGTTAAAATCATGATGTTTTGCCATTTAATCTGTGAGACTGCCATTTAATTTTGCAGAAACCAGCAAAGTTTATGAGACGCTGCACTGCAGCTAGATGTGGAATGGGATGAAGACAACAAGGTTGGCTCCCCTGGTGTGGTTAGCAGGGATCTAAATCCCGTGAAACGTGAGTGAAAACAATCAGTTTCCTCAAAGCCATATGCTTAAATGGCACAAAGTACTGGAACAAACATCGGTAAACAAGGGTTCCTCAGTCCTGGTCTGATTCCTGACCCCAAGAAATGCTAAGCATCCCCAACTGAAGGTGTAGGTGTTCAGACTCGCGGGAGCAGCTCTGTACACCAATATGTGGATTGAATTTCTGGTTTTCTTCTGCACCAAAAGGGGAAAGGACTCCAGAAATGTCAGATCCATCTGAGATTAGGAAAATTCTTATAAATGAAATAATTCCTATTAAATCTGTATGAGATCGCTACAGTCCATCCAATATAGAATGTAATAAAGGAGAGGCGAGAGACACCATCTTATAGGAAGAAAAGCTTATTTTAAGAAGTATGAAAGGAAAAGTAATTTACAGCCTATTAACATTTGAAAGGTGTGTTAGCAAGAAGGGAGGATCCGTTGCTGACACATTGTGGGTTCCAGAGAGGTCTCTGGAGCACAGCAATGGAATGTGTGGCGCTCTCTCTGCTATGAATCCAGCACAAGAGAACATCACCTTTTTGCCCAAAGAATGAGGCACGGGGGACTGCCCCAGATGGATCACTGGCTGATCCAGTGTGGAACTCCTGTGCTAACAGAGCAACGGTTTCCTGATTAATCTTTGAGACCTCAGTTTGCAAGGGCCCGATGTTACTAGAGGTACAGAGACCACTAAAAATCCTTCATTATTTTATCTCATCTCAATACTCTTCAAAATACAAATATTGAACTCTCCAGCCCAGTTATTTCTTGACTGCCCATCCGGGGTGCCAGGGCACTGGAGCTGGGGCAATGTGTCATGAGACTCAGCGCTACTCAGACATTTATTCAGTTCTTATAAGACATGCTCACCTGTTCGAACCCTTGTCACCAGAGCATTTAGAGCATGAAACCCAATTAAAGACAAACCCCCTGCTGCTACATTGGAATAGCTACACGAATTAGCACTTAAGCAACATCAGCACGAAGTGTTTGTAATGATGATGTGCCCCAGCTTGTCTTTGGTGATTATGCTGTGTGAACAGAGAGGGATTGTTCCTATTTCCGGGGGCCATGGTGGGATCCCAGCTAGCCAGGTCTGTTGGCTGGCACCCACTGCTGTCTCTGGCCCTCTCCTTTGCAGAATTTTAACTCTGAGGTCATCTTTTGGAAAGCAGGTAATGCACCCGGTAAAATGCTGCGCTCCAGGAAGCTTTGGGGTCTGTGGGCCGAGGATCACAGCTGACTGGCGCAGTAGCTGAGAACAGAGCATGTTTGCCTGAGGTTGAGGTTAATGCACTGGAAGGCTTTGGCTGGGATAAAGGCACATCTCCCGTGGAGAGGGAAACGTGTGGGTTGCTTGATGATAGAGTGTGGGCGGGAGACAGATGAGTGGTGCAGCAACACAGAGCAGAGCGTAACCGGTAACTGGCCTCCAGTCCTCCCATCTGAGCAGGAGGGAGCCCCCGTGTCCAGGCGCTGCCAGTGGAGTCACCAGGGCAGACACCCTGGCGAGCGACCCCCAGCCACAGATGCAGTCAGGTAGCTCTGGGAGTGCCTGGAGTTGGGGGGCCCTGGGGTTAGAACTCCTGCCCCCAATTTCTGTGCGGTGCTGAAATCTGAGCCAGCCTTCCCATGCTCCTGGTCTCTGGATAATTGCTCCCAATAAACACTGTCTTTTATCCTGCCATCTGGGTGCAGGAAGGCTGGGTCCCCCAGCGCCTGCTTACACACATGTGAAACCAGAGGAAGTGGCGAGTCACAAAACTCCCTCTGAGCCACATCCAGAGGGAGCAGCCACAGGAAGGCAGCACTGTGGGGCTGCTTTTACTGAGGGCTGCTGCCTGTGGGTCAGATCAGTTCCCAGCGGGAGAGAAGGGGGAAGAGACTGGACCGAGTCTCTCACAAGACACTGGAACGCCAAGCGCCATTTACTCTTTTCTCCCACGGGTGTGCTGAGCACACGGCTTATCGTGCTGATCAATATTGTCTCAGTGTTCACTTGTACCCTGCTGGCTGGGTCCACGGGTTGTCTCTTGTCAGAGACTGCCTTTTCACTCTGTGTTTGTACAACACCGAGCACAGTGGGGTCCTGCCCCACGCTCGGGGCTCCTAGTGACACACATCATTAATCATTCCTAGCACTCTTCAACGCCCATGTGCTTTGCAAACGCTGAGGCAGCCCTGCAGTCCCCTGGGGGACGGGTAGATGTTATTTACTCCATTTCACAGGTCGGTTTCTGCAGAACAGGCTAATTCTCACTGTGGTGGGAAGAATTGCTCCCCATTGCCCTTGCAGAGACCAGGCACTGGCCTGCCCTCTCACTAAGTGGCACAGAGCCAGGAGCTGCAGCAGCCTGTGATATTCGATCATGCGGGTGCCCGTGCAACGAGCTTCCCATATCACACCCACCGTGCTCCACCACACAATCAGCGCAGGCCCCAGAGGCTAGTGGGCCAAACTGCCAAGTGAATGAGCCTTGCACGTCCATTCCCTTTGCTGCTCTCGGGTCTCGTCCCAGGCACCTCCAGGCTCTGACTCGTGGGGCTGTCGCCCAACAGGGTCACGTTCTGCTTTACACATCACATTGACGTTGTTACACCACCGCCACAGGCTCTCTGCCGTGCCCTGCTGCTAGCATGGAGTGAGCATGGCTCTGCCTTAGGGATGTGCATGAACTCTTGGGTTTGAGGGCAGGTGGTATCACGCCAGGGGTGCAGCTCAGCCTCCAGCTGTGGGCCTCAGCCCCCAGGTACTTGACCTCTGGAATGGACTTACCCACAATCACCGGGCCCGAGGCCGTGGCGCGCAGAGTCAATCATGCCACCATCTCAGCAGCACCCCGCACGGGCTGGGGTGGGGCCATCAAACAAAATCCCTGCGACCCGTGGCCTCTTTGAGGAAAACAGCCACCAAAATGGATGGTCTGAAATCCCCATGGCTAGCCATGGCCAGCAGGAGCAGGTCGCTACTGGCACAAAGAAAGTGTGCTGAAGAGAAAGTGCCCTGGGACTTGATGTCCCATTGTTCTGAGCTGGGCTTTATTGTGCGTCGTGTGACGTGGCTGACCTCCTGCACCAGAAAGCTAGTGGGCGCTTACAGTGCCTCTGCTGCCCGAACAAACGGGAGCAACAGGATCCTCATGTCAGAGCACATAGGCCCTGGTGCAAGGAGTGAGGCAGGACAGCGGCAGGGAGGGTTACTTAAATTATTCACAGCCGTCTCTCATTGGCAAATAAAGCCAGAACATGCAATTGGACAGCTCACTTTTAAGCATTGCTCACACACGCGCACACACACACAACAGCTTCAAAGGATGCTTTAAATCTTTCCGAGAGCCAAAAACATATCTATGGGGGGATTTGAAAAATATCAACCAAACCTGCTCATCCTGTGGCTGAATCTGGCTTTTTGCCCTGTGCTTCTAAAAGCAATTTTAAAGCAAATCCAAAATGTAACTGGGAGCCAGTGGGAAGAGGGTGAAATCAGCTAATGCAGACACACAGTCTTCTGTACCATTTCTTATCTTCTGCATGCAGAATTCGGTCAAGGAGATCAGGCAATAAGGCATTCCCATTATCACAAATGGGCCAGGACACACATCAGCCAGCTAGTATCAGGCAGTGATAACCATGGCCACGCCACCTGAAGGTGTGTCTGAAGTGGTCAAGTGGAGAAAAAATCTCACCGATCTCCTGAGCCATTCAGAGACTGGGGCTAGGCGGAGCATCGCTTCCGAGGTCTAAGAGCAGCATCAGGAAAGGCAAAAGACAAACAGTGTAGTGAGACGCGAACCTGGTGACGCCTCAGGAGAGCATGCCTGTTAGGAGCTGTGTCTGCCTGGTGAGGTGCAGAGCCTGAACAACAAGACTGGGAGCATGGACATCAACAAGACTGGGGGCATGTACATCACACGGAGTCACGTTTACACCCAGAGTTCCCTGGGACGGGGCCTGGGAGCAGGCCCACTTCTACCCTTACACAACAATGCTGGCAAATTTAGAAACCTGTTAATGTTTCAGGAATGCGTTAAGGGAAATGTGCCTGCAGAAAGCCTTACAGTGGGAATAACCTTCCTGCACATTCGGCTGCGGAGAGTGTTCCCTGACTGTAATTGGGGACGTAGTAATTAGATGATGGCAAAATGTACCAGAAGCTCGGTTTTCATTCCATGGCCCAAATTACAAACCGTCATATTTTGAAAGTGATGCTGACATTCCTGAGCCAGGAGGCTCTGCCAAAAACAACTTGAGCAAGGCTTGTCTTGGCACCAAATCAAAATCAGGGCCTCAGCAGCGAAACCGAAAACATTTACACAGCTGGGCCCAAATCACCCTATTTTCTAAAGAGTTAGTCAGAGTTTGAAGCTCTTGGTATATTTCAGGCTGTTCTGAAAGATCTTGTGTTCTTGCAATCTACCAGCTACCCACATATAGGAAATAAAAAATACTAGAAGAAGTGGGTGGTCTTTCTATTAACATCCCCCCCCCCCAAAAAAAAATGCAGAGAAGCCTCATGAGGATAATGAGAATGAACTTGATAGTTACCCAGTCTATCAATATATGTGCCAGACACACATTTGCATATGTAGATATGAAACCCTCATCATTTTGCAGTATGTATGTAATGGTTAATAAATGCATTAACAAACCACTAATGAAAACAAATTGAAATCAATGTCACAAATTACAGCAGTGTGAGGAGTTACCTTTCTGCAAATTTTTTCTATGCTAAATATCCTGGTTATGTTTTTTATTACATCAGTCGCGTGCATCTCTCATGTATAATACATCAGTCATTATTACTAGTATAAATATCGCTTTGTCTCTTGTACTCTTATGTCCACGTTCAGTGAGTGTATGGGTGCAGAAAGATATGGGAGGTATGCATGTCCACTTTTTATACACACAGCACCTAGCAAACCCAGAAAACTGTTGATAAAGAAAATCTTGCAATTCACATTTTCACTAGTTGCTGGTGAGAGTGAAATATCAATTTATTTTTTTAATTTTGAAACTTCTTTCCCTTCTTTTCCCATAATTGTTCTCTTCTTAACTTCCTTCTCCAATCAATCGCAAAAGCAGCAAGAGCAATTCTTCCCACGCCCAGATACAATATTGTTCTGGTTCTGGGCACATACTAAGATGTTAGTGAGGTTGCTGGACCAACAACTATATATCTATGTGGTATCTTAGTCATGCTTTTACAATGATCGTTGCAGTCATCTGGGGTTGGATACAAAGCATGATACAGAAATTTCCCTGGTGTGTGATCAAGATGGAAGGTAACCATATATGTTCAGATGGTGAATTGCTCGCATCTTAATCCAAGAAAGGGAGTTTCTTGTGACAATCAATGAGTTTGATGCAAATCGACTAGCAGATGTCCCTCCCCTGCACAACTGCGCTTACTCCCAAAAGACCTGAAGGGACCATTTATTAATGGATTAGTTCAAACAACGACCTTACACGTGGATACAGGGAGACCACAAAATCTTGCACAACTATATATATTTTTAAATGTAAAGTCTTTTCAATCAAAATTTTGTGATTTCAACCTAAAGGGATCTGGCATATGTAAATGGCTCCCTGATCAGTTCT
This sequence comes from Mesoclemmys tuberculata, assembly GCA_007922155.1. Classification (NCBI taxonomy): domain Eukaryota; kingdom Metazoa; phylum Chordata; order Testudines; family Chelidae; genus Mesoclemmys; species Mesoclemmys tuberculata. The sequence goes on from ML675640.1 coordinate 15,713,846, forward strand.
TCTCTAAGCCTGGTCCTTTCTCTCAGTTCTACTGAACAAGCGCACACACATTACTGGGATTAATGCTGCCTAATACATAATTAATGAAATGGTATAAATATGCAGATTTGCAATCGCAGATTGACTGCCATGGTCATATCCCTGAACACTATGGTAATTGATTGGATGCTCTTAATTACCATATTTAAAAGTGTTTCCTTATGAACATGTACAAACAAATAACTCCAAAAGAGAAGACTGTTGTTTTAGGTGAAAAGAGGACTCCTTTTAAAGTCATAGCTAGTGATTATCGAACCTGACAGGTACAGGCTCTCAGAATTACTCGGAGCTGCACATGCAACATATTGCATGCAGAAGATATGGGGCACTGGACTGAAATTATCCTGTGAATGAAAGAGGAATTTCAATTGGTCATCTAGACTTACAAAAGACTTGCCTTTCTGCAGGCTTTGCAGAGGGGGACTGTAAACTGAATCCTTTCTATATGTGTCCTCACTGTCTGTCTGTGGAATGAGTGCTTACTCAGTAGCAATGCATAGACGATAAAGATACAGAGCAAGAACAGAGAGCCTGGCCCACATGCTACCCTATGCTTACAAAGGGGATTGGGTCATTGATGGCTGGCCTAAGGATATAGGGCCCAGGCCAAAGCCTGCTAAAGTCCATTGAAAGACTCCCATTAACTTCCATGGCAGTGGGACCAGGCCAACAAAAAGACTCCAAACTTTCTAGTGCCCAAAGCCTCGCAATGGAATGAGGAAAGCTAAAGCGAATGGCTCTTGCCACTCCCAGTGTTCGTCCCAAAGAAACACCAGCATCTCCACCGCTGTGCTGTTTCATGATGCAATGGATTTGCTGGTGCACGTTAATTTCCAAGAGGCTATCAATATGTGCATTCCTGGTGTGGTAAGAGGACCAATGAAATGAAAGGGATTAACAGGAGTTTTACTGCTGTCTTCAATGGCCACAGGAATGAACAAGAGCATTGCTGGCCAGGAAGGGTTTGATAGAATCCAAGCGCTTCCTAGGGCCCCTCCTCTTGCCTTCCGAATGTGAAACAAATGGGCTGTTATAGGAAATAGTTCCCCTTTGTCCTCCGTAATAAACTGGTAACCTCATGGGCCAGTAACTCCCTCAAACTGCACCCAGGCTATCAAATGGATATGCAACACAGGAAAACCTGAACCAACCATTTTAAAAAGCCGGGTAAAGATTGTTGCCCTGCTCTTTCCAACCGGGTTCCCCCCCCGATTTAGCTAATGGGGTAGTACTGAAAGTTCCCTGACTGACAGACGGACGGACTGATTTCCAGCGAGTCAGGACCGTGGTCTGTGGGTGGACTCAGGCACAGCTGGACTCTCTCTAAGTGATTTGTACAGCTGCAATAAGCATCACGGGGGGCCTAGTACTGCTCCTATTCAAATCAGTGGCAGAAACCCTACCATTCGCAATGGCAGCAGGGCCAGGCCCACAACCTGTGGGTGGAGGGAACTCAGAGGCGGCTGCTCCCTGCCCTGTGGCAGACAGAAGTTTTAGTTGGTCAGTTTCAGGGACATGGAGCAGGTGGTTTGTCCACAGCGCAAACAACCTGCATTGAGTGAAACAATGCTCAGCTTTATTTAGTGATAACATGGCTCTTTTGCCCTGACACAGGATGGACTTTAATCCATAGTTCTCAAAGCCCTTTCCCAAGTGCGCTGGGAGCATTAGCCCCATTTTATAGATTTAAAATTGCCATGGGGAGAAAACAAAAGCATCTACTAGAAATACTGTGGGAAATTATTTTCCTGCATTTAAAGTATACCTTTCCGGTGGTTTTCCCATAGATTTCACTAGACATTTAATGATGTAGAATAAACGAAAGGCTCAGGGCGTGCTTCCTGGAGGTGCTAGAGGGGATATGTGCAAGCCCTGTTGGAAAGGATGGGTAGTCGTTTCTCCAGCGAGGGGGCGGCAGAAGAAAATGGTGGCGCTGCTGGTGGCTTGGCGAGCCTTGCTTCTCGCTAGCATGCTGCGACCAAGAGACGAAGGGTTTTCCAGCCATTTGCCTCCTTGGAAAATCAGATGTCAGCAAGATCCTGAAATAGGCTGGCCCAGCTGCCTCCCTTCTTCGCTGTGCAGGCGCCCTCAGGTGGTTACCTGAGCCAAGTCCTTCGAGGTCAGCGGGGGGCCCAGAAGGGAAGCGATGCAGCCTGCTGCAGCACGTGGCTATGACTGTCCCTGAGGTCAGAGGTAAAGCCCCAGATGGAGCAGGGTGCCAAGGGAAGCAGGCTGCAGGAGTCCTGGCTGACTGACCCGGCCCTCCCAGGGAAGCCAAGATCTGGCTTTGCAGGGCACGTGGATGTTCTCAAGAAGATCACTGGCTAAGCACCGACGACACCCCAGTGGCTCGGGGACTCAGGAGGAGATGCAGCACAACAGGGACAGGTGTGCAAGTCACACAATAATGCTGGGGTGGGCACAGTATGGGACGCCCTGAATCATTGAAGCAGGGGTTCGCCTTTCCACGCAAAGGGCTTCTGAATTAAGTGGCCTGAACTCGGTGATTAAATGATCACCAAGGAGGTTTCAAGTACAGCACGCACCTTTTAGGCCCGCCTGACTCCAGGCACATCCCCACGGCGGCTCTCGTCTGCATCCATCACAATGTTCAAAGCAGGCACTGGCGGCAGGTCCTCACTGGAGAGCAGTCACTTGGGCTAGGGCTCACCAGGTGCAAAGAGCAGCAGATTCCCTTAAGAGAACAGAAAAAGAGCATCTCTGCTGCTCAGTTCCATTTCAAAGTGCTCTTTAATTGCATCAAACCAGTCTCTCCCTTTCACTCCTTTTACATCCTCAGGTTTCATCCATCATCTCAACAATGCTGCCTCTCCCCATGCCTGGGATGACTGCGTTAGATAAGAGATGGAGAGCTGGCCCATCACTCGCAGTGCTGCCCAGCCACTAGGCTAGGGGAGTCGGCAGGAGGATTTTGCTCCCGAGTGAAATTGAAAGTTTATTTCCTCGTATCAGTGAACCCCAGGAGTCGTGGTTACTGTCTTCTCCAGTGAGTGGGCTCTGCGGATCAGATGGTGACAATTCACCACGATTCTGCAGGTTGTCCCTTCCGTGCACTAAGCTCAAGGATGGATCTAGCCTGATTAAATCGGATGATGAAATATTAATGCGCAAACCTGATATTTTCTGCCCTGGCTGTATGCTGTTGCTGGGCTAACCCTCTCCTTCTGAAAACGATCATGTGGCCAAAACAAAATGTCCTAGAGTGTTTGAACCTAATTCTGGGAATGTGCAGCCAGAGCAGCTTTGTCTGAGATGGAGTGAGCTGAGGGGCAGGGCTCCTGCGAATCGATCAGACACAATACTTGATCAAGACGGAGACATGAGCGATAAGCCCATCAGAATGAGAAGAGGGAGAAAGGATTTTAATTGGTTTACTGGTTTTGATAGGCTAACTTGTTTTCATGATGCAAATTACCCTATAAATAAAGTAAAACAAACACGGCCGACAATTTGCTGCTTTGTTAGGGGCAGAGCAGGGAGAAAATTAAATCAAGACAAAGTGTCTTTGATACAACTGTGCCCGCTACAGCTTCTGTGCAGACAAGGCTGTGAGGGCCAAAGCGAGATGGTAAAATGATTCTGATGCAGGTATGCAAATCGGTGAGCGGCTGGAACAAAGGAGGTGCCGTAGCAACCAAAAGGTGCAGATGGCTCTGTCGGCGTGGTGATGTTACTGGAAAGACAGTGAACCCAACCCGGTGGCACCATTCATTGCACAGCGAGCTCCTGGGGGCTCAGAATGGACAGCATGGCTAGGAGGATAATGACGGGGCGCATGCTCACTGGTAGCTGCCCCACAGCGACCCAGCCCCACGGCGGGGCTCACACCCACACGAGCCTGCTCTCATCCTGTGAGGAGAGCAGAGACTGCTGATGTGACTGGGCTGCACTGGCCGATCAGCAGCCAGACAGCCATGCAAGGGAAGAGCTAGAGAAGGCAAGGCCAGAGGAACGAGCGACCAGTCCTTCTGTGGCTGATCTGCAAAGGTTTCCTCCAAGCGCTGCCAGCAGAAGGGAACGTGCTGGGGATGACGCAGGCAGCTGGCTCTGGGGTGGGTCAGTAGTGCATGCTGCAGTAGTGTGCAATGGAGGCTGCAGCATGACGCCCAGCCACTCGCCAAAGTAGCCCGGGGTAAAGTACTCGGGATGGGGTGGTGCTGAAGGGCCATCGTGCCCCTGCCATAGCCTGGCAGATTTACTGATGCCTTAAAGCAGGAACCGGATCAAGCCCAGAGCTGCTTTTACAGTGGATGTGACTAAGGGGCCTCGAACTGCTCTGTGTAACGTCCAGCAAGCGTCGGAGCGGCTGTGGCTTTGGCTGGCGGACATTCAGTCCAGCTGCTTCGTTTCAGCTGGCGGGTGCTTGGACCCAGAGCCCTAGGCCAGCCTGCAAGGTTGGGAGCTGGAGGCAGGTTCAGATTTCCCCGAACTTCTCAGTTACCACGGCAGCCTCGCCCCAGCAGGGAGCCGGAGAGATTTTGTTTTTACTGTGCTGAAAGACACAGAATCCTAAAATCGGCGTTCTCCGGAGCAGCCAGGAGCTGACAGAACGTGTCTGCGCTGCTTTCCCCTCTGTTCTGACAAAGTGGTCCCTCCGGGGCTTGGCGAGACACTTTGTGGCAGTAACTGACCTTCTTCTTCAGCGCTGCCATTGTTTGAGGTGACACCATCACCTGCGAGGATGGAGTGTGTGTTGCTGCAACTTGGGTCCTCCGCGTGCCCAGCAGTGGGAAGGGGCTAGCCGCAGCCGGGCTCTGGTGGTCGTCACTAATTCAGAATGTCTAACCCGTTTGTGGACATGAGAATCGATGTAGCTGAGAATTCCAGCAAGCTGGGAAGGGGCTGTCTCACGGCAGGCCTGTGCCCAGCGCCTCCTCCCAGCCACGGTACATCGGGTGAGGCCCATCACCCTGAGCATAAAGAAATGCACACTGGCTTCATCCTCCCTTGAGCGGCTCAAGAGAGTCCCACACACAGCACAAACAAACCCCTTTGTCTCAACTTCCTCGCTGAGAAGCTCAACCAGACCCTGTTTGCCCCTGGCTAAGCCCACTATTCACCTCCATCCAGGCGCTTTCTAGTCGCTCCACCCTGAGAGCATACTTCCCACTCAACGCACGCTCCCTGCCCTAGCAGCACAGTTTCTGTTCAGTGCAAGGCCTTCTCTTGGGGCCCAGCTCCTACTCAATGCCATCTCCCCTGCTCTAGGAACATAGACCTCCCCCTAACGCCGGAGCTCCCCTCCTCTGGAACTTGCTTCCTCCTCCAACTGAACTGTCAGAAACCTTCTACTAGTCCCGGTGCTTCCTTGCTTAGCTGGCTAAGGAGCAGCCCCCAGGAACAGCTACCTGCTCCCAGGTGTAGTTTACAGGGTGGCCATAGTGACAAGGGGCCAGCTGCCCTTGAGGGAGAATCCGAGCCTGAGTGGAGCATGTTGTTGTTGCTGAGCAAAGATTAAGGAAGGGGAAGAAGAGGCTGGTGATTAGGTGAAGCCACTAACTGGTCTCCTTGGGGTTCCCCATCTAAGTTGATTTGCTGTTTTCTGTCTGTGGGATGTTACTTCTTAGTATACTTTTCCGACACCAAGCCTGGACCCACTAGTTGGGCACAAGGGCCAAGTAGAGTGTGGATGGGCACTTTTAATGGTGTGTTTTGTTTCCTGTGGCTGCTTTGAGCTGCGTTAAGCACTTTAAGGAGTGTTACCTGTTTAACCAGGGTAGACTCAGCAAAACATCCCCCATTAATGTGAATTGGAGAAATGGACCCACATCACCAAGCACTCTGTTGAAGGCATTTCCTGTCGTGCTTTTGTGACGTAGTTTTCTAAACCTAAGGGCTCTCTTTCTTTCTTCACGAAATCATCTTTTAATTTACTGAGCATAATTTATTATATTTATTCTTTTATGTTAAGTAAAAAGTCTAGAGTTGACTCTGGAGATTTCTGTCCAAAGATCTTCTAGCTCAGCGATGGTTATTGTCACAACAAGGCCCTCGGTGTTTCTGATGGCAGTCTTTTTACACTGCTACATACCACTAGATAATAGAGGCATTAACACTTTTTAGTTTCCACCTAGAACACCAAATCAGGCTATTTGAGCTGACAGTGAGAGGTTTCGCTTTACCATCTAGAGAAATCTTCAGTCTTGGGCACATGAGGAGACCTTAGAACTAGTGATCCGGTCAATATTTTTCCTTCAGCAGTTCTAGGAATTTGGGAAAAATACCATAGGCCAAATCCTGATTGCCTTACTCATGTGAGCCGGCGTGATGTGGTTTACATAGTGCATAGGCCTTGTGCTGATTTTGTGCGTGGAGTGAATTTCACGCAAATATTCCTGTGACTTTTATTCAGTCACCTCCCTGAGAGAGGCAATCCCTTTCACTCACTTTTTCACATAGTCTGTTGAGAACATTTTTTGTTTTAAAAAATATTCTTGTTAGTAAAAAAAAAAAACTGTTGCAAATAGTAGGGCAAATAATATATATCACTGTGCATTTGTACTGGAAGTGCTCTCATGCTATTTTGGAAAAAAATATTTCTTTTTTATTTCTTCTTTTATTTCCTTACGTATTTATTATTCACACAGAGATCCAGCCAACAACTGCAAACGTTCAAGGATAATTCTATCTTCCATCTTATGAAGAGTAGGCCAGTCTGTTGGGTTTATGTTGTGCTGAGCTCTGGTGCTGGCCCTTTGCACTGTGGTAAATTTCACTCTATGTGTATACTTTTTTGCTGTACTCAGACTTGATGCGGTTAGGTACGAGCCCAAGGAAGAATGTTCATTTCTAACACATACTGATTTCTGTGGATGTCCTGCAGAACTTCCATGTGTTGAAGCCATGGATAGGTAATGCAACAGTCCAATGGCCTTGCTGATTAATCCTTCACCACCCCCTCTGCCTGTCTAGAACTAATTTGCATTCAAGAATACTGTAACAGCAGCATGTTAAGGTTGCACAGCTTTCAGAACTCAGGAAATGACAAACTTAGGTTGCCCACACAACCTTAATTCTCCCCGCTTGTGTATATATATTGTGATCCAGGGCCTGATTTTTCCACTCACTCACATTGGTTTTTCATTGGTATCTAATGTACTCTATCAACACCAACGGAGTCACTCCTGATTGAAGCCTGCAGGCTTAAGTTATAAGATCACATACTATTTCTCAAACAGTGCAATAGATCATATCACTTTTTTCTTAGAGCAAACACTCTTTTCTGTGCAAGATGTATTGTGCATGCGCACAGAGTGTTAGTTTCAACTGGCCATAACTCAGTCAAATCAAAAGCAGTTTCCTCTGGAACACTCAAAGGCATTTCTCCTCCAGGCTGAATTGCAAACTCTCTCCCTCAGCATTTCAGCACTAGAGCTGTTTTTAAAAAATAAAAATCTCTCAAAATTTCTTTGTTTATAATAGGAAAAGCCTATTTTTTCACACTCCAAGCTTGGAGAATATCACCCAGAATAGGAAAGTTTTGGAAAGTGAAGAGCAACTGAAACCAGGGATTAGCATGGAAAAACTACTGCATCCTTGCACTTGCTGCTACTCCCACTATGCTATCAGCACTGAAGGAAATGAATTCCAGTTCTGAGGGGTTCATTCTTCCTAGCAAATCATCTAAGAAATAAACAAATGCCTGTAAGTTCATCCCCCATGAGTAACCAAATAAAAATACACAGAATGGCAAAGGTACAGCCCCCTCTTTAAAGACCATCAGTCAGATCCTCTGGGGCCTGCTGCAATTGTAGATCTACATCACCCAGGTGAGAAGATTCCAGGAGTCACCCTTCTAATATGCCAAGAAATCCAGGGTCCCCTGACATGCCAGGCACTAGAGATCATTGAGGATGGTGCAAGAATCCTAAAGAAGTGTGTTTGGGCTCATGCAGTTCAGTGATAGGAAGTTCCAGAGGGACAAAACATCTGTTTCTGCAAAGGTGAAATGAACATGACTTGTGCATGTTTTCTGCATGGAACTGGGCAAGGAGAAACTGTGCTCTGTTCATGGTAGTTGTGAACACATGCTCAGGCACCTTGGAGGTCTGTGTGCCAATGCATCATTTCTCTGCTGGTTTTCTTGCTTTCCTGGTGCTTGCACTGAAGGATGGTTCAGGATTCTGTTGGACTTGACTGCTCTGTATTTTGTCCTAAGAGCTACACGTCTGCGTGAGGACACCTGGTTGCTAAAGGCAGGGAGAGATCTGTCAGGCTTGCCGAGGAGTGAGAAGAGAGGGGGAAAGCAAGGATTATGTCAATTTGCTTGTGCTAGGAAAATAAAATGCATTATTTTGTCACTAAGTTGTAGTTTTTTCAAAATATTACAAGTAAGAGATTTTCTTCAGCCCCAGAGGAGCACTTTTAAGTGCTTCTTTTTAAGGGGAATTTCTTGTATTTGTTTTGAAACCTGTCGCCAAGAGCTAATGTTTCCAAGCACTTTTTTTTTTAGTTTCTTCCTGATCCAGTTTTTCTTCCACTTTCAATTTCATCATTGGCTTTAAGTGAGTCCTCTAGAGGCTGAAGCAACTGGGATTTGATTGTGGAACCAGCTTGCTTGCTGGGTGAGCTTCTGCACTCCTCTGTGGCTTTGAAGCTGCCACTTTAAACTCATGCATATGGATTTTGTCTGTGTTGCTGCAGGAAGCTACAAAATAGTTTAGGGAGGAAATATTCAGCTGGAGTAATAAAGGAAATCACAGACAGCTCCCATATTGGCTTCCATGCCATAGCACATCCAACCCATATCAGGAACTCCATGTCACCCACAGCTGTACCCGATCAGCCAGAATGCCTGGGTGGGAGGAGCTTATTGGAATCGGGGCCCTGAGCCACATAGATTCCAGAAGGGGCCAGTAGATGATCTGGTCTGATCTCCTGTATCGCACAGGCCAGACAATTTCATCCGTTACCCTGGTATTGAGCTCAATGACTTGTGTTTGGCTAAAGCATCTTCCAGAAAGGCCTCCATCTGGAGACAGCAAAAGATGGAAAATCCACGATCTCCAATAGTTAATCACCCTCACCATGGAAAACAGAAGGAACTTATTCCTCACTTGAATTTGCCTGGCTTCAGCTTCCAGCCATTGGTTCTTGTTCTGCCTCTCTGCCAAGGTCCCCGAAGTCTCCTATAATCTGTGTAGTTCCACATGATGCCAGGTCACTGGTTCCAATGTGTATCCTCACCAACTATCCAACCAATAGTCACACAACTGCAGCATCCATCCCAACCTTGCAATTACACCTTGTGTTTTCGCTCCATGGTATAGAACGTCCTCTCGTTGTCCATGTGTTGAATGCTTGGTCCACTCATCTTCAGAAGGACTGCTCAAGGCGATTGCTTGTCTTTCTAGGATGGTTGAGAACCTCTCCTGGAGGCTGCTTGCTTCAAGCTGCAAGGACCCCCATCAGCAGTGTCCGCTGTACCTTTCTAGTCTGTTCCTCCAGAGACAGGTCCCTGGATAGCTCCAGCTGGGCTCATTGCTTATGGCTCCGCTTCCCATCTTGGTCACAAACAGCCAATCTGCTGCCTCCATTTCTATTCTCTCTATCTCCTTTCTTGCGATTATTCCCCTTGTGGCAGCTATGGCAATGATTTTGGAATCTTGGTGTCCAAGAAGTCTTCTGGAAGCTACACGATGTTGAAATTTGCACTTCCAGACCATGTATCATCACCTCAGGAATGGCCACCAGCTTGTGCTCCCTACACCAGAATTCTTCTGACCTTCAGTGGAAAGGAAAACTTAGCACATCCATAGCAGGTCACAGAAGCTGCTCCCTCACGTCCATCTCTGCTACACGGTGCAGAGCCATGCCTAGAACAAAAAGAACTGCATTCTTCCTATATACAAAACATCCTCTGAATCTCCCTCATAGCTGCTGCTGTTCACCCAAAGGTTTCAGCTTTCTTTTTAAACATGTAATTTTCATAAAACAAATTCAATTTCATGAATGTTTATTTCCCTAATTATTTAACCCTTTTCCTCCTGCCAGGGTGATTCATTTTAGGGGGGGTTGGGTTTTGTTTCAAGTTTTTTCTACCCTAAGGGAAGCCTGTGCTCTGTAGTGGGATGGGAGGAATAGCTGATATAAGCAGGTACAGTATACTTGGGGAAGGGACATGTTTGATAAGAGCATGAGTCTTTTTTTCCCCCAGAAAAGGAAATCTGGTAAAGGAGCAGAGAGAAAGACACAGAAATGGTCTGTGTGGAATCCAAAGCTAAGAACATTTTAGCTCAAATGGCTCTTTTGAACCATCAGTGTTTGATTTTTATTAATTGTTATTACGGTACTGGCAATGGCATTAATAATAAAAGATCAGCCCGTAATGTCAGGTGCTGTCTAGATGCACAGTAAAAAATAGTCCCTGCTGCAAACCGCTCACAACCTGGGGAAGGAGTGGAAAGTGTGTTTAAACGTAGGCAAATGGGGGTTTTCTGCTCTCTGTGACATGCGGTGTTATGGAAGGGTGCCTGAGCTCTGTGAGCACAGGAGAACAGCGTGTCCTAGATTCAAAGGGATTAGAGCTAGAAGGAATCCCTTGGCTCGTCTGCTCCACCTTTCTCATGTCACAGGATCACTGAGGCTTCATACATGTGAAGTCACCACACTTGTGTCTGCCATTTGCATGCTGCACGTTCTGACCAGTATGCCGATAGGCTCCAGCCCCTGCTCCCCACCTCACAGGCTCCAACACCTTCCCTTCCTTTGTCTTTCCACCCAGCTAATCCCCTCCTAGCACACTTAGACTGCAAGCACTTTGCGGCATTGACTGTCTTTTTGCTGTGCGTCTGTACAGCTCCTAGCACAACAAGATTCTGGTCCCAGGCTGCAGCTCCTCAGTGCTACAGTGAGGCAAATAAATAACAAATTATGCCACTGGCAGGGTTGAGATAAGAAAACCAAACCACACAGCTCACTTGACATTTGCTGCCATCGCAATGTTCACTTTGCCCGTTTGCCCCACGCCTTTCCCCTTTTGCTGGGTCCGTCTCGTCTGTTTGGATCATAAACTTTTGAAGGCAGGGACAGCACCTAGCTGCATGAGCCCTGTTCTCAGCTGGCCTCCTGGCACTGTTGTGATACACATGAGCAATAACCATTGTTCAGATTTTGTATCCTGCATTGGCCGGGTCGGGGACGGGTGTTTCCAGAGCTGTTCTCCATTGTTCACTCTCGGAGAGCTTGCTGCTATAGAACTGGAGGAGATGGTGGGATTCCACTGAGATTTATATGGTCACTGTGTCATTTGCGTTAGTGAAATTGGGATCTGTTCTCCACCTCTGCGTGGAAAAGTTCAGGGACTGTTGAAAGGTTTGGGTGGAGCGTGACTGTCTTTAATGATTAAACCGGTGTGCTGTGTGAACGCAGTATTGCGTGACCAGAGATGGAGAAAAGAAACGTCCAAAAGACCAGAATCCCCCTTCCACACGCACACCCTCACGCGCTGCCATCACAGGGATGTGAGCACCACTCCCTGTGGGGTTATGTCTCTGCTCCCAAGTCACCAGCCTGACCAGGAGAATGGATTTTACGAGCGCTACGCAGTGCCCCACATATAAAGCCAGCTCACACTTCGGAGGAGCCAAAGAGGGAAAGCCCAAGCGAAGGAACCTGAAAAATCCCAAGCTGAGGTTGAGCAGGCCTGGCCCAGCTTTGTCAGCCGGGGGCTATGGAGGAAGCAGAGCACTGCGCAGAATACGGAGCACAGGACCTGTTTGAAAGGGGCTCGTTGGCCCTTGAACAGAATACTCCAGCCACAAGGAGCCCCGCAGCACGAGAGGGGAGAAAACAAACAACCAGATCCCAGCCGCCGTTGTATTTTCAGCGTTAACAACTTTCTGACTCTGAATGGCCGAGTACCTGATGCAGTGAAGGATAAGACAGGAAGCTGAAGCAATGGTTAAACAATGCAGCAGTGAACCCTGGGATCTGTTTTGCATTAAGTCCTCCTGGAGGCCGAGTTAGCTCTTATGACAGCTGGCCACACTCTCTCAAAGAGAATAAGAAAGGGTTTGTTTGGGTTAAAGATGTGTAATGGGTTTCTTATGTCCCCGAAAAGAAAAGCTCTCGGAGCTGGATCACCTATTTTCTTGTCAAAATGCTTTGTACGAAACCTAATCATGAATAAAATGCCTCGCTATTTTTCAAAAGAGTTGTTTTATTTGATGTCAGATTTCTCAAATGGGACCCCGAGGCTGGAGATAATGCAGACCACGGCACAGGGAGGCAGCTGCCCGCGTGCCGTACTTCGCTGCGGGGCCTCCTCCGGTAGAGCAACTGTTTCCCCCACAGGGCTCCTGCTGCTCTCGGCTCCCAAGGCTTGCCTTTCTGCAGGCCGCTGCGTCCTCTGCCCACCATAAACCATGCCCGGGCCTCCTCTCGGATCAGCGCGCGAAAGGGGGAAATTCCACACAGGCTCCAGGAAACCTGTTCTCAGTTGAGGGCCAGTGCTGAGCGCCTTCACAGCAGGTTCCAGAGCAGGTTCCAGCGGTGCTGCTGCAGCTCTTTCAGCCACTGCCTCTAGGTCTAATCTCTGCCACTACACAAGTGTAAATGGCCTGCCCACAGCAACAGGAACTTTGTTTATACTTCAGTGCCACTTCCACGCCTTCTATGAGACATCTAATCAAGGCTTCTCATTTAAAGCTTGCCGTGGGGCACTGTATCTTGGGCCCTTTCACAGCTCTGCACTCTGCCAGCAAGATGCAAGGCATCGGAAACAATGAGCAGCATTTGATTTTCAAGCCTCGGTATCTTAGCATGCGGGATCTGTATATGGGAAACCAGTGCTTCCATTTGCCATACCAGAGACATTCCTTTGTGTCCAGTCTGGAAAGACTTCTGAGCATAGAGCCAAGCTGGGTCAAGCAGGGTGGAGAGCAAGTCCACGAAACCTGCTAATCACACCACACCCCAGAGCAATAGAACCAGCGCGGCAGCCACTTCAGGACACACAAATGACTAAACAGATAAAAGGGTCTCCCTCTGCGTCTTCCTAGAGCTACTTCTCGCTCCTGCACTACAGCTTCTTTCCCATGTGCACAACGCACCTGTTGAGATTCTCTGATCCCAGTGCGTGTGAACCTTAGTGCCAATAGCTCCTGACAGAGGGGTGCCCAGCAGGCAAGGAGGAGCTGGGGCGCACTGGAGGCTCTTCGGGGATTTGTTTCTCTTACTGTAGATCAATACAAACAAACTGAATTTTTGGGGGGATGAGATACAAGTGTGGTTGATAAAGGTAATGGTGGTGATGTACTATATTTAGGCTTCTGCAAGGCATTTGACTTGGTACCACATGACATTCTGATTAAAAAAAGAGAATGGCATAAAATGAACATGGCTTATATTACATGGATTAAAACCTGGCTAACTGATGGGTCTCTGATTGTAATTGTAATCAGGGAATCATCATCAAGTGAATGTGTTTTCAGTGCGGGTCCTGCAGGGATCAGTTCTTGGCCCTGTGCTATTTAATATCTTTAATCAGTAACCAGGAAGAAAACATAAAGTCATCACTGATTAAGCTTGAGGATGACACAAAAATAGGGGAATGATAAATGAAGAGGACATGTCATTGATACAGAGCAATCTGTACTGCTAGATAATAGGGGTGCAAGCAAACAATATGTTTGTTCCTACATGTTTACATTTACATTTAACTGTATTCAAAGATTGTGGGTCATATTACAGGATGGGAGACTCTGTCCTAGGAAACAGTGACTGAAAAAGATTTTGGAATACTAGTAGATAATCAGCTGAACGTGAGTCCTCAGTGTGATGCATAAAAGGGGGAATTTTGAGTAGGATGAGAGAGGTTATTTTACCTCTGTGCTTGGCACCTGTGCTGGGATCCTGGGTCCAGTTCTGGTGCCCACAATTCGAGACGGATGTTGATAAATTGGAGAGGGTTCAGAGAAGAGCTTGGAGAAGGATTAAAGGATTAGAAACCTGCCTTCTAGTGGCAGACTCAAAGAGCTCAATCCATTTATCTTTAACAAAGGGAAGGTTTCACAGTGACTTTGATCACAGTCTGTAAGTACCCACATGGGCAACACATCTTCCATAATGGGCTCTTCAATCTCGCAAGAAATGTATAGCACACGCCAATGGCTGGAAGCTGAAGCTACCCAAAAATTCAGACTGGAAATACTGCTTACATATTTAATGGTCAATGATGGAGAATCCACCATGACCCTTGGTAAATTGTCCCAGTGGTTAATTACACTGACTATTTTAAAATCACAAGTGGATGCTTTTCTAGAAGAGCTGATCTAGGAATGATTCGGGGGCAGTTCTCTGGAGGCCAGAATAGATGATCACAGGGGTACCTCCTGGCCTTGGAATCTGTGGAAGCTTCAGGAGTTCAATTGGCAACCACGGTAAGTGGATTTCTCTTCTCCTCACCCTCAGGTACACAGACAGCGTTGCTCCAGGCGGGAGACAGCGAGCAAGGGAGGGTGGAGCCAGACACTCAGGCCAGCAGAGCAAGGCAGGGTCTGTAGCACGTTCTAGAAGCTGCCCATGTCAATGGGCTGCTTTGACTCTGGACATCCTCTCCTTGAGCTGATTGGCTGCTGGCTCCAGCCCCGTCTCAACCTGTCTCAAGCTCTTCTCCTCAGCATCACTCAACACTTGCCCTTCCTTCCTCCCCTCCCTCTATCTCACCCTGTCCCCCTTTCCTACCCTCTAGCTCCCACTCTCCCAACCAACTCCCCCCCCAAAAAAAATAGTGGCACTAATATACCATTTGCCCCCATCGCTGTGGTTGCTCTGCATGTCATATCCCTTCATTTGCCTTGTCTGTTCTGCCCGTAAGTGCTTTGGGGCTGGGGCTATATATTATTCTCTGCAGCTCCCAGCACAATGGGGCCCTGGTCTCATTTGGCCCTTGCTTAGGGGCTACTGTGAGGTGCATCATCACTATAGTAAAAGGGAAGAAGCAAAGGTAGGAAAAGAAAGAAATGGGCATTCATGTGACAACGTCCATCTTGGTTGGCACACCAGGGTTGAAATGGGGCTCTTGAGAGCTGCTACAGTGTGAGTGGAGGGCCATGACTCTGCAGCTGCTAGCTGCGAGAACTCCTCTCATGTGGGGAACTCTCAAATCACGGCACAGCAGCAATATCCTTCCCTGGAGTCAGTGGCAATGATTGCTGTGATGTGAAGAGCTGCAGATGGCACGTGAACCAACACCGGGGGCTTAGATGAGCATCGAAAAGCTAAAGAGCCAAATCTTTCAGGTGTGAAAACCTCTCAAGAGAACAAGCTCTGCCACAAGACTTCTGCTGCTTCCTGGCTGCTCACCGGATTGCCGGTTCTGGCCCTGGTCAAAACCAGGGAAAGCAGTGGAAATAACAACAATGAAACGATGTGCAGTGAATTGTTTCAAACTTCATAAAAGGTGGACATTTCCTCTCTCCTGGTTTGTCCAGCCTAAAGCCACCAGATTTTACAATTTCTGAAAATGGTCCTAACAGAACTCTTTAAATGGAATCGCCGGAGCCTTGCGGGTATTAGGCCATTGGCTTCCCCAACATTCTCCTGCTTCCATTGTGGTGTTATTGGAGGTGTGACCCGACAGAGCCCAGCCCCTACCAATTTCTCACTAGCAGCGAGTGGTCCAGCTTTGTCTTTTGTATCCCAGTGTGACAGCCCCCCAGATTCCACAGCATTCCCAGACTTCTGCCACGGTCATGAAACGGTGCTATCCGGGGAGGCTGGCAACTGAGGTCTGGCTTCTAAAGGCCTGAGGGAGCTGTCCCGGTTCCGCACATGCTCCTTTTGTTTTGACTGTGACTCTGAAACGCTGCATGTTGTTCAGTGGGAGTAAGGGAGAGGTTTTGTGAGACCACAAGAATGTGATGTGCTATTCACCATCTCTCTAGAACTGAGAATATTCCCGGGCTCAGCCTGACACACTAGGTGGAATGCTTATGCTTATCAATTGAAGCAAACTTGAAAAACATGGATTTTTTTAAAGAGCCCTGTCCAACGGAATATCGACAGAGGAGAATTTCAGACCTTTGTCTTGGACACCCATCTGTAGCGAAGACCACTGGAATTTTAATTGTCCAAGAGCTCTAATAGGTGTAATAGCCTTGTATGTTACATATGCATTAATTAAGTAACACTGCATTTAGCTCCAAATCATGCGGAAGGCGCATGCTGTGTTTGCACAGACATAAATATCTTCTCAGTTAGAGTGCAGGCTAATAGCTTCACTCTCTTTGCATTGCAGTATTTCCATTCTGCTGAAGATAGGAAAAGTGAGAGTGCATTCCAGTAAAAGGGGTGAGAGCCAGATACCCCCATACCTTCTGCTCACATATGGGCTTTCGAAAATTGCAAGGCTGGGCAATTTGAAGAGTTTTTCTTTGATGTTTGTCTGCCTCAGCACAGGGCAAACATTCTACAGCGATTCATACGTTACCGATTATCCCATTGAACAAACAACTGCCTGGCAACCTGTTCCTGGTTTCTCTATTACCCAAATTTTTCAGACCTGCTGTTTCGCAGCAAATGCAATCATTGCCACATTCCTTAAGCGGTAAATACAATGCTGTGTGACTGCCGGGGAGAGGAAAGACAAAGGGATACAGTGTGGCGAATATAATATATTCTCATTTTAATCCACAGGACGCTTCCTTACCGTTAGATGAGAATATACCAATAGATTATCAATGAAAAGTTTGCTCACTCTTTGCTGCTTAAGTGGAATCTGATTATAAAAGAGAGTCAGAGGTTGGGGATAACACAGGTTGAGGGGAGTTCTAATACATTAGCTGGCCAAGTGTTTGCGAGAGTGCTTACTTGAATTGGACAACATTTTGTGGTTCTGACTTCACTTTGCATGATTACAGCGAGGTTGGAATTCTGAAGGATTATTAATGTGCCACATTAGTGAAGGTAAAACATCTTCAGTATCCCTTTCCTGTAGCCTCAATTTCCTTTAATACTTAACACTAATCTGCATATTTCTGTAATCTGCAGAGAGTCCAGGGAGCATGGCTGCTTTCCCTGGAGAAGTATGGAGGTATTTTTTAAAGGAAAACAAAGAGGAGGAGAAAGGCTCCATTTCCCCAAAGAGCTCACAGAAATTTCACATGATTGAAAAACAATAAATAAAATGAACTCCTTAAACCACATGTTGAAAGTCTAAGAGGGAAATCTGGACACAGGGCAAAGTATGTACAATCTACATTTGTAATTAAGTAATGATTTCTTGAGCTCTTCCTTAAAACATGTCTGAATACAGGATGGAATTTCCATAAATAACTTATGCCTTTCACTTTTTCCTTGTAGAAAATACGTAGCATTTGCCTCTTGCATGTTCTGATTCTCAGACCCTCCCTGGCTGGAAGAGGAGGATTTGCCATATTACACTATTCTTTCCAATTGTAATCAGCCTTAAATCTGAATAAAAGCAGCAAATGGCTGACTAGTGCCCAGGGCTTTCCTTTACCCCCCTCTCTCCCCCCCATGAAAGCAGCAGCAGCAGCATTGAGTGCGACTAGGAAAGACATGACTGCAGCTCTCAGTTTTCATTAGTATTCATGGAGCATCCGACTCCAGAGAGGATTAATAGACTCTGATGCCTAATATCCTGGAGAACAATTAATTTGCCCACAGTTTTGTCATGGTTGAAAGTCAAATGCTGGAACAGATCGATGCACTGAGCTGCAAGTTGAAGCACTACAACCTTCTGCTGGAGCTGAATTTTAATTTTCCCATCATCATTTCCCTGCCATTCCCAGCACGCCAATTTTCTAATAGATCTAAAAGCCTCTTACCTTCTTACATCACATGTTGGTCTTCATAACAAAAGTCTATGTTGATTGTTCAAATATTAGAGCCATGTATTGCTCTTCATTATGGGATTAGAGATGTATGAGGCCCCTTGTGTTTTGACCTTTTTCTCTCATTTCTGTTGAAATGGTATGGAAAATTCTGGCCTTTTGTAATTAAAACCAAAATATAAAAGAGGAATAAACCATTTTGTAATTACTCTGTGTTTATGTCTCCATCCAGATAGATATTTGTACAGAAATTATGTTAGGTGTTTATGCAATTTAAGAAGCCAAATCAATAATGCTGCTAAAAATGAGGTTAAATTCTGCTCTTACTCCACATTTGGACTAGTTTAAATCTGCTGAAGTCAATCATGGTACCCAGGATTTACCCCAGTGTATCACTTTACCCCTGAAGCTTACACTTTTTTCCAATCAAATTGCCTGTCTGGGTTGCACAAAGCTATTAAATCAGGCTCCCACAGGGGAAAACTCACATCAATAAATGGTCTTAGGTGCTATGGAAAAATTTACTGCTTTTATTAAAACACACAAAAAATGAGCTATAGTTGGAAATTAAGATCTGACTGCTAAACTTGCAGCATCCAAAGGGTCCCATTGGACAAAACATTTGGTACCATCTTGTCTGGAACACCAGCTGCTAATAGACACGCTGGTAATGGGCATATTAGGCAGGCTTAGATAATCTGGGCATCTCTAAAATCTCATGAAACCTCATTTTAAGAAGTTTGTAAACATGCTCTCAAAAATTAAGGATCTCAGGAAACTCTGTGCTAGTGTAACATGTGCCAAACATATTGTTTTTACACTGTGGGCAAGTGGACAGTGGTTGGGGTTGTGCTGGCTCTTTTCACCACATCCTTAAGACACCATCTTTAAGAACCATCAGGGGTTCCTGCTAGCATTGAAATAATTAAGCCTTGTGGGGGTGAGCTCTGCTGGAATGCCTGGATTCAGGGATTCATAAATCAGCAAAAGGAGTTTCCTTTGGACTGAAACTTTCCCTGTGCTCTTTGGCCTCACAGCAGGAGGGAATATTTATACCAAATAATCTTACATGGCGAGTTGAAGTTAAAAGCAGCGCAGCAGCTGTTTTGTAACTCGCAGCGGGCGTGATGACAATACCAAGTGACTCGGGGGTGGCGAACACAAGACCGAACCTGTGCCGTCCCCGTCACTGTTTCCGGTCCTGCAGGCAATGGCGACCCAAAGCTGTTACCCTCCGATGGCTGCTCCATCACCAATGTGAAATGAGTTGGTGGGTCTTAGTCCATTTCTGTATCACAAAAACCACCCGCACAATTGTCATCCCTTCTTGGCAGGCTCAGCTGAGAGGCCAGCGAATACATGCGACTGGAGACTGTACTTACTTGAAAATTCGGCCCACGTGGGAGTTACCCCCATCGAGCTACACCTCCCGCCCTGGAGATAAGGGGTTAGAACCCCTCAGAGGCACTGCCAGGCCTGAGTATGGTGGGTGACTCACCCCCGTTACCCTGAAGGGTATCACGTGTTGGGACCGGGGGGTGCACTGTGCAGGTAGACCCTGATGTGTTCTTTGGTCACAGGTGTTTTTTGCTGGAAGCTGCTGCTGTGATCCAGGCCGTCTGCAGAAGCAGTTTAAAGGGTAAAAGCCAGAGTTTCATGAATCTCTCCTGGCTTTTGTGTCACTCCCTTAACATTAACAGAGCCCTGGCTTTTGTGGTTTAATGACAGTCTGCTCCAAATGGTTGCAGCCGACAGATCAATAGATCAGGAGCATTAGAACTGTTCATCTGAATGGCTGATTTGAATTTAAGTGCAACTTTAATTTAATCATTTTGAAAATGAATCCGTGTGAGGGCCCTGCCCTGTACCTTCTCACTGCCACTCAAGAGGGCAGCTGAGACGCTCCGTGGAGCTCAGAAAACTCGCTGACACACACATCTCCCTTCAGTGATGAGTTAAGCCTGCAGAGATGCTGCATAATCCCGAAGGGGGTGGTTTGAGCAGGCTTCCCTGGCAGTGCAGTAATCCCACATCAAGCCGTGATTAGCTTGGAATCATAGTGGCACTGCAAAAGTGAGTTCTAAATACCGATCCGGGAGCCGTGTTTAACCAAAGCGGTTTAAAGTGCTACCTGGAGACAACTACAGGAGATGGGGAATTTAGGACCATTGGGACATTTTGTCACCAGCTCCCCCACCTGTTCTGTCACAGGCAGGACTTGCCAGCACGACCGTTCTGCCAGCTGAGCACAGCCCATTTGGCGGATGTGTGCCTTTTTCAAGTTACTAGAGCAGCTGGCTCTTGGAGCCCTGTAAAGATAGAATTTATAAATGCGTTAAAATGCTTCTCTCTGAGAAGCCACTATTCATCTCCAGGCAGCAGGTGAGGCTGGCTGGTGCTCAGATGCTACAAAGATGGGTGCCCTAGAAAAATGTCAGACCAGATATTATCAATAGTCAGAAAAGAGTGTACATCCTTTGCTCTGATCAGAGCTGTCTGCTGATTCATGGTCATGCAGGAGACGTCCCAAATGATGAGGGTTCCAGTGGTGCTCTCATTTTATCACATGTAGGCCCTGCTTCCATTTAATTTCATTCACTAAAACATCAGTCATGTGACATACAGCTAGGAACCAAATGTGTATTGGAGCGAACCACTGGAGCTCACTTCCAGAAGTTCTCGTCACAATCCAAGAGGTCAGAAGGATTCCAAAGAGGATTCGTCATCAATGTGGATAATGAGAGCATTTTATAGAGATTACAGACCCCAGGTATTTCAGCAAACGAGCCAACCGCTAACTGATGGGGGATAGGAAGAAACTTCCCCCCTTGAGAAACATTTTCATCACAGGGCTTCTTGTGCTGTTTTCTGAAGCACCTGGATCCTGGGCTAAGTGGAGCACTGGTCTGACACATTCAGGGTGTGCTGAGGATGGAGCTAGGCTGTTCTCAGTGGTGGCAGATGACAGAACAAGGAGCAATGGTCTCAAGTTGCAGTGGGGGAGGTCTAGGTTGGACATTTGGAAAAAGTTTTTCACTAGGAGGGTGGTGAAGCACTGGAATGGGTTACCTAGGGAGGTGGTGGCAACTCCATCTTTAGAGGTTTTTAAGCTGTGGCTTGCCGAAACCCTCACCGGGATGATTTAGCTGAGGATAGTCCTGCTTTGAGCAGGGGGTTGGACTAGATACCTCCTGAGGTCCCCTCCAACTCTAATACTCTATGATTCTATGAGTCTAGCAATTCTTGGGTTCCTCTTTCTTAATGTGCTCCAATGAGCATAAACAGCATCAATCCAATATTTTTCCTGATCTTCTCCACGGTACATTTCTTACCCCAATGGAGCTCATGCGCATCAAAGGGAGTTGCTTACCTTTTGTCACCTTCAGAATGGCAAAGTAGCAATGGGGCATAACTGCCTTAGTAACTGAGTGTCCCATTTGCAATCTGAGCTGAAGAACAGGGAGAAAAATTCATTTCAACCTCTGGAATTCACTAGTGTTTTAGCAGTGAGGCAAATCAATCTGCAAGATTAAAAAATGATCCTGCATTTGAGAATAGGAACAATTTGCAGTGATGTGAACTAGGTTAAAAGATGACCAGAGCTGCTGTTGATCCCCATACTGCTGGCCATCTCCAGTTGTGTTCAGAAGGAAATCCACTCCTTTTCTACCCCCCTCACCCAATACATCACTGAATGGTTGGCTAAAGTGCCACTTCTCTCTGCAGCACCACAGTGTGGCTACCACCATAGACAGGACATCAAAGTACATGGGCCAGCGAAAGCTTCTGTGTTCTGATTGCAGGTAGTCGTCCTGCCCATTGATTCAGCAGTCCCTCTCTATAGCAATAAGGGCTTGGCTGTGCTGAACTGTTGCTGTGAAATTATCTGCAGACCAGACCCTCCCTCTTCCCAGGAGTCACTTCTGGGCTGAAGATATTCAGCACAGCCAGGGTTCATTTTTTTTTTATCATTTTGCACCTTCAAGTGACTGGTATTTTAGTCCCTCGCAAACGGTGTCTGCCTAGTGGTGATGTTGACAGTCCCTGACGGATCTTACAAGTGCTGATGCAATAAAGCCCAGTATATGCAGAATGCTGGATTCTGATCTCCCTCAGCCCGGTGTAAATCAGGCAAAACAGGAGTGGGACAGGTTAGAGGAGATCAAAATCACAAAATCACACCTGTGGCAGGCGAAGAGCTTTTTACGGAATTACCCATGCTGACCCAAGAATTCTCTCTCCCGCTATCAATAAATTGTCCTCAGAGCGGTCTTTCCAATATCATCTCATTTGCAGACCCTTCTAATACTAAAATCCATCCAAAGGCCCTTCTCAAATGCCTATTTTAAAGTACTTTTGACTCAGCAGCAGATATGTTCATAGTCCAGCTCAGTGCTTCCCTTCATTTTTAAAAGCAGGAGCAGCACTACGAAAGAATCAGATCAGCCGTGCAATAGGTGCAGGCGTCACCCCAAAGTGCCCTGGCAGTGAGGCCTGCTCTCTCAGCTACGGTGCTGTGCTGCGGTGTGACAGTGAAACAATTCCACAGATGGGAGGCAAAACGTCCCTTTCACACTCTGACACCTTTGCATGTTTATTCAGCAGTCGGAAGAGCGCTTACCCCTCACTTTGTTAAGCATTTTGCAAAGCCTCTCAGGCAATAATGCGTAGGAAGTTCATAAAATTCCAGCTTCCTGACTGGTCAGCATTCAGCAGACACCGACAGCTGTATGCAGATTGCCACAGTCCTCAAGACAGATGCTTGAAAGCAAAGAGCAAAAGTGAGGCCTCTTTTCCTGGCTGGGCCAGCAGGAGCCTGCAAGCAGCAGCAGCTCTCCATCCCAGCAGAAGAGATGTGGAACGGGTTCTCCAGGAGCCAGCAAGTCACGAGTCCTCTTCCTCCGCTCCTTCTGGATGTACTGCATGAGTTAGAGGGGCACAGTGGGCCTCATTCTAGTCTCAGTTGCAACCAATGCAATTCCATTGACCTCCGTAGAGTTATTCCTGATTTACACCCGTGTATGTGAGCACAGGATCAGGCCCATTGGGAGTTAAAACGACTGACATAGCCTGGGACTGAAAGCGAGTGTGCTTGCTTTCAAGATGATATAAAATAAGACATTGGTCTCTGAGCTATTTCAATGGCCTCTGCATCAGCCAAACGACAGCCCTGACTGCGTTCTGATAACAATCTGAACGTGGCCAGGGATTGCGGGGATGCTCTTCAGAAGAGCCTGAGAGAGCGAGAGCCTGTAATGGGAAGGAAAGGGACTCTGCAAACGGAACGGTGCAAGAGAAGTCATTTTACCCATCGTGCCTGCAGGAAACATGAATCCATCTTCCAGCACGATTAAATGCTGAGCTGTGCATGGGCATAATTATTAGTGGAATGATGGCAACAGTAATAGACCTCATCAGTCAGAAAGCTACATAATTTCTAAACTGTCTCTCGTGCTGTACCACCTGGATTTAAATTAAGGTAATATTTATGGACAAGATGGATGCATCTGCTTACTGAACATGCACATATTGATGTATCCAAGCCAAGAGTCCCAACTGCATCAGACGAGCCTCTATTGCTCCTCAGGGTTGTCCCTGCCAGGTTCCTCTCCCCAGGCTCACTCATCACTCTGCATGGCTTCCAGTCCAGGAAGTGTTCCCCAGATGGACGCTTTAAAATGGCAGACATTTCATGTATGTTTCTCAGGATGAAAGCAGCTAGATTGAAAAGAAGATGGTGTGACAGTCACTAACGAGCTCACAAAGGTCTCACTCACACAGACCTCCACCGCTGCGAACCTGAGACCTGAAACCTAACATTCGGATCAGTATTTCTCACCGCTGGGCCTTCCGGCTTGTGCCATGCATGGAGAAGTGGCTCTCGCTTAGGTTGCTTAAATGACCAAAAAGAAAAGGCTCTGCCTCTGCTGGCTTTCATTCAGATGGAGACAAGAAGCGTCTGCACCAAAGGACAGACTCCCACCAACGTCAGAGGGGCTTTGGGTCAGGTCCTAATTAGGGAGGACGGA
This sequence comes from Mesoclemmys tuberculata, assembly GCA_007922155.1. Lineage (NCBI taxonomy): Eukaryota > Metazoa > Chordata > Testudines > Chelidae > Mesoclemmys > Mesoclemmys tuberculata. Next base: position 15,737,733 of record ML675640.1, read on the forward strand.
ACTCTTCGGGAAGGAGGGACTGTGAAATCAAACAAGGCACTAGTTTGTGTATCTGAACCAGCTTCCACAGGAGAGGTTTGGGTAATGCTACAATCTTGAGTATATTCCTTACACCGTCATTTGTGGTAGGTAGAGAAGATGCCTATACACAGGTCCATCACAGTCACCACTGATGACGTTTTCTATAGTCCGTTTTTATTTACTTTGCAGGAGTGGAAGGGACTGAGGTGAGACCAGGCCAGGCCACAGTACTCTGCTGGCCAGAAGGGCAGGGGCTCCCTTCAGGAGCATTGTGATCGGGTGCGGATGCCAGTGAAACTGAGATTGCTCATCTTGAATTGCTTCCTTATGTGGGGAGAGACGCACAGGGACTGCTGGGGACTCCATGTGACAGTAAAGGGCTCCTGAGTTTTTCAAAGAATTAACAAAGAAAGTAGTGAAAGGCAGGGAGTGTTGTGTCTCGTAGAGCCTAAAGATGGGCCATGCCAGTGCCCCTGACCTTCAGTGGTTGCAATCCAAACTCAGACTGGATCTGGGATTGCAGCTCGAGCCTTCTCCAGTAAAAAAGGCTCCATAACTTTCATTCTGTCCTCCGCTTACACGCCGCTTTGTGCTACTACCAAGACAGCTATCAGGGCATGCGTGGGCACCAGACTTCTCCAGCTGTAGACTCCGTTGTCATTCACCCTTAGCCAGCCTTCGTTACGGGTGGATATTCTTCATGGCTTTCGGTAGGGTCAGCTGCCCACCTGAACAGTCTGCTTCAACTTTAGGAGATGGCATCTGAGACCTGTCCCTCGGGAGGATAAAGAAAGTTTGCGGCTGACAGGCAGCTGGTGGAGCCTCTTATTTAAATGCGGGTCTGTTTAAGTCCCAAACTTAGCAGGCCAGAGTCCAACGTCAATCCTGTCAGAACTCTGACCCCAAAACAAAACAGCCAATTCTGGCCTTCGTAGCGAAGGCGCTAGGAGTGAAATCAGCATGACGCAGATCATCTGTAATCATGAAAAAGGCGCGAGCCTTGCCCCACAGATGAGCTCCAGAGCTAAGTGCCAAACATACTATTAAAAATGGTGCTGATTTGATGTACACATCAGTGGCTGTCATCACTCTGGTGTTGCAACGTGCATCTGTATTTTGGCCTGGGCTCCAGCACCTGTAGTGGGAAATACAGTGAATTAAGAAATCCTTTTTAAAAAACCCTGAAATTCTTGTGGTATTTCTGAAAAATTTAGTAAAACAGAGAGGTTCTTTTGGAAACAGTGCCAGAGAAACACTGATCTCAGTGTCTCTCTGTTTATGGAGGAATGGAGAACTCTTCCATTCTGAAATCAGTTTCTTAGGATGGAGTGTTCGTGGTATTAAGGACTTCAAAGTGGAATCCTCCAGTGACAAGTTCTTTACAAGTGGGCCTGTCCAAGTGTTATCACATCTCTCCAGCAATGGGAAGAGATTTACACAGAGAATCCTACTGGGTCCAGAGTTCTTCAGAGAAGGCGCTTTCTGCCAGCAGTGCATTTGCTCATGGGATGCACACCGTCCTTCTAGAGGCATGAAATCTCTGAAGAGGGCAAGCTCTCGGCTTCCATTCCCACTTGGCAGGTGGCGGAAATGCAGAGAGAAGCATGTACCATTTGAGGATTAAAGAGCAGACAGGAGAATGCTTTCAGAGCAGTAAGGAGTCAGTGTGGGATGGATGGAAGTAAAACAACTGGCGGCAGCAGCAGCAATGGAAAGCGGAAAGGGTTCAGCAGAGAAAAAGGAAATTAGAGCTGTTGAATGCTAAAAAAGTCATCTGTCCCCCCATGTGCTGCTATATGGAGGGTTGATTGTATGGGTTTGAGGATTTCACAATTCCCCTCCCTTGGCTATCGAGCTGGCCCCATCCCCTGCAGAATTCTGCAGGATGGAGTGTGAGCACCGGAAGGTAGCATGACTGGGGGGGGGGGAGAAATGCAATAAAATGCACAAGGTGATAAGCAGGGTGGGACAGAACAGCAAAGGCCTTATAGGTGAGGCCAAGAAGCCTGAATCCCTTAAGTTGGTGAAGGCGGATCCAGTCGATGGACTCCAAGAGGCAGGGGACAGCATGGGCAGAACAGTGGGCCAGGAAGCTGGTGGTAGCAACAGTGCTTTGTGATCCCCTCCCAACTCATAAGAACATAAGAACAGCCACGCTGGGCCAGACCAATGGTCCATCTAGCCCAGCATCTCCCTTCTCACAGTGGCCAATGCCAGGTGACTCCCTGTTCTGTTCGTTCCCTCTGAAGCATCAAGTGATCCATCCCATCAGCCATTCCCAGTCTCTGGCAAACAGCAGTCCCTGCCTCTCCTGGCTAATAGCCATTGATGGACCTATCCTCCATGAACTTAGCTAGTTCTTTTTTGAACCCTGTTAGTCTCAGGCTTTCACAACATCCTCAGGCACGGAGTTCCACAGGTTGACTGTGCGTTGTGTGAATACTTCTTTTTGTTTGTTTTAAATTTGCTATTAATTTCATTTGGTGACCCTAGTTCTTGTGTTATGAGAAGGAGTAAATAGCACTTCCTTATTTACTTTCTCCACACCAGTCATGATTTTATAGACCGCTATCATATTCCCCCCTTAGTCGACTCTTTTCCAAGATGAAAAGTCCCAGTCTTATTAATCCATCCTCATATGGAAGCTGTCCCACACCCCTAATCATTTTAGTTGCCCTTTTCTGTACCTTTTCCAATTCCAACAAATCTTTTCTGAGATGGGGCAACCAGGTCTGCATGCAGTATTCAAGGTGTGCCTGTACCATGCATTTATAAAGAGGCAATATGATATTTTCTGTCTTATTAGCTATCCCTTTCCTTATGGTTCCCAACATTGTGTTAATTTTTTTTGACTACTGCTGCACATTGTGGATAGTTCCCTGAAAACATCCACTCAATGACTCCAAGATATTTCTTGAGGGGTAACAGCTAAGTTAGACCCCATCATTTTATATGTATAGTTGGGGTTGTGTTTTCCAATGTGCATTACTTTATCAACACTGAATTTCATTGAATTTTGTTGCATTTTTGAGATGCAACATGCTGTCCAAAGAGAGAGAATTCCCCACATCTACTGACATCAATAAGAATAAGAATAGCGCTCCCCAGACCAGGCTCTGGACATAAGCCCCTGCCTGTGTTCCCTGCCTCTTGGGTCACTGTTGGCTTTCTAGCCTGCTCTCCAGCTGGGCACTCGGAACTGGTGAGGTATTTGGGTTGGAACCGAGGCAGCTGCTGGCCCCCAGTGTAGGTCCTTTTGTTCCCTTTGGCGTGACAAAAGCTCTCAGACTTGTCCCAACTCCCTTGTTGGTGCAGGAGGAGGAGGCTGCTGGTTTTGTGGTTATTGTTCAGTAGTATCCTTGGTGTTCTCAGGTTCGCATTCAACTCTGAGACCATGCTGTTCTTCTGGAGGCTGGTGAACAGTTCCCAGGGACGTTGGCACGGAGCAGCAGCAGATGTAACAATCTTAGTGTCTCTGTATCTTTAAAAGTGTTTCCCTTTTCATGGCACTGGGGTGAAAGTTCCTTGAGGTGAAGCTTGTCCAGCAGACGGCATTGCAGTAAGCACGCCCTGGGAATGGGCGGAGGCAGGGATGTAAATGTTCCCCCAGGAAGCACAGCTAGTAAGTCAGGAGACCTTTCTATATATAAGGAGGAGGCCTGCTGCTACTGCATGGAAATCATTCTTCCCGACAGCTCTGCTTTCTGTTTGATCTGCTCTCACCCAGAGCCAAGCAAAGAGAGAAATGAAGGGCTGCCGCCTGAATTTTAAAAAGAAGAAAAGCTGCAAAAGTTTTATGTCTGTTTCAACATGACCATTTCTTATCATCAGAGCTGAGCAAATAATTTGCCATGAATATTTTATCCTCTTTTTCTGCGCATGGAATATCCGTGACCAGGTCACGACTTCCTCAGATTTATTCTTTATTCACAAGTATCTATCCAACTTCTGTGAATTTTTTGAACTCTAGGGATTGATTGCCAAAAGTTCTCTACAAGGATTCACTCTTCAGTCACGTGGTGTTGCTTCAGCAGCTGGATTTGTTGTGCGCACCAGCACTAGTGCAGGCAAGGCTGAAATTTTGGTTCTGTAAATACTCTCCCATTTGAAATTCTCATTCTGCATGTGCTCGTGCCAGTTGCATGGACTCACATGGACAATTGTGGAACGCAAACACAGGATGGCTGAGAGCAGCTCAGACGTGAAGTCAGTTAAAAATTTGAGAAAATATTTGTGGAAAACCTGTTTCCCAGCAAATAAAGCTGAGTAAGTACTACAATGTATGTTCATTTTGTACAGGAAGCATAAAAGAGTTTATCATCATTTAAGTGAATATACATTATATAAATAGACGTATACACACATATCTATAAACACACATAGCAGTTATTAAAAATAACATTCATTTTTTAGCCCCTATATTAGTGAGAGAAAACAATGTTGGTATCGCTGGTAAATGTTTGGGTTTTTTACGCTGATGTGTATGTGTGTGCGCATGCATGTGTGTTCATACTCAGGAATCCTAAAAATATATACTCATTTAATGTCACCGTGATGAGTAAATTGTAGAGAGTGAGTTGCTGAAATGTAAATATTCAACTTCTGCAGTATCCACGTGAGCTTTTTACTACTCTGCTGCATGTAAATGGCCTATCCTCCTTTGGGGGATAGATAATAAATGTACTCTCTTTTATGGCACCTTTCCTCTGTTGCTCCACAAGAAAAGGAAAGTCAATGTGTTCCAATTTCTGCTGCATTCACTCTTCAGCTTTGTTCGGTGCCTTGAAATCAAAGATCAGTCCATTATTTTCCTTTATGACTAAGGACTTGGGCCCTTGCACAGATGTTGAGGCCACTTAAAAGTTAATGACTTTGTGTGCTAAACCTTCTGGCTTTATTTATGCCATGCATTTAAAAGGCTAAAAATAGGGTAAACAAATGCACGGCATAAGCAAAAAAGACTCGCCATCACACAAAACTGGAGTGTTGAAAAGAGAAAAGTTTTCCCCCAATAATCCTTGTTAACCAAAGGGGGGGCAGTTCTTTCCTTTGACACATTCATTTTAAGGTCCCCCCAGGTGCTTTAAATGGCCAGGGCCCTTTCACAAGTCTAAGGCCAAGATGGTAAGCTCTTCATCATTTCACGTCCATGTCATCTGATGAGGCTGGCTAAGAAAAGAGGCATTCATCTCCACATCCACTATGGCATTCAACCTCATTCTGGCTTAATCTTCATTCATGGTCTAATCCCCCCTCCCCTTCTCCCCCCCCCCTGCCCTCGAATTATGTACCCTCCATATTCCTGGCTTGTGCATAAAAGAGCCCTGGTGCGGGAGCTGGCCAATCCATTTTTTCCATGAGCAGGTGCAAAACCTAATGTCCCTGATTTTCAAGTTCTGATTAAACTGTCATAGATATGGAGCAACCTCAATAACCCCTAGCAGCTGAGAGGGACTGCTTGTAACACCACCGGCCCCTCTGATGCCGTAGATAAGGGTCTCTCAGCATTTCAATTACCAGCCCCTACTTTCAGGATCTGTTTATTTAAATTGGATGACTTTGGCGTGCCTGAAAGCGTGTGATGCGAGCAGTGGTTAAAGCTGGACAGAATGAAGCCAGATGCTGGGTAAGTCCCGCCAGCATTCTCCCACCTGAGTGGCACCACCCTCCTCCCGACCCACACGCACACCTGCCCTGCAGCTGTCCCTACAGTCCTACAGCCCCTGCCTGCCCTGCTAGAACCCTGTCACATGTATCTATATGGTCACACCTAACCTGCCAGCCATCAGCTGGCACAGGCCAGCCGTGGGGTTTTCTTTGCTGTGTAGATGCACCCTTAGAAACAGACAGACAATTTTCTCTTGTGCGTTAGGAGTCAGGCTGATGAGCCACAGGCCTACTCCACAGTAAGACAGGAAACATAAGACGACTTCCGGGGAGGTTGTGAACTACTGGGGACCTGAATTATTGCTTTAAATCAGTGCTCATCGGAGCAGCAATGAAGTGGCCAATGCTGGCGAGATGCTGTCCAGAAAAGGATGCCCACAGGTTGCAGGAGCTAGGAGCTGCCTGACAGAAATGGGACTCAAGAACACATTTAAGTTTTGAAAGGAGAACCCATAGGACAGAAATTAACCAGAAACTGCTAATCTCTATGGGCTCCAGCCTGCACACCCCACACAAAACTCCATCCCACCCCCTCATCCTCACCAGGAGATGGGTACAGAGAGGCTGGGGCCATTCCCTGGGATAGGAGGAGTCCAGGGCTTGCAGAGGAAAACCCTATAGACTAGGGATCATCGCGTCACCCCCTCCCTCTTTGTTGCCTTGGCAGCTGGACTCACAGGTGGGAATCCCTCACCTGTCTGGGCTTGCAGAAAGCTTTGTCAGCAGCTCTGCACGCTGAGCAAACTGAAAGCCCGGGGGGCCCATCTGATGCATGGAGATGGGCTCCCCGAGCAGCGAGTGAGAGCAGTCTCCCCACAGGTGAGAAGGTGAAGCTGAAGCCCAGGCAGGGCAGGGTTGGATCCAGTCTCATTAGCCCAAGCAAAGCGTGGCTGGGCGTTAAAACACACGCTCAGACAGATGTGTTGGTGTCACAGCTTTGTTCTCTGAGACAAATTTACCTTAGATGCTGGAGCTGTGAATGGGTTAATCAAAACACGCAGCCAGACAAGCAGGTGACTGTCTGCACCTCCACACCCTTCCTCTCCCAAAATAGCAGCCCGTCTCTCCGCACATAAACAGCGAACACTCTCTCAGCTTCCACTACCAAGAAGGCCCCGGTGCCGTGAAAAGAACAGGGCCAAGGTATTGTGAAGTGGGAGCTGCCATCTGGGTTTGCATCTGTGAGCTCTTGGCAAAGCGCATATGGAGAGCCTTTTCTCCGCAGCTTTCTTGGCCATGGAACTACGGAAAGATGGAACAAATGGGGAAATAGCCTTGAGATCAGCTGATCACGCCGTCGGCCCCAGTAGTCTCACAGCGCCATCCGCCGAAATCCAGACAGCTGCCAGTTTAGACATTTCTGGGTTTTCCCTGTGAGTTTGGATTTGCCTGCCACAAAACTGACAAGCTCAGGGCAAGCGTAGGAGTGGCCCTTAACTTAACTTGCATGTGCTCCTAGACAGTGCACCTTTGGGAAGGCACAGACAGCACAAACCGCGGTGTGCAGTGAAATACTCCATGGCAGTTACACTGGCACTGAGAGATTCATCCTCACTCTGGCGGCTGAGGCGTCTCCTGTGCCAGGGTAGGGTTTGTCCATCTGACCCTGTGGTGGCTACTTAGCCTACCAAGTGACAAAGACCATTCAAATCAGCTACAACCTGCCTGAGAATGTGCAAATACCGTGCAACTTCAGCACCCGGGACCAGGAGCTGTGTGAGGAACAGGAGGTTCACTCACTAGCCCCGCTGCCTTTGTTTTCAGCTCCTTGCAGGCTGCTGGTTTGGGGCCTTTTCTCCAGGGCTAAGTGGAAACTCGAGCAATCTGCTGATTCTCTGGCACTCCAGGCTTAGTCTGGGGGGGATCATGGAGAATCCACGTGATCCGGGTGTGTTCAGAAAAACCTTTGGCACTAAAAGTTCCAGAGTTGTCTTCTGTGTCTGCGGCCTCACTGATAACTTAATTCAAGCAAATATTTCTCTTTTATTAACAGCCCTATTGCTCAGCTTCCTCTTTCTCATATGTCATTCACGTGGTTGGGGGCCATGTGTGGCTTTTCCTCGTTCTTCCCTGACGTCAGAGAGCAAACACTTCTGCAGAGGAAAAGGAGGCAAGGAATGCATTTGTTTTCATCCCTGACTTGCTAGCACAGAGTCTTGAGTCGGCGTTACCAGAATATGCAGCTATCTCAAATAGTTGACTTTCTGCATTTCCTTTCAGTGTATGGGGTTGATTACAAGATACCTAGCTAGGGATGGGACTCCCCTACTGTCTGCTTGTGACATATCACTGTGAAGGAGAGCAGGGACAATACTGGAAATATGACATGGAAGTGATTTATTTCATATACAATGCATGGCACCTATCTAGCGCGCTAAGCTCCCACAAATGCATGCAATTATCTCCCCACATTGCAGGGGTTTCTTTAAAACGGGAAGACACGTGTTTCTGATTGTCTCTGCCTGAATTTATGCAAATAAATGAACATTTATGCTAATTTGCAATCTCCTGCCTTTTTGTCAGTGGAATTTGGCAGGCATGCTAACCCTAGAAGCAAAGGGGAATTGCCTTACTAAACGCTAACAGTGCCTCCTGGATCTTCAGTGGGGCACTGCTGATCCATCCTGCCCCCAATCCAGAGGTGTGCTTCAGTCCACAGTTTACCCTAAAGATTGTACTAGGGCACAATCCTGCCCGGGCAAGGAAATAGGCTGGGTGAGCTAATAGGTTGTTCCTCTGTTAAAATCCATGATGATGTCAATGATGACTCAAAAATGAAAAAGAAATAGTCAGTGAGAGGTAAAAGCCTGGAAAGCCATAATGCGAAAAGAGATCTCAGAGTGAAAGGTGGCATCAAATCCTATCTGAGTTTGCAATGTAGTATGGCACCAAAAGAGACCAGTGCCATTTTGGGTGGTATATACAGAGACCTCTTCACCTGGAACCAGCTCCTCTTTGAACGGATTTCCATTGAGCTCCACTAAGCAAATGCTGAGTCCTTACACACTTCCAATCGGTGCACAACACAGAAAGCATTGTGTGCTGTGAGACACTGGGCTTACACAGAAGTGATGGGATGAAACTAAGAGCAAGTTTAGGCTGAATATCTAGAAAATCTTCCTGCAAGAGAGACCTGGTGGCTGTTGAATGGTTTCACAAGGGTAGGAGAGCCTCATTGTGTGTGCACCTGACGCTTGGATTGGACCAGACAATGGAAACCACTAGAGGAAGAAACCCTGCAGTGATCTGGGGACGGAGTCAGTTGCCAGCTGTAACGAAGAGATCTTTTGGTCTCTTCCACAACTTCTTTAATATATAGAAGACTTCAGGGTTGACACACAGCCTTTCCTCTAGTGGAGTGACACCTGTGCGTCTAGTGGAGTCACTTGGCAGAGGCAATAAACCAGGGCAGAGCTACATTCTCTTGACATAACTGTAAATTTTTAACTGTGTTCAGATGTGGCATCGTCCCTGCCGTGAGCAGGCCCAGTATCCACCCTCATGTATCAATCCCCGCAAATGAGGTTCAGAAATACAAAGGCGCTGCCAGCAGGAGGCGCTCACAGGCCCCAAGGGGGCTTTGCCATCCCCCACCAGAGGAGGGTGAGGTGTGGAAGGAGTTTTGTAGACAGTGGAACTTTTATCTTCTTTGAAATAAGGTTAATTATTATTCATGCACAAAACACAGGTTATTGTTTGCTAAACAAATCTGTGCGCCAGTCTGTGCGCCTCTCGCCGTATGTGCCAAGTGCCCTGTTTTAAAACAAATCACATCACAGCCATTTCATAACTTCTTCCCCCCTTTCTCATCTGTCTTCCTGGCCCTCTGGAGAACCCAAAGGACAGAGTGATGGAGCAAGGGGGCATGGTGATGGAGAGACCCTGACCCCAGACCCAGAGCCACGGCTGGAGCAGCCATGCTGAGCCACGTGGCTAGGGTAGCTGCAGACGCTAGACTATGGTAGCAGCTGTGGCCTGGCACAGTCTAGATTTTTGTCAAGGGAATCCATTTAGTACAAGGACTCATTGGCCATTTGCTTATCCCGAGTGGGCCCCTCCAAATCTCTGTATGCACCTCTCCTTCTGACTGGCAGAGCCAGAGAGGCTTTCCCATCCTGGCATGCTCACACAAGCGGAAGGGCAGAAAACGCCCCTCAGAGAGAATTTTATATTTTTCAGCTTTTGGTTATTAGTCCAGGAGATAATTTCAGAAACAGATTCTGAGATCACAGCATTAGGAGCCTCTGTATCTCCACAGAAGCCCGGGCTGCAAACTAAAGGCTTGCTGGGTTCTGTTATCACAAGAGCACACTGTTAAATGTCCTAAGCAATCGGGGGTTTTTTTAAGGAAAACAAGTCTTTAGAAACAGAGGTGACCCTAGAAGTGATAAGTGAAGAGGTTCACCTGAAAGTCTGTTATCAGCCATTTGTGCCTGGCTCTGCCTCAGATTTCTCATTTCGATGTGATGGCAGCTGAAAATTGGATAGATACTGACTTCACCTCAAATAAGACTTTCTCTTTTTGTCTTCAAGGGCAACTTGAGTGCTTTAGCCTCTGAGGTCACAGAGAATCATAGGAGGCTAAAAAGAAGCATTTGGGAGGAAAAAAAATCACAACCACTGTTGTTGTGTTTTGTAGCTTAATTATCAAAATATGCACTACAAAAGTAAGGAAGTCTGGAAAAACAAGGCATGCACAAGTGTGGGGAGGTGTCATTAGTCTTAAAAATGTGCAGTGATGCCAGATTTCTTTGATAAGAATGTGCAGAAATTAATGCGCAGCCATACGAATGGAGCAATTCAAGCTGAAGTTCCATCACCCAATCGACTTAAAACTGATACCCGGGCACAGGCACAAGCCCGCTTTACTTGCACGCTGCAGACGCCGCCAATATGTTCATGCAGAACTTTGCACTAGCGTGAAACACATTCAAAGTGCGGTTTGACAGCCCCGTAATTCACTTCACAACCTGCCCAACACAAAGGGCCTTCGTGGAGCACCCTTTCACGTGGAGGAGGGCGTTCAGGCCCCAGGACCCATTCTGTACCAGCATCTCCACAGAGGCTAACAAAGGAGCTGTGACATGCCCGTTGAGATGGTAATTTCTGTGGTTCTGACGCCTGTGCCGAGAAGCTGGACTGGGCCACCAGCTCATTACACACAAGCTGCCAGCAGAAAATGACTTCTGGTCACTGCTTGGCCTGGACTGGTTTGAGCTGAATGCTTTGAGGCCAGATGGCCTCCCGTTGCAGAAGGGACATGTCAAAGGGACATGCGCAATGGAAGGAAAGCAAGGTTATCTGGCTGTGCAGCATGTCATCTGCTCCAAAGAAAAGCAGAGAAGTTTCTAGAGGGCAGGTAGAGCATGCCACCGTCAGAAAAGGAGGAGAAGGTGCCAGAGGGAGGCAGAACAAAGAGATGAGCTTGCGGGACCCAAGGAAGAGAGAAGCAAGGGGATTGAGCGTAGCACCCGGGGGAGAAGGACGATAAAGCCCAGCTCCGGCAAAGCCCTTAGGCACACTTCAAGCACAGCAGGGTCATAGAAGCCTAGCAGACAGGGCGGGAAGGGACCTCAGGAGGTATCTAGGCCAGCCCTCTGCCCAGAGCAGGACCAACCCCAAGTAAATCAGCCCAGCCAGGGCTTTGTCAAGCTGGGCCTTAAAAACCTCTGAGGATGGAGATTCCCCCACCTCCCCAGGTAACCCATTCCTGTGCTTCACCACCCGCCTAGGGAAAAAGTTTTTCCTAATGTCCAACCTAGGCCTCCCCCACTGCAACTTGAGACCGTTGCTCCTAGTTCTGCCATCTACTACCCCTGAGAACAGCCTAGCTCCATCTTCCCTGGAACCCCCTTCAGGTAGTTGGAGGCTGCTATCAAATCCCCCCTCCCTCTTGTCTTCTGCAGATAGTGCCTAGTTCACTGCAATGCTCAAAGTGAGGCACCTGCTTATGTGCTTTGCTGGATCGGGGCCTAAGGCGGAAAGCAAAGGAGCAGGAGAGGCTGAGCCAGGTTTATGGATGTTGCAGAAGCTCTGCCACAGGAAGAATCTTTGGTTTCCTAGTGGGAAACCAGGAGGTAAATCTGTTCTGGCTGACGGATCTTCTCTACCAACCTCAGCTCCCTTTACAAGCACAGCTCCAGTGAAGGGACAAAGGGGAACATCCCCTAATGATAAATATGGACAAAGACATCTAAGCAGGCCCTTGTGATCCCTTCAGCGTAAGTGTTGAACTGCTCTCCCTGAAGGAGGGCAGCTTATATCCTGTATTATTTCTGAACATGTCACAAAGCGGGTTGTGTCAGACAGACAGAGGAGAGATTTCCCAGGGCACAATGCCAAAATAATCTGCACCAAATTCTATGCTCCCATTGTCTTTACAAACAATAGGTGACACTTTTATCCATTAATTCACAGCAGAGCCCGGTAAGGCGCTCCCACAGCTCTCTGCCAGTGACTGCCTTGGAGTCTCGTCGTTAAATACGAAGGCAGCAAGCAAAAGAGTGGTTAACAGAACAGACCCACTGCGGAGAATGCCACTGGGATAACAGGAACATGCCTTTTCTTGTCTTTTACTTCTTCTGCAGGTTTAAGCAGCCTTGCATAGCAATGATGGTCCTTGCCCATCCTCGTGTTGGAATTAAAACGATTGGCACCTGCTTAGTATGAAGAGTGTGAGGCAAATATGACCCATGTGGATACCTTGGGCTGATCCTTGGGGATGCAGTCCGACATGAGTTCTCATTGTCACACCTAGTGTGCACTGGCAGATGGGGCATTGCTTAGGGATCGTTGAAAATGTTCCATCAAGCTTTTGGGGGAGTGGAAAAGTGGGTTTTCGTCTAAACTAAAATTTTCATGGAAAGTGGCTCTTTTCCTCAAGAATTTCAGAAAACCTAAATTATTTTGGTGTTTGAGTTCTCAGATTTTTGATGAACGGTCAATGTTTTCCACTGAAGATTTCAACAAAAAATGAATTTCTTGTTGTATTCATAGAAATTTTCTGCAAGGAAAACCATCCCATTTCCCAGCCAGCACCGGTCCTGGTAAAAGAGCATCATGCAAGGCTCAAACAGGTGCCTCCATGCTGCACCGGGGGAGATGAGCAAACATGGAGACGAAGCTGAGGAATCCAAGGCACAATATACATAACCATCCTGTGCTCGCCACTCCCTGTCTGGAGTCTGGATGCAACGTCTAGCTGCCTGAATGGACAGAGCCTCCCAGCGCTGCTGTTTATTATGGCAGGACAGTCCCGCCTAGGGCTCCTGTCAGGAATGGGCCTTGGTGCTGGGTGCTGTACACACACACACAACCACAAAGATGGTGCCTGCCCTGAAGAGTTTCCAATCCCCGTCTCCTCCCGCTGTCCCCAGCTGCAGCACTGGGGCTGGGCACAGGAAGAAAATGATAAACTCGATTTGCAAATATTAGTGCAAAACTCGGCGAGGTTTCTCCACAGGGGCCTGGCTCTTACTTAGTGCATGGCCACCACTTACATGATTCGTGCAAGGAACAAAGTGCAGAGCAGGGAGGAAGGCGGGGGGATCGTAGAGAGCTTGAGTCTGCATTAGTGAGAGCGCTGCTGCAAAATGACTCCTGTCCAGTACAGAGATGGAGGCATCAGGCGCTTTGTTAGCTAAGGGCTCATTTGTCTGTTTAGGATCCTATTCGGCCTGTCCCTCCTTTGCCAGGCCCATTCCCTGCCCCCTCACCCTGTGGACACCCTGCTTCCTGAGTAATGGAACAGGTGCACAAGTGACCTGAGACATCCTCTCAACTACAGACAACACCCACTGTCTAATCTTATTAACATCCATGTGACGCTTCTCCTGCTAGGTGCAATGGTATGCCATGCCACTGGCCTGCTGTGTTCAGCCCAGGCACTGCAGGAAGCGTGAGGCTTCTCTCTGGAGAGCTATTTGTTTTCATTTTCTCCAGTTATTCCCAACAGGAAAATTCCCAGGAGAGGAAAGGAAAGTATTCCCCTTTAAAACTGATTTACTTTTCCAATTCCAGTTACCATAACAATGTGATGCAACTATTATAAGAATTCCTTTTCTCCCGAGTCTTCCGAGCACGTCAGTTCTGGGGCAGGGCGGAGCAGCGCCTGCCACAATACCACATTTCTTTCAAACTGGGTTTTGCCAGATTTTTCTATAAACACACAAACCACAACGTGTAAAACTCAGAAACTGTAACCAAGAAGCACAGCGCTCTATTGACTCGCCCTGTGTAAAGGAAGCGTCCACCTCTGATACTAGCAAACAGTGGTGGTAAGGGGAACAGAGCTACAGAAATGTATATCCTAGTGTCCTTCACCTTCTCTATGGTCTATGAATCGAGGAATCCCAGGGGAATGAGTGCTGAGCAAACCCAAATGTTTCTGGAGACTGGGTCTGGAGAAGCATCCAAAGTCACCCAATAGCTTGGCTCTGTAAGACACAACTGAGAAGAACAGGCTCCTAGCAGGTTCCCAGCCCTCTTCTTGAGAGTCTCGGGGGGAAACAAATAGCACAAAAATTGCATTATGTCAGGGTTTTCATACTGGCCACACAGTGTGGCAGAGAGAAAAATAGTAGGGGAGATTTCCTGAGCTGTAGGAAGGGTAGGGCATCCCAGGATTTCATCCACAACTGGCACTCCACATGAAGTCACACCGTGCCTCTTCCCTGCGGCTGGAGCTTCGATGACTATTTTACTAACTCTTCCAATTGTTTTGAGGCCTGGCCTACTTTTCTGTGGATGTAGTTTGCACCTACAGTGTGACCTGGAAATCCGAAGACGTGAACCTCTAGCTGCCTGATTTGCAGAGGGGCAAACTGCATTGATAAAATGTGACGCCACCCTCAGCACTGCACCCCTTGGAAAACGCAGAGAACGCACCTTAAACCAGAAAGCTGGTGACCCTGGCTATTTGAGAGCCCTTTCCACTCTCACCTAAGGCTGAGAAGGGGAGGTAAGTGTTACTGCTGCTGGCACTGAGGGGATTTCCCTCTAGCCACCCAGGTGCTGTGCCGTTCTGGAGCACAGAGTTGCGTGCTGTTGTCGCTGGTGCTGCGTGTGCGTGACACGCATGGGAAGGTGTCCAAGCACCACGTGCACCCATGGAGCAAGGTGTCAGGTGCTGCGCAGGTGACAGAATGGTCAGAGGCAGGTGGCACCTGCAGGTCTCTTAGCCTGAGGGGACACAACAGGGAAAGTGAAACAGCCGCGGGGAATTATATGTCCTGCTCTGGTTCCTGATTGCCCAAGGACTGAGGAAAAGTGTGTGTTCAGGAGTAAGGTAAAGGTCCCACTAACTGCCCCAGGTCTGGCCTGCCTTAAGCATTTGCATTTCCGCCCAATTTATTGAAGCCCCAAGTTGAACATTGACTCCTTCGAACCGGTAACCCCACCTCTCACACTGGAGCCACTTCTTACTGGGCGCATGCCCAGAGCGGCTTCCCCTGAAATGGTCTTCACATTCTTCTTCGGCAAGCTTGAGAAATGTTGCCCAACCACATATAGGGCTTGAAAGATTGCCAGCTCCATTCCATCAGTTCCTGGATAGCCAGCTTCAAACAAGACCAAGGTCGCCCCGTTCTCGCTTTAGTTCCTACTTTGAGGGTTGCATATTTTTCCAATACTTGGATCTTTTTTTCTTTCAAACCAACAACTGACACATTACTAATAAAAGGGAGAGTTCACAGAATAAATTCCAGCACATTAATTATTGAGAGATATAATCCAAATTTATTTAATGAATTAATAATAAGCCATAGGGGTATTTTAATAATGAAATACTTCTAGTTGTGTTTCAATAATTATGGCAGGCTTTCATAATTACACCGCTGCAGTGAAAATACAATCCAAATCAATTAGGTGGCAGTGATACTGTCCCAGGAGTGTCCTGTGCAACTCGATCTAGCTCAGGTTTAAAGGGCCACTAGGAAAATCAATGTTGGTTTAAACTTCCAGTGTCTGACTGCCGCTCTGCTTCACCCTTGGAATGAAATTAGCATGCCCCCCTGCACATTACTGCTCCTGAAGATGAGCAGAGACGCTCCCTTTGGAAGGCCTTAGAAAGCAGGCGCTCTCGCACACTCATCTTTATTTCTGAAAAGCTCTCCAAGCTGGCGAGCTTCATTCACATCTGCACAGGGTTTCAATGGCTTGATATGCAGCGCTGCACATCGCAGGGGACATGCTTTCCTTCTCAGTGCTGGGCAAAAGTCATCGACACTGTGAACCCTCCAGCCTCAGCAGCCCCAGACCCCCCAGCATTAAATAATCACGGGGCAGCCCCCTCTCCCCCAAATCCTTTTTAATGCTATTTCTGTAAGCGGTAAATGTTGGGTTCTTTTAATTTGTCTTTTGCTTTTAGGCCTTAGGAGTCATGCGTTCCAGATGCCCTCTGCACCCAGGAGGGCTAGAAACATTTTTTAAAGGAGAAAGGCACTTAAAGAAAATACCAAACAGCTAAAATTATTGTGCTTTTATCATGAATCTGACACTGTCTGTCTGCATGTCAGAGGATGTGTTGGGCCCATCGCCTTCTGGTTCTAGCTGCCTCCTAGAGCCTGGCATGTGCCCAGGGCGTTAAATGGGTGGGGAAGAAAGCAAAGGTGAGGAAAGACCATGCCAGTGTTTCATGCCCAATTTCTGGAAGTGTAAAGGTAACGCCCGTGTAATATTGGCCTGAAAAGGCAGCTCAAGTGATAGCTTCCCCTTCCCATCCGCTGTGCTAGATCCCTCCCCCAGCTCAGCTGCTGCCCTCCAAAGGCAGCTGGGCTCTTTTAAACTTTTCCTCTCACTTAAGGAAGTGCGTTGGGAGCTGGAGAAGGCTCCCAATTCTGCTGGCTGAGTAAAGTTGTCATCTGCAGCAGCTGGGACGTTTCCCAAGAACCAGTGAGCAACACAGCTAGGCTGGAGGGGAAACGCAGCTTCTCAGTGGCTCACGGCGTACTGCCAGCTGAGCTCCAAAGAGACGTTTCTGCTTCCCTCCTTGCACCTGGCTACCAAGTTTTGCTGGCAGCTGGGCGGGTGGGTACCTAACCTGGCCAGGTGACATCAGTCCCTTGGAATCACCCGAACTGGCACTTCTGTGGTGCACAGCTGTATTGCAAAGAGACGAGAGGTTTAATCCATTCTAAAGGAGATTACAGGAGTAATGTCAAGCCCTCGTAAGATCAGCTGCCATTGCTGGCTCCAGAGATGCAGTAACAGGGAAGACGTAGGCCAATGGGAAAAGCGACGCAGTGCTAAGCTTCCACAGAAAAGCAAATCGCACTGGAAGCCAAGAGAGGAGAGTCTGTCAAAATGAAAACAAACAGATAAAGTTGAAAAGGTTAGCAGAAAATAATGGATTGTGCATACATTCCTCTCCAGCGTTTTTATGAATAAGACTGATTTCGGAGCGTCCAGGCTCGTGTAACCCTTTCTGGTTCTAAACTGCGTTTTGTCATTGCCATGAGAGGAGTCAGCTGCATGGTTACCTGGCCCAGCTGGAGCCTATCTTATTTCCAGCTTGGTACCAGGCTTGGAGGAACAAGAGTTTGGGCTTCCTTTACTGCATGCAGGGAAAGTCCCCTTCTGCAGCTGGCTAGGTGCTTCTCATACCACTTTCCTTTCCTTTGTGTTAGACTCCTTAAACACGCAGTGCCTCCCCGAAACAAGTTGCAGACCAGGTGCTGCTAACCAGCCATTTCCATGACTTGGAGGCTTGACAAAGATGTAACCCTGAAGAGATAAGGCAATAAAAGGCTGATGGGTAACAAAAATAGGAACCAGGAAGGAGTGGAATTTTTCTGTGTCAAAGATAACAGCCTTAAACTGGAAAAGGGAAAATTCAAGGTAGCCATGAGGGCAAAGCATTCGTAATGAAGAGGTCAATCGGGCAACAGAATAATTTATCCAGGGAAGTTGTCAGGGATCCATCACCAGAGGTGTTTGAGAGCAAATGTGATTTGACACTTAGAGGAATAGGGAAGAGGGACTCCTGTGCTGGCGTGAAAAATACTTTTGTGCCTGGAGGAAATTTGCAAACAGGCAGTGGCAAAATGTTGAATGTTACCGGTTTCCCTTTTGTGTGTGACATTTTCTGCACTGCTTTAGCAGCATTATAACATGTGCTTAGCTGAGAAAAGTTGCAGATATGGTTTCAGTGAAGAAAAATAGATGACACTGAAATATTTATGTCCTGTGTAATTTAAAGAGAGACCAGTGTTATTTGAGAATTAATAACTACTATGTTCACCTTGCTAATTAACATCTCTTACTCAAAACTACAACAGCTTCCCCGAGTGACGTCATAGTACACTGTTAATAAATTCCCATCACTTGGACCATGAATGTTATGCTTTCTGAGGGAGATTTTACAGAACAAATACCCTGCCCTGCAATTTTGAGGACAGAAACACTGGCTAGAATGGTTGTTTAATGACCGTAGCTCCTAGAGGCCAGTGAGTAAGGGGGTCACATTGTGATGCTGTAAAAACCTGAACGTGAACCTGGCTAAGAGAAATGAACCTGGGGGTTTCCTTGCCTCAGCTGTAGTAATTATGCTCAGGAGCTGCAAACTTTGCAGGGAATAATTTAAACCACAAGTTTTGCAAAGCGCAATAGGGCTAATTATGCACAAGTAGACGTCAATGTTTACATCTGTGTGTTTTGTTCAAACATGGTTCATATGGACATATTTCCGCCCGTCCATGGCTCATGAACTTTTCCTCATAACAATTGCTTTGAGTGTCCTGCTATTCATGCTGTGTGAGTGATGAGGACGGTCACATGGTATTTTTATGCTCCCTGGTTGGTGACTGATGACTAAAACTTGCAAGGATCTTTGATGGTCCCATGAACCCATCGGCCATACGCTCCATGTGACTAGATATTCACAAGTGCTTGCTCAACCCAGGAAGGCTGTTCTGAGCAGAACTCTTCTGGGATGGATGCTCCTGGGTCTTGAATACTACTGGAACCAAGTTTATGGTTTTCAGTCAACCCAACAGTTCATGAATATTTTTGCAGCATTTGCAGAGCTCTGTAATTGCCCAGAGCCTATGCATATTTAGCAGCAACGAGGTGCTTACCGTAAACCCTCCTGCGATGCCTCTTCTCCATGGAGAAACCTACGGAGAGACCAGGCAACTCAAACGCTGCAAAGGCAACCCCACAGAGTTTCCCAGTGATCATTCCCCAAAATGGGAGGGGCGTGGAAAGAAGAAAGTAGCCGAGGGCACAGCCTGCCAGCTCTCACTTTCCAGAGGTACCAAGCCCCCGCAACTCCACCTGACGCCCAAGAGGAGCAGTGGGTGATCAGCTCCTTGTTTGCTGTCCCTGCTGAGTGGCTGTAGGGCGTTACCTATGGGGGCCCAGCAGAAGTTAATGCTGAAGCAGGTTTTGCCTGTCGACATAGGTATGAGTTAAGGATGGTGTCAGAAAGAGAGAGAGACAGACAGACTCTCTGCTTCTCCGCTGCCTGTTCTGGCCCCCACACATGGAGCTCCAACAAAGGAGATCTTGTGGGGATCCAACCACCTCCTTCCACGGCCACCGCCGCTCCATGGGTTCTGCTGGGCCCAACTCCCCTCAGCTCACTGTCCAGGCCCAGGGCGTTTCAAGAGCAGCCATATGATGTATGGCCTGGCATTGGAAAGTCTAACCCACACAAGTGTTTTCATTTCTCTCTAGTGCGTTAGGGACTGGGTAGGGCCAGCAGCACCTTTACAAGAGCTAGAGTGAGGCCACAGTGGACTGGAGGAGACACGCATAACGAAGGCCATAGGTTTAAGCTGGGGAAAGCCAGCAGGACTTAACTCGGTGCATGGCTCTGGTGCATGGAAGCAGCATTTGCAAATTCACCCCCTGATGGATAATCCAGGGACAGGACACAGTATTTATTCACGTCCATATTTTCCCTTCCGTCTAGTTCAACCTCTCCATCCTGTCTTGCTGCGAGTGGTTGTCCTTAAATAGACTGAAGTGCTATTCAGTAGGTCAATCCACTTCATCAAGTCATCCAGCTTGACCTTTTGCAGCATAAGGCAATGCAATTTATACTGCAAGTTAGAGTGCCACTAAGCACTGCACTCCCGTTCCTAGTCAAGAGGAAATGAGGGCGGGCGAAGAGCCAGCAGCACGCTGTTCTAACCACTGGTTAGTGGTGGGGTCCTTGCTACAGACAGGTCCGTGAGATGTCTTCAGCGCCGCCAGAGCTCACCAGCAGCGAGCTGGAGCAGAAGTAGCAACGAGTGAGCCTGATCCCACAAACTCTTACTCAGCCCCAGAGGACGGGGCTGCAAGATCTGGCCCTGAGAGAGGGGCACCATGCTGTAAGGTGCTGAAAGAGCTCACGCTGACTGCCCTTGCAAGCATGTGCTCTGACAGAGCCGTCCCGTTCGTGGCTGCAAGCATCGTAGTGCGATGGGGGCCTGCATGGCCTCACCTTTCCCGTGGATGGAGTTGCTTAGTTGAGCTCGATCTGCCCCCCCCGTTCAGCAGGGCTCCCAGCAGCCAACTGCCCAAGTCAGAGAGCAGCATTCCCAGCGGTACTGGAGCAGAAAGCAAATGCACAGACCCCGCCCTCCCTACACTCCGGCCGCACCATGAGCGGGCCAGGCGCTGCGCAGGAAAGGCCTGCAGCCATGGACTCTCACAGGGCAGCGTAGCTCATTGATGTCACCTGAGCATCAGCCCTGGGGGCCTGGTACGAGCAGCTCAGCTAACCTCCACCGGAAGCACAGCCCCCCAGGGCGCTGCTGTGCCCAGGGGCCGTGGCACGCCTGCAGCAAGCTACGGACTCTGCTTCGCGTAAGCACCTCCATGTGCCACTTGGCTCATGGCTCACCATTGTGCCATTCAGGTCCATTGGCATTGCCAGTCAGGAAAATCTTCTGAGTTCTGACACGAAAAAAGTGAAACCTGATAACTAATTGCCTCTTTATGTGTTTGGTCTTATCTGGCCTTATCGCTTCGTCCCATGTCGGGCATCTCTTGTTCATAATCCATTTAGATTCTCAGATTACAGCCTGCTACATAAAGCAGATAGATGGCTTCTCCTTTAATACCTGTTTCACAAGAGTTTCTTTTTTCTTTATAAATCAGCCGAGCGGCCTGGGGGCATGGGAAAGGGCAGCACAGGTGGGGCAAGCAGGCTGTGGTCATTCCTGATAAACCCAAACGTCTAAATGATTCTACACTGTAGCCATTATTTCAAAACTGCTCTCTGCTTTGACCGGCTGGATTTCCAGCCGGGCCTTGCACAAAACCGAACAGACACACAAATGCACCCGAGGAGATGTGCAAATTGTTCAGTTGGTCAGTGCTGGACCGGGGTCTTCTGAATATGAAGGCTGCAGTGGGACTCACTGTGCACCGCATGCAGGACAGGCGCATGGACCGGAGTAGGACGGAGGGAGGGAGGGAAGCATCTTACTTGGACTGTGCCATTCTTCTGGCAGAGCCAGCTATGGTCTGACACACCCCTGGGAGCTAGGCCTCCTGGATTCTAATCCTGCTCTGACACTGATGTGCTCTCTGACTCCAGACACCTCGCTGCCCTCTGCTCCCGTGGTTCTGCCTTCCCTAAATTAGGGCTGGCACCTTGCCCACCTGACAGAGGTGTTCTGGGCGTTCGTTAATATTTGCAAAGAGGTAAATCACTATGCGAGCGATCAATATTGACGGAGTTCCACTGTGGTTTCATGCCAAAGGCTGGGACACCATTTGCGTGTCTTCTCCAAAGGCCCAGTGCTGCTGCATGTATTGGGGTTCCCGGCTGGGCTGCACAGTCCCATGCAGGGTGCCAAACTCTCCCCTGCCATCACACGTCGTCCCCCCAGCAAGCTGTCATCTGGAATCGTAGTCCAGCGGGCAGGCTGCCTGGCACGGGGACACAGCACCACATTAGGGCCTCGGCCTTCCCCGTGCAGCTTGTCATTCCTGTCCTACATCATTGTTTATCTGCTAGGACCCAAGAGGGCTAAGTCCCCTGGGAGAAGCTGAGCATGCGAGACAGGGGGATTGGGCAGGGTTCCTGGCTTGTCTGCAGTGATTTGGCTTGTTCAGTTCATAAGGGATGGGCAGATTCACATTCGCCCAGAACAGCAGCGACTGTATTGTGCAATCTGCCGAGCAGGTTGCCCCTCCTCGCGGCATGTCCCTTGCCTCCAGCCCCACCATCACACTAGACGGGGCCGTGTACAGATAATAGATGCATTTTTAACTTGCAAATGCAACACACACTTCCCTCAGGAACATCTAATTCACATTTTAAGTAACAAAAGGGCTCAAATCCCTTTCTTGCCTACTTAGTCATGCTGCATTTGGTATAAGCAAGATGAAATGCTAAGCTCGGGGACGATCAGAGCGAAATTGTATGATTTCCACATTATAGGATAATTCCATGGCTGACTTAGCCAAAAGTGCAAGATGAGACACCGCACTGAGATGGCATCCACGGCAGCCTCAAGTCAGCGGAGGATGGGTGAAGGGGGGTAATGGGACGTGGGAGGAATAACAGACTCGTGGAACCGCAAGGCCCAGCCGGGCTGTGGAAAGGCAGCAAGCGACAAGGCTGTGACTCCCGTGCTCTCTGCAGCCCAGAGGGGACATTCTCCCAGCAACACAGCCACTGCGAGGGGTTCATGGAGACGGACGGTGGGGGAGGATCGAAAGGGTCTGGAAGGAGACATTTGCCGTGTTTCAGAGAAACGGTGATGCTGCTCAGCATGCTCCCAGGGCTGTCATTAGCCTTCATGCTTCAGGCCATCAACTGCCTGCCGCTGGGGATCAGGAAGGGACCCCACACATGCAGCCTGGTGCGCTAGCAGTGACGCCCCTTCCTCCCGAGCCTCGTGCATCGGCATGAGCTGGCACAAAGAGCCACAGCAGAGGAGCTCCCATCTAGTGCGTATTTATTCCCTGCGTGCCGACCGGCAATGGCACGGGTGGTGCGGAGCACCTCTCTTCCAGGCTCGGAGCTCACCCACTGCACTGCTAGGGGCTTGGGTCAGAGCCCAGATCTGCCCATCTACTCCCAGAGCCCAGGGAGGAGGCAGGCCACACCCCACAAACAAAGGCACTGCCCGCAGCACACGGCCCCCGCCAGCCCCAGGCAGTCAGTCTCCCTTGCCAAGGAGAGTCACAAGCCAGGAAAACTCCCGTCTGTGTGTAAGGGCACCAGGCTGCCCGCACCAGGGACGCTTCCGCGGGCCAGGACTTCACACGCGGCGGGAGAGAAGCAAGACTCATTCTCCCACTCTGGGGTGTCGCTTTCTGTGGCGCTCACGCCAGGTCACAGAGGCTGCCTGTCACAGGGTGCTTGTGAGAGCCGGTATCTCGCACCGGCTTCCTTCGCTCTGTTGGCGTCATTGCTACCTGGGAGCCACTGCCTCAGGACTACTGTCATCAATCGCCCAGCTCCAGCGGCTTCCAGCCGGGCCCGGCTCAGCACCGCTGCCACCGGCGCACCAAGGCAAGGCTCCCGCTCGGCTCATCTGGGGGATGCTTCTGGCAGGCCTGCGGGGCCAGATGAAACCCTGACAGCGACAGTGCACACAAGCGGGCCAGCCATGTGCCAGGAGGCTCTGTCCCTGGAACAGTCCCTGAGGGTCCAGCCACGAAGGGCAGCTACGAAAAGCAGTGCAATTCCCATGGACGTGTGCACTTCCGTCCAAGGGCCATTGGCCTGTGCAGCGGTCTGGCCAAGTGAGCAGCGTTGCTAGGCCCTCAGCCTCCCGCACCCGCCACGTAAGAGACACTCGCAGCCACTCGGCTCAAAACCCAGCACAATTTAATTAGCAACTTGGAAGGTAGCCAGCAAAGCATACAAGTAGACACATTCCAGTTGCTTAGGTATATCAGCGCCCCGCTAATTGTGTTGGACGGGTATTTCAAGAGGATTTTACAATATTTGCCTTAAGTGCTCTTATGTGTAACTCTTTCTTGCACGTTTCCTTCCTTCCCTGCATTGCTGCCAGTGCTGGGCTGGGGGAGCAGCGGGGAGAGTTTCTGTTGTTCTCTGAAACAAAACATTATGTTAGAAAACAGAGACACAAGGGCCTGGCTCTGGCCTGCGTCCTGAGCCGCCATTTTGGAGGGAGAGGAGGGCCTGGCTTTGCCCTGCGTCCCCAGCTGCCATTTACACCCATGCAGCGCCAGCGCCAAGCAGGGTGAAATGCTGCCCACCTGGAGTTCAGAGCCCCTTTGACTCCTCGTGGGGCAGGGCACAAGGAGACAAGGGCACACACACCTCTCTCTAACCAAGGCTTCCACCTCGGCCCACAGCTGCCCTCTCCTCTGTCCATTGTGGACTCTCCCCTTCATCCCGTGCTCTGCACTTGCTGCTCCGTGTGGCTGGCTCACGTACACTGCACCTGTCAGCGTGGCTTTGCTGATACCCCTCTCAGCAGGAGCTACTACATGCAGTGACCACAAGGTAGCCAGCACGTAAGGTTGTGCCTCCTTCATTAATAGCTGCCCGCCAGCTTAAAGAGCACCCTTGGTACGCTCTGCCCACGTTTATTTTCTCTTACGTTCTGAGTTCCTGTAACAAACCCACCTTTTGTGTATGCTGGAGCAAAAGCTAACCAAATGGATCTTCCCTCCTCGTCAGATATTGCCACCAGCTTCAGCAATGCAACAGGGTGAAAGACACAAGCCATTCATAATTAAACAATTATCTCGCAACTCACTTTAGCCTTGAAGAAAAATCCTCTCCCCTCTGTATTCAGATCGATTCTGAATGCCTAGCAGCCTGAGCTGTAACCAGATAGCCCAGATACTTCTCTCAGCAAACCAGAAACTATGGGAAGCAGCAGCATAAAGGGTGCTTTGTTCCAGGCAGCATCCGCGCAGCAGCCAATGCTGAGTCACGCAGCACCTGTACCAGCCACAGCTCCAGGCTTCTGCACCATATTCTCCAGACATACAGTCAACATGACAGCATTTCACGGGCAAAGAGTTGTGTGTATCTCCAGGAAAGGAGGGAGGGGAGTGTTTACTCTGTCCAGTCATAGAGAAGACGGCAAAGTTTTGTCTATAACTAAATTTGCAAAAGACCATGAGGCTCTCAGGTGTGGCAAGCTGAGAAAACAGGCAGAAAACCTGCGTTTTGTGCAGCACCCCTTTGGGCCCTTTGTCTGCCCCAGCCTACTAGATGTCAGCCTCGCGGTTCACTTTCACTTGGCACAAGAGTGTAGCTTTGGTAAAAAAAACTTCTTTGTGGTGAGCTGCATGCAGGCAAAGTGAATGGGACTGACCAAGATTCGTTTCCTCCTCCTGCAAACCTAGCAAAATGTCCGGCCAGCCAATGCATGCCCATTTGCATCCTTGCACAAACCCTGGCTCCTGGCAGTGTCTGGGTAGCATTCTGCGTTTGCTGACAGCACAGTCTGGGAATCTCTGCAGAAACCTCCAAGGATCAGGCAGGTTCTCTCTCAGGACTGAATCCTCTGCCACTGTCTAACAAATCCTTGCTTCCAGGAAGCTCCTGACTCTCTGCTCCCTTCCACTGCTGCCCAACTTTCTACAGCAGCAGAGTAAGGCGGTGTCCCCCAGCGACCCTTACACTGATGCATTCTGTGCAGTGCAGTGGGGGTCACATGGCTAAAGATATCCATGGAGTGAAGTCCTATGCAATTCTCTAGAAAAATAAGCTTGAGAACAAAGATATGCAGGAGCGCAGTTCCACCCCGATTCACAGGTTGCCACCTAAAGGGAGTTGCATGTGCCTCATCGTGGGAGGCTGCAATCCCAGGAACCAGACATGGGCAAGGCGTATTAGGTCATATGGGGTTCCACTGCTTTTCTGGGAGCTGACGCCACAGCCAGCTGACGTACACCATTGACACTGATGGATTAGCACGTGCACACGCAGAGGGTTGTGCTGAGGCTCGGGGAGGAATTTCCCCTTTTTCCATTTAACCCCATAGCGCAGCGTCAGGTTTTCTCACTGGGAATGGAGTAAGCATGTAGCGCTCCAGAAGCAGCAAAGCATGCCACTGTCACATGTGGAAGTGCCCTCAAGCCCCAGCGAGCCGAGCCTCTTGGAGGGAAAGGGTAGAAAAGGAGCAGCTCACATCACAGTGAGGCATTCCATCCACGCAGTGCAAGCAACGCCACCATTGATGGGCTGGTTATTGACACAGGATGCTGCACAGAGAAACCTGGTCCCTGGTTCAGTGCACGTCCCACACCACTACTCACAGGGAGCCACGATATATTGGGGAAGAATCAACACAGCTTTTGGGAAGGGAAATCACACCTCACCAATCTACTAGAATTCTTTGAGGAGGTCAAAAAACATGTGGACAAGAGTGATCCAGTAGATACAACGTACTTGGACTCTCAAAAAGCCTTTGACATGGTCCCTCACCAAAGGCACTTAAGCAAAGTAAGGTGCCATGGTATACGCAGAAAAGTCCTCTCCTAGATCAGTAACTGGTTAAAAGATAAGAAACAAAGGCAGGAATAAATGGGCAGTTTTCACAGTGGAGAGAAGTAAATAGTGGGGTGCCCCAAGGATCTGTACTGAGATCACTGCTGTTCAACAATAATCTGGAAAAGGGTGTGAACAGTGAGGTGGCGAAGTTTGCAGTTGATACAAAACTACTCAAGACAGCTAAGTCCAAAGCTGATTGCGAAGAGTTACAAAGGAGTCTCTCAAAGCTAGGTGACAAGGCGCCAAAAAGGCAGATGAAATTCAATGTAGATAAATGCAAAGTAATGCACATTGGAAAACATACACCCAGCCATACATACAAAATGAAGGGTTCTAAATTAACTTTTACCACCCAAGAAAGAGATCTTGGAGTCATTGTGGATAGTTCTCTGAAAACATCCGCTACATGTGCAGCAGCAGTCCAAAAAGCTACCTGAATATTGGGAACCATTAGGAAAGGGATAGATAATAAGACAGAAAATATCCAAATGCCACTATATAAATCCATGGTATGCCCACACCTTGAATACTGCAGGCAGTTCTGGCCACTCCATCTCAAACAAGTTTTATATTAGCATTGGACAAGGTGTAGAGAAGGGCAACAAAAGTGATTAGGGGGATGGAACAGCTTCTATATGAGAAAAGATTTTAAAAAACTGGGACTGTTCAGCTTAGACAAGAGATGACTAAGGAGGGGATTCGATAAAGGTCTATAAAATTATGACTGGTGTGGAGAAAGTGAATAAGAATGTGTTATTTACCTCTTTACACAACACAATAACCAGGTGTCAGCCAATGAAATTAATAGGCAGCAGGTTTAAAACAAACCAAAGGAAGTGCTAGTTCACACAACACATCGTCAGCCTGTGGAACTCATTGCCAGGGGGATGTTGTGAAGGCCAAAACTGTAACTGGGTTCAAAAAAGAATTAGCTAAGTTCATGGAGGAGAGCGTCCATCAATGGCCATTAGCCAAGACGGTCAAGGATGAAACCCTATGCTCTGGGTATCCCTAAACCTCTGACTGCCAGAAGCTAGGACTGGCCGACAAGGGATGCATCACTTGATAATTGCCCTGTTCTCTTCATTCCCTCTGTAGCATCTGGCATTGGCCACTGTCAAAAACAAGATGCTGGGCTAGATGGACCATTGGTCTGACCCAGCTATGCCCATTCCTATGTTCTTATTAGCCTACTCTTGTTCAGTTCTATGGGGCCATATCTCTTTAACTCACCTCCCATTGGTGACCTCTCTGTAAACCAAATGCCCCTCTGCATGTTCCTGTGGAAACATAACAAAAAGGAAGTTTTTAAAAACGCAAAGTCATTTGTGGTTGCAGGGTTTTCTCTGTGCTCCACAACGGAGCAAAAGCTGCTGTGATGCTGCGCTCAGCCCGTCTCCACGTGCACATTCTTTGGGACAAATCCAGATCCACTATAAACAGTTGCAACCGCAGCAGGGACAGCTGCTGCTCCAGGCCTGACTTTGACCCTCTATGATTAATCCCTTGTTTGGCATTTCTTTGTGCATCTCTCTTGGCCACAATTTCATGTCTTCCAGGCGTACAGTCATTGTTCTTTGACTCCTGTTGCTCATTTACTGCATCAAGAGATTGTCCCGGAGGGTGGGGTGCCTACAGAAGCAGCCCTCTCTCTCCTTAGCACAGTTAGGCCAGGAACGTCTCTGCCCAGAGCAGCAGGCCAATCTCACGCAATAATCTCAGCTGCATTATTTCAGGGGCTGAGCAGGCATGGTGACATACGTCCGGGGTGGCCAAACTTACTGACCCCACCCTCCGCTGGGCAGAATCCTCCGGCTCCACCACCCTGCCACGGGGCAGAAGCACAGAGCTCCCCACCCCGTCTTGTAGGCAGAGAACGTAACTAAAAGAGCCGCACGTAGCTCATGAGCCACAGTTCGGTCACTCCTGACCCATGTCGTGACTCTGTGCACACAGGCTCTGAAGCTTGGGGGAAGAGGCACAGGCTTTCCAAGCTGTGGATGGTTGCAAAGGCACATGCAGTGCGTGCTGGCACCAGCCGCTCCATTTCGTGTTTGAATGATGCTGCCACAAACATTTATTGTCACAAAAGAAGTTATTCAAACACAATCAATTAGGCAACTATATTAGCATATTTTTCATTGTAATATTACAACAAAGGGTATATTCGTCCCAGTCATTGTATTTATAGGCTTTGGGAGCTAATATTTGTTTAAATGATTAATATGTTTTCCAAATACATGTGACAAGTGTGGCAGAAATTTTTCTATCTCTGCAAACAATGTTGTGAAGGAGGGCTGCCTTCCAGATGCCACAGACTTTTTCCAATCTTGCAAATTACATTTTTTTATTGTAAGGAATTCCAAGGGAAGGGCTTTGCAGGGAAATGATTAGAAGTGTGGTTAGAGCTGCAAGCACTTCCCACCAGCCCTGAATTATCCCCAGGACACAGCTCTCCAGAGAGCTTCCAGCTCGCCTCTTTGGAGCTGGATTGTTATATGCAACTCAGAACAAATAAAACTCATAGACGATTATAAAGCCAGAAGGGACCTCTGTGCTCATCTAGTGTGGACTCCGGCAACACAGCCCATCGAATGTCTCTGCATTCATTCCTGTTTGAATTTTAGAACAACAGCCCATCTTGATGTTAAAATTTTCCAGTGTTGGAGAATCCACCACAACTGTTAGTAAATTGTTTCAGTTATTAAGTTATTTCCTCACTGTTCAAAAGTTGCACCTTATTTCTAGTCTGTCTTTGTCTAGCTTCAACGTCGCACCATTGGATCTTGTTATATCTTTGTCTGAGAGATGAAAGAGCCCCATTATCACATTTCTGCTCCCCACGTAGGCACTTCAAGACTGTGACCAAGTAACTTTTTCTTTGATAAGCTAAATAGATTGAGCTTCTTGAGTCTTTCCGCATAAGGTATTTTCCAAACTTTTAATCTTTCTTGTGGCTCTTTTCTGAACCCTCTCCAATTCTCCAACATCCTTACCAAAGTGCAGACACCAGACTTGACCACAGTATCCCAGCAGTGGTCACAGCAGTGCTAAATACTGAGGCAATGTAACCTCGCTGCTACTCCAGGCTCCTTTGTTTATACAGCCAAGGACTGCATTGGCCATGTTGGTCACTGCATTGCAGTGGGAGTTCATGTTTAACTGACTATCTACCATGACCCCAAAATCATCTTTGGCGTCCTGACAGCCAGGAGAGAGGCCCCATTCTGTCGGTATGCCGTACACTCTTTGTTCCTATGCGTAGCACTTTCCATTTAGCCTTGTGAAAATGCATATTGCTCACTTGTGCCTTGCTTCCCAAGCAATGAGGATGGCTCCGTACCAGTGACCTGGCCTCTTCATTACTCACCACTCCTCCAAATGCCCATATGTCAATGCATCTTTGAGAAAGTCATGAGACATCAAGGCTCAGGATTGTCGTTCAGTGATGGCGTGTGTACCCCACACAGGCTGTACCTGGAGGGGGCCAGGTCTAACTGTTCACGAAGCCAGCTGGACAGGAGCTTGGTACAAAGAGGGGAAGGCTTTGGAGACAAGGACCCCTTTCAGCATTGCACCCTGGCAGCGGGGCGCTATGGATGGGGAGTACCCAGGTTATGATTTTTACCAACACTTTGCATTTAAAGAGTGGCTCCCATGCTAAGGGTCAGGCTGTTTGGGGGTGTTTCCACTGACGAGTGTGCAGCTCCCCTCTTTCCGTACGCAGGTGAAATGCTCTCCTTTCGTTGTCCGTTCCACAGAAAAGCAGATCCCTACAAACCACATGATCCATAAGTTCTCTCTCCCTTTGCTTGTGCAAAGCTCGGACTCCAAGATGGAATGAGAACAAAAGCTGAGAGAGAGGTAAAGTCACAATGCTTAAACTTGATGTGTCTGACATTGGAAAACTATTGCTGGAGGAAATGGAGCTGCCTGGCAGTGGCATGTAGTGGTGAGCCCCTATAAATCTGAGCCAGGAATCAGCGAGTGGTCAGCAGCCATGTACAGTACTCCTGGATGGACGGAGTGGATCCTCTCTGACACAACTGTTCTTTTGCATTGGATACTCTTCCCTCTAATTGGCTTATTTTGAGATCTGCCAGATTCCCACCCCAAAGCAGTGGGAGCAAAGTATGTGAGGTCGGGGGAGATGTGAAATTATGCTATTTATTTTATCCCCCTACAAAAGTTTGAAAAAGTTCTGAATCAGCCTCTTAATTCCAGCTGGCCCCGTGAGCCAGCTCTCTGACAGCGCTGTTTATTGACTCACATGTCTGCCCATTACCTAGCGGCCCAGCTCTCAGACACATACTGTTTTCTGGGACAGTCTGGCTATAACATACCTGGAAGGCAGCCTCTTCTACCTGCAGCGTCTTTCCAAAGATTAAAAAGACTCAGTTTTTCCACTGGCAAGGCCCTCTGTCCTCATTCACTTTCTAGAGTTTGAAGGATGAAGTTGGTGTTCATGAAAGCAAATACGAGGCTTGTGATCAAAGGGGCAAGGGAATGCCTCAGCCTGAGAGTAGATGCTAACTCTAGCCCCTGAAATTCTTCTAAAAATGGCAACTGAAATATTATGTACATTCCAATCAGCTGTATAAAGAAACAGCAAGTGTGTAAAGGGGAAGGAATTAGTCACCCATGTGATCCTACAAATACAATCAATTGTAGTGAAAGCTCTGGTTTCGAGCCTGATCCCGGCGTAATGTGAATTCTGCCTGAGTAACGTCTGCAAGAATAGGGTCCCGTGTTAGTGACCCAGTCGGACAAAAATTCCCTATGGTTAGAAAGTGGCTTCTGGCCCCATGTCCGAGGGTGAGAAGTGTCCAAACAAACTCATTCTGTGACCCTGTGCAAATTTACCAGTGGCTCAGCAGCTCACGTGGCCACTGATAGTACGAAGCTGTTTGTGTCCCAGGGCTGTGTTAACCTGGGCCCCACGCAAGACATTAGCACGCCTCTCCGGTCTGAACATTGAGCATCTGGTGGTTCGTTACCTTTTAAAAGTCAAGTACGTCATAGACATTTTCTCTGCTTTGTTATAATCCACAGAGTTTGTAGGAGTGGGGATTGCGCTGGGGAACGAGCACCCCAGGCCCAGCAGCTGGGTTTCCAAGAAGGTGTTCGAATCCTCTCAATACCTGGAACAACAGCACTTGGTCCTGGCTGGAGGTGGTGAGAAGAGCAAAGGCTGGCACAGAAGGGATACAGGACACTGAATAGCCCTTGGACGGACCCACACTCTAGGCACTGGGTCTGTCCCTGCATAAATACGGAGGTGCACACCACCTTCTCGCTAGCCTCCAGGCTCAGACGTAGAAGGAGGGCTACTATGCAAAGTCCATCTTCAAGAAGCGTAACGATTGTGATGTGTGTAGCGTTGGGTAATTCCTAGCCTGAAATGCCCTTTACACTCATAGATCCAAGGCCAGAAGGGACCGTTGAGGTCACCTAGGCTGACCTCCTGTATAACACAGGCCAGAGAACGTCCCCCAAAATAATTGCTAGAGTGGAGTTTTTAGAAAAATCTTCATTGAAAACTTGTCAGTCTGAATTTGTCTAGCTTCAACTTCCAGCTATTGGATCATGTTCGACCTTTGTCTGATAGATTGAAGAGCCTATTATTAAATATTTGTTCCCTGGGTAGGTACTTATAAACTGGAATCAAGTCACCCCTTAGCCTTCTTTTTGTTACACTAAACAAACGGAGCTCCGTGAGTCTACCACTAGAAGGCAGGTTTTCTAATACTTCAACCATTCTCGGGGCTCTTCTCTGAACCCTCTCCAATTTATCAACATCCTTCTTGAATTGTGGCACCGGAACTGGACACGGTATTCTAGCAGTGGTGACACCAGTGCCAAATACAGAGAGAAAATAACCTCGCTATTCCTTCTTGAGATTCCTCTGTGTATGCATCTCAGGCTCACATTAGCTCTTTTGGCCACAGCATCACAGTGGGAGCACTTGTTCAGCTCATTAGCCACCACAACCCCCAAATCTTTTGAAAAGTCACTGCTCCCCAGGATAGAGTCCCGCATCCTGTGCGTATGGCTTGCTTTCTTTGTAAACTGGGTAGAAGCAAACAATGTGTTTTAATATAGGTAAATATAAAGGTACACGTCTCAGAACAAAGTGGTCCAGATCACTGTGAAGCAGCAACCTCTTCTTCACTATTTACCACTCCCCCATTTTTTAAAAAGTTTTTTTTAAGTTTTTAATGTGTGCCATGTTAATTTTATATCACTCTAGTTTCTTAATCAAAATATTGTGATGTTCCAAGTCAAACACTTTCCAGAAGTCCAAGTATATTACATCAACACTGTTACCTTTATCAGCCAAACTTGTAATCTCATCCAAAAAAAGATATCAGGTAAGTTCGTTAAGATCTATTTTCCATAAACTCTTGTTGATTTGCATTAATTACATTACCCTCCTTTAATTCTTTATCAATCAAGTCCTGTATTAGCAGCTACATTAATCTTGCCCAGGATTGATGATAGGGCTATAATTATCTGGGTCATCCTGTTTACCCTTTTTAAAAATTGGCCCAACATTCACTTTATTCCAGTCTTCTGGAACTTCCACAGTGTTCCAAGCCATATTGCAAATTAGCATTAATGGTTCAGTGGGCTCTTTTAAAATTCTTGGATGCAAGCTATCTGGACCTGCTGATTTAAAAATGCCTAACTGTAGTTGTTTAATATCCTTCAGGAACACTAGTGGAATGCAGAGCGTGTTATCATCTTCATTTGATGAGTCTGTACCATCCCTTTTTCCCCAAATACAGAACAGAAATATTTATTGAACAATGCTGTTTTTTCTGTCCTCTTGTATATAATTCTATCATTTCCATCTAGTAATGGACCATGACCATTGTCATGATTGTGTCCTCTGCCTGAGGATAATACGGAGTTTTAAAAATATATTAGAAACAAACGCAAAGAAATTAACCTTATCAGAGCCTATTGAATATTTCAAACACAGAACGGTTTTGTGGAACGATGCCCATTTTTTTAAAACCAAAGTTTTCACAAACCCTTTTGCACAAACAAACAAAATGTCCTTTTCAAAAGCTGTGGAATGAAAATTATTTTTAATTTTTTGAAAATGTTCATGAAAAATCAAAACCAATCGCAGCCAGTTCTCATTTAGAAGTAGGAAACTTCCAGCACCTACCCAGAAATGCCTTGTGCTGTGCATGTGACAGATGCTGTGATCAGGACGTGAGAAGTGTGTGCTGTCTCATCTGGCCCAGGCCGTTTGTGACTCCCCACCTGTGACTTTAATGCAGAGGGGCGTTTCCCCACATGACCTTCTCAGTTCATTATTTTTCATTAAAGATGATATAATTGCCATGGCACTTCTCATTTAGTGGCTACTGAATGCTAGTGCTGGTATAATTGAAGAGTTACTGGCACGTTTCTCACCTCCAGGTTGGTGATTGCTCTCTCAGTGCTGCTTATAGGATTTTGCAGTTCAAACTTCAGTAACACTGAGCCTGTGAGAGACACAAACCAGATGCCTAGCCCCGCACTCCCAGTGGGAAAAGGTCCCATGTGACATATAGCCTCAGTGGCTTTTTTATCGCACCTCACTTAGGAGTTGGGCGTTGAGGCCATCCATCGCCATGCATGATTGCTGCAAGGAATGCAGCAAAGCTGACTCGGGGGGAGGCTCTCCTGCCTGTTCTAGTGCTA
This sequence comes from Mesoclemmys tuberculata, assembly GCA_007922155.1. Classification (NCBI taxonomy): domain Eukaryota; kingdom Metazoa; phylum Chordata; order Testudines; family Chelidae; genus Mesoclemmys; species Mesoclemmys tuberculata. The sequence continues at coordinate 15,771,544 of ML675640.1, forward strand.
ATTATGATGGGTGTTACCCTCTGGCTTCTCGGGGCCGCCACAGCCTTAACATCATTTATTCGTGTTTGCAAGTGACTGCTCCTCTGTGCTAACTGATGCCCAGTTCAGAGCCAGAAGAAAGGGGCCATGGGCAGGGGATGGATGCTTGCCTCCATGCTTTTGCAAGGTGCAGATACTGTGCATATGGGGCGGAGGGGCTCTTGACCCACACACCCCTCCACAGCCAGGCAATACATTCAGGAGTTATTCAGGGAATGAATCCAAGTGACAAACTAATTAAAGAATCATGCAGAAGAATGAGTCACCTAGTTCTAATGAGAACTGATTCCAATTGTACTCAGTCCTACAAAACAGAGCAGCCGGGTAGCCTTCCCCTCTAATTCCCAGGAATCTCCAATAAAAGCTTTCTTATACCATGTGGCACATCTCTCCATTGGTGCAGGACTGGCTCTTGCAGGACCCCATCCAGATCTCAGGCTAGAATAGCCATACAAATCAATCAGCTTTTGTTACCTTCACTGGCCTCCCAAGTAATCTCCTGCTGTCCCACCACCTTCCCTACTATCTGTTCTCATCTTCATTGAGATTGGCAGTGTTTCCAAGTGTGGAATACTCCTGTATCTGGGTGGCATACGGCTTGGCAAAATGGTTGTGTCAAAAAGGAAATAAAAATGTTCATGCCCCAAAACTGAAAAACTTCTTTCTTGTTTCTTTTTTTTTTTTAACAAAAAATGATTCATTAAAAACAAAATTGTTTGTGAAAACTGAAACAATCAAAAGTGTTGATTAGAAACAAAACAAAAAAAATGAATGACATTTGATTGTATCTCCCCTGCCAAAAATAAACCTGGGGGAGGGGAGCATGAGGGACAGGGAGAATGGATGGTCAGACACAGCAACATTTAAAACAAATTCATTTTCAAAGAGCATCGTATTAATCAAAACATCAGAAAACTGAGTGAAAATGTTCACAAAAAGTAACTTGTTCACGTCTTTGCAACTTTTTTGCATGGAAACCACTTCCCTTTTTTCAGCATGCTCTAGCATCTCTGTGAGCTGTGCATCACTGTATGACTATATACACAACCACAGCAAATGCACTGGGAAAAATCCTGTCAGTTAATTGCCCGGCGAGTCAGAATTTTATTTTACAAGCAAGGTGTCTGCACAGAGGGAGGAAATCTGGAAGTAGGCAGGGAGGGATGCGGCGTGGTTCACACTTAGCCTGACTGTGCATCACTCTAGGCCAGTGGTTCCCAAACTTGTCTCTGCCATGGCACACCTTGATACCATTTAATTATTTTGAGGCACACCACCGTATAGTCTCCAAATGAACTCATGGATATTCATGAGCCAACTCCAAAATTCCATGGCACACCTCTCAGGCCTGACGGCACACCAGTGTGCCATGGCACATGGGTTGGGAAACACAGCTCCAGGCAGTGCCTCTGAGAAGCACGGTGCCCTGGATGCTCTCTGCATTAGTATGCCGAAACTCATCTGACATCAGTCAGCGCTGAGACCAGCAGGGAGAACTCGCAGTGAAATGACGTGTTCTCTCCCAACACCATACCCCAGCCGGTGCTGCCAACTCCCTTACGCTTGTCTACACAGCATTATATTGCCCTGGATAAAGCTCCCCACTGTGGGAAAGCTGGATTCAGACTCAGAACATATACACAGGCCTCTGAAGATCCCCGAGACTTTTACATAGTTTTTATACAAGCGCTTTCTGGAGGCTGGGGAGTTTAGTGGCTATTTGTACATTCCAATGTTGTGTGGGTTTTGTAGCTGGCTGGGGGGAGAACGGACAGGCTCCTCGCACTGTGAGAGAGGTAACTTGTGCTGCACTGAATGCCCCGGTGCCCGACACGCCCAGGCATCGCAGCACTAGGGAAGGGGCTACCAGCAGGAGGAAGTGCTGCCTGTTACATTCATTGTTGGGCTGGATCCCTCACACCTTCCCATGACAATGGGCAAGAAGGCTGTGATGGTGGGTGGTTCCTGCAAGCACAGAGGCCACAGATAAATCAGGCTTACTCCACGACGGATTTGATTAAATATATAGTGTTCAGCACCCAGGCGTGGCCACACAGGCAGCTGGGTCTGTGGGGGAAGAATGTTGAGCACAGACCGGGCCAGCCCTGACCAAGTCCCCCGCTCCAATCAGCCTCCCAGAGCTTGGGGGAAGGTCAGGATCAAACCTGGCAGAGCAGATATTTCTTACTCACCCTGTCAACACTCCTGTACTGAGCAGTGCTCTGCGCTCTGCATGTGGGGCTTGCTGGGACCCAGTGCAGCAGGTTTCCCTGCCCCATGCTAGCAGCAGGGGGCTCAGATTCTTCCCAGCTGAAGAAGAGCAGCGAGAAAGGAAAAGGGAATTGTGACAAGGGACGCCCGCCCGTGAGCACCTGGGGTAGTGTCAGCTGAACCACCAGGTCACGCCCGCTCAGCTACTGCCCAGAGTGTCAGAATTCATCTCCACTGATGGGACTGAACTGAACCAACTCTGATCTCTGGCCGAGCTGTTTGCCAGCCCTAACGACGAGGAAACTCTTGCAGAGCAGTAAGTCAGTGTGTTGGCAGCGAGGACCATTTTCATCTGGACTCTGCCATTAAGCTTTTTTGCCCTTCTGTGACTTATTGGTTTGAATTTCAAACTGAAAAATTCTGTGTAAAGAATAACTACAAAGCATGATGCAATCTTTCCAACAACTGGCATCTTGCAGCCATGCTGGAAACGTGGCTTTCCAACACTTCTACGATATGCAGCAAGAGTGAATGCATAAATTCATGACCCCCGATTCCTCTGAAAATTCTCTAAAAAAAGACTTTCAAATGCATGGCTTTGCTCAAGATCACTGTGTTTGTGTTGGTAAGAAGCCAAAATCCATGAAAAATAGTGTGTACGCCAAAAAAAATCAATTTTATATAATAAATATAGATCATTTGGATATGCTTCTTGCCAAAAACAATGCAAACATGTACATCCTCCGAGATTCTTATCAGAACAGAGCTGAGTCTTTAATACCGTCTACAGCCCAGCTAGTAAATGGAGGGAGAATTCTGCAAAACTACCCATTTTCTTTTGGAACATTTCTACCTGCCAGCATGGTGTTTTGCAGTAAATATGGTGAAATTCAACCCACTGGAAAAACCAGCAGTTTGCCCTTTGAAAACCTATGATTTTAATGGAGAAAGATGGGTTTCAATAGCAAAAATACACTCTTCTGACTACACAAAAAATGCCCTGTTTTTGCAAGTGATAATAATAATTCACCTAGTGGTGTCTGGACCGAGTGCTATCCCTTCCAAACACCCTTTCTTTCTTTAAGATACAGACCTAGTTCCATGCATTCTGTAGCACCCTCAGCCATTTTTCTGGAACATAAACAAATCGCTGCAAACAGTTTAAATCCTCTATTACAAGCTGGGTGGAATAAATAAAATATTCCTGCTGCCTAATGTGACGTGCAAATCAGACCCCTGTGGGTGATACTGGAGTTTGCAAAGGTGCATGTGGGATGCTAGAGCAAATTTAATAAATGTAAAGAGGGTTGTTTTGTTTTAAAAAATAACCTTTATGTTACCCATGCTATAAATTATGTAATAAGATGCTCGTGGAAGCATGGAACAAACACGTATATACCCACAGCGGAGACCCAATGCACCCAGCTTTCCAGCAACTGCAATTGCAGCAGTTCCTGCTGTGTCTTATTGCTCAGACTTGGCTGTACTAGGAATAGGAACAACATTTCATACGCTGTTTGTAGGGGACATCTCTGGCTATTCACTGAGGCTAGCCTGTTGTTTGAACAGCTTCTATTTATAGTGCTAGCTCAGTATATGTCCCTCACAATTTCATTCCTGCTGAATATTTGAGGTATGCCAATAACAAGGCACCCACTGCTCACTCCTCCTCGGGAAATCATGTCCCCTCTATCTCAGGCTTTTGTTCTGGGTCCCATCACCTGGGACCCTAGTTTTCCATGATAAGAAAAAACAAAATTCTCTGATAAAATCATAAAAATCCACGTTTTTCTGTGATTAAAAAGGAACACTGAACTTTGGTTCCTTAGCCACACTATACAGAGATATCAGTTGAACTAGGGTGACCATAGGTCCCATTTTGTCTTGGACAGTCCCCTTTTTAAGCCCTGTCCTGAACATCCTGACCTTTCTGGCAAAACTGGGCATTTGTAAATAGGCCTGTTTTAAGGGCTGGCTATTTTGTGGCATGTTACTCTTCTGCTGCTGAAATTAGGGGGAGGTTTTCCATGTCATATGGAGTGGGATGGGGTGAATTTGTGATACGGGTAGAGCCAGCGCAGATACAAAATTTGTATTCTCAGCTGATCCATGATCCACAAACATGGTCTGTGGATATAAAGTGGATGTCCACGGATTGGTGTGTGGGAGGCTGGGGCTGAACCAAGGAGACAGCACACCAGGGCTGGGCAAGAACTGCCTGGATGTTCTCTGCAGCTTTGACTCGGCCCTTCTAGACCCCACTGCTGACCAGCCACCTGAAAGGCTGACACTGTAAAAGCAAGATGGCCTGAAGTCTGTTTGACACGCCCCTGCAAAATGTACGTCAGGACTCATGCCCTGTAGATGAAGGTACCGTCTGACCTGGATAATTGGGGCAGGGTTTTCACTGCATTCCATGTTCCTTTGCCACTTTCTTCTCCCAGCACGAGTAACACCCTGCACCAGTCGCTTACTGCACTAGCAGGGCTGCAAGAGCTGAGATCCTGACTTCCACCAGCTTCTGGGGAAAGCAACAATGACTTTTCTTTGGGGAAAAACACCACTGGGAGCAGTTATGTTCTCCCAGTTTTGCCTTTTCCTGTTATCCTGGAGTGGGGAGAAAAGGCGAAAGGCAAAGAGCAAATTCCAGTTGCTGAGACACATTTCCACCAGTTGACCCAAATGAGCAGGATGAGAAGAGTTTAGGCGGAGAGTGGGAAAGAGATTAGAAAGATAAGAAAGAAAAGATCCTGAAAGACCTGACAAAATCCAGTGAGTCCCTGAACTCACTTGAATGAGCCTCAAATGTTACCAGATCCCACCACTGCTTGTTCCAGCCCTACAAACTGTTTGAAAGTTATATCTGCCTTTGCTTTGCTCAGAGGGCTCACCCTCAAGACTAAAACAGGCAAATGAAACGGACAAGGAGTCTCGTCTGAAGAACTCAAACAAAGAGGCATCCAGTTCTGCACACATCCTACTGTGCCCACCCACCCCATAGCAGAAAATCCCAAACCCATATAACTCCACACACCCAAAACCAGAGCCCTTGCTCACTGCTTACGTCACGGCTGCATGTCTGCCTGGGGGCTACTCACTGACTCCGGTCATGGGCTTTTCTATCCCCACAGCACCGGATGCTAAGGGCTTCTGGGCAAGTCAGCCTGCGTGGGATGTTTGAACACAAACCTTAGTGGTTTAATTTTGGTTAAGCTATTATTGACAGATAAAGAAGCTGCATTTCGCAGCAAAGTTTAGAAGAACTATAAGAGACTGTAACTGCTGGTGGTGTTGTCTAATGAAGTGTGTTTGAAATATTGAAGTATATGATAAACCATTATGTAAATTAAATTCATTGATAGCTCTGCTGTGAAATCGCTCTGGTAACAGAATAGTAGATAAACATGAAGCTTAGAAGGTGCCATTTATTCATCCATAAAATGGTTCCAAGTTTCTAGTGATTCATTAGCATTCAGCAGAAAACAAAGAGAACATTGGTTTCACAACCAAACGTAAAACAAAGTCTCTTGGATTCTGCAAACATCGATGCCACGCTGAGGCTTGTGGCAATCTCAGCTCAGTCCAAATCAGATCCTTTCCTTTCCCTGGGCTGATCATGCAAAAATGTGGTTTCTATCTGCAGCTGTGTGCTTTAGGCAGGGGTGACTCCCCAGGTTCTGGCCTCAGACATACTTTTTACTGGTTTTGCACGCTCTGTTTTTGATGCTTGTTGCATGGCTGCCAAAATAATAAACATTTAACCATGGAAATGGCATTTGCAATGATCTCCATGATCCTCCAGAGTTTAACAGCACAGCTTCTCCCAGCCACAAACTGCATGGAGTAAATGCTAGACAGGTTTTTGCATCTAGCACAGAGACGTAGAAAGGAAAGCTGGAAGGAATCTCCAGAGTATGTGTGTGTGTATGAAAAACAAAATAAAGAATGATGTTTATTGGTATATTTTACAATAAAGGTGAGATTTAATAATTGTCGGAATGAAATAATCTGTTACTTGTGAAACCGCAAACCATTCCAAGGGAAATTTACTCTTTGTTCAGCAGGCACTGGGGTTTCCCAAACCAAAGGCCAGATGCTGCAATCCAGACACCCCCCTGAGATCAGCCTACGTTCTGCTAGCTCAGACGCCAACCTGGTGCATTGTTTCTCAGGGATGTTGTGTTCTATTATGGCAAAACGCAAGCAAATCATGTGTACAGATGACCAGCCCCATCTTGCAAATCCTTACTCAAATAGTCGCATTGATGTCAATTAGGTTAAGTTAAGTTAAGGGACTGGCCGCACATTCTCTACTGCTACAGTTAGTTAATACATTTACTTTCTCTGCCATATCTGGTTGGTTTTGAAAGACTTTAAGGGAAAGACGTTCCCAAAATATTTCATTCAATACAGACAGTTTTTTATGTGTATCATTATTACGCGAAAGCAGTTCAGAAAATCTTGGATTTCAGAGATTATGGATTTGGAGTTTTCAATTGTAGATTATTATCTTTAGCTCACTTTCTATTTGTCTCAATGCCTTTACAGTCTTAACTTCATGTCTCAGTTAGCAGCTGCTTCTGCCTGGTTAAGGAACAGCCCAACGTGAAATGCACAAGAAATGGCTTGTTACCACTTTGAGTACCATATGGTCACCTTTATATGAAACTGAGTGAACACAGTGTGAAGGTCTCTTGTCTGCTTTCCACAGAGAAGTTTGTAGTTTCACCTGGTTACTGCCTTACAAATGTTCAGAGAGCCAATGAGATGCCAGTTTTCAAACAGGGCCCCTCCTGGAGGGTGGTGGCATAGGCTCCAGCACCCACACCCGAGTCCCTGATTGCAAATGCCCACTCGTGAAAATTGAGACCTGAGACGTTAGGAGATAAACTCAAGCCAACACTACAAATGTCCTCACAGTTTCTGTGTACAGAACTGAACTGGGAGGCAGGGGGCACCTCATGCTCCCTGAGGCTCACTCTAGAGCAGGGACAGTCAATTATTTTTTGTCACCATCCAAATTTCTTGGTCATGGTCCAGACTCCAGAGAAGATAATCAGTAAATAAAAAGATGTTGGGATCTGTTCAAAAGCATCTGGCAGCCTGGATTTGGCCCACGGGTGCCTGCTGACTACCCCTGTACTTGAGTCCCTGGAAAACAGAAAGAGAAGTTTTTACGGCAGCCATTTTCTGTTGATGAGTGCTTTTGCAAGCACACCAGTGGCAGGCCCGTTGTGTGCTCAGTCGCGGCGCATGCACCCTGGAAATTAAAGCAAAGCCCTTTGTACCCAGCCTCCCACCCTAGCCAGTGCAGGAGGCCCGTGCGTGGGGTGGTGGGAGCTAGTGTCTCTGCAGCCCAGGCCTGCTAAGCATTATGGGAACGAGACAACCCACTGTTCTGAAACTAATTTTACAGCTTACCTCCTATCAGATATCCGGGCCCCCCAGCCCTCTTTGAAAGGAGTGCTCCAACCAGCTGGAAAACTCGCACAGTGTTTTGATTGGCACGGTTTCTGCCAGACGGTGGGAGTTATAAATAAACATCTCAGCAGGGCCTGGAAAAGTCCGGCTCATTTTGCCAGGCCTTAGACGGTGCGAGTGCCTCTCTCAGGGGCCTGTCCCTCACTGGAGCCCCTCCATTACATTACATAAGCCCCAAACAGGACATTACTGCATGTGTGTGAACAACTCGTGTTACAGAAACAGCAGCTTCTATTCATGGGGTAAATGGCAGCAGCTTCTACAAGGCCCTTTTCTCCCAGCCTTTCAGCTGAAAAACGCAGGGCAGAATGCAGGGGTGCTGGGACAACGTGTGGAGTGGAGGGGTGCTGAGAGCCATTGAACCAAACTGCAAACCCTGGCTATGATGGAAACCACTTCACGCCAGGCACCCCCCGCACACCTAGTTCCAGCACCGTTGGCAGAACGCACTTTGCACTATTAGCGTCACCAGGCTGCAAGGCAATGCTCATGTAAGACAACATTATGTGAGGCCCCGTGGGGATGGGGGGAGAAGGGAGTGGCCTAGACTCCCCAGACAGGCTGCGATGGCGGCAGGAGTGGCTGGTTCACAGCCTTCCGGGGCTGACCTACGAAATCCCAGCCTGGGACCCAGTTAGGAAACTGATTCCCAAATAAAACCAGAGCTGGGCCTGTCTGCTCCATCCCAGCTCTGCTCCAGGGCACACCCCAGCCTCGCTCTGCCCACACAGACCCCTGCAGGGCTAGCCTGGCCTGCGAACAAACAGCAGGAAACGGAAGAGCTCCCAGGGGCTTAGTCTGCAGCGCTCAGAACTCCAAACACACAGCTGGATTTCCAAGGGGGCTGCCCTGGGCCGGAGCAGATGCTGGGCACAGGTTTCTGGTGGCTGACGATGATTTGACTCAGCACGGCACCTTGGAAAGCTGCAGCAGCCGGCCATTGCCTGGGGGCATTGCTTTAGGTACCACGTCTGCACAGCCAGTGCCCTGAGAGCACTGGGATGACGGGCGTGCCCTGTAAAATGTTACACTGCAAAGCCGCAGCTTCTTTCTCCTTCCAGACGACACTGCTCGTGCTGTGAACAGCTACTAGTGCTGCGGCTCGGAGCGTACAGGCAGGACTGGGCAAGCTGCTTGCACACTGTTCTGCCATTCACCTCGCCTGGCCTGCCGCACCCCTTGCTATTCTGGCCTTGCGCTGCACTCACGCAGATCTGGTGCTCCATGGCTGCAGCCTCCTGCTCCTCCGCACACAAACAGCTCTGTTCATGCCCCCCCGTCCCCCATCTGCAGGCTCTCTGTCCCACTGCCTCCCAGCTTTACCAGCCCTGGGCCCCTCACCATGACTCTGCTAGTCCATCCCTGGGATGCACACCCCAGAATTGTGCTTTCCTCGCTCTTTTATCACACACATCTACTCAGTCCCACCTGCAGTGCTGGGACACACTGGTAGTTCTTTCGAAACGTTGTGTGGGAATAGACAAAACCGATTTCTCCCCCACCCCCATTTTTTCACATACAAAATTACAAAATGACAATTTTTTTTTAAAAAAGGAAGCAAATTCCTTTGGTTTTCAAAAATATTTCAGATATGGGGGGGGGTCCCGAGTGGAAAGAAAAAACTAAGAAACCATGGGATTGCTTCCAGCCATTTTTTTTATTTAAAAAAATGGAGATTTTTTTCAATTTAATTGAATTATGTTCATAGCAATGATTTTTTCCTCCAACAGATTTCGCTGGGGGGATGGGGGAAGCATTTCTCACCACATGGCAGCATGTGGCCCCATAACAGGCTCCATCTGCCAGCAGCCCCACCCCCATCCCAGGTGCCAAAGGGCAAACCACTACCTACTTGCCCACATTCAGTGCTCCGGCTTTTCTGGTTCATAGTGGGTTTAGAAGGCCTAGCACAGGAGCGGGGGCATGTGACTTCCTGCCTGGTGTTGTCAGCAGCAAAAAAGAGTGGATTCAAATATCCAGGGAGCTCCTCTTAAAATTCCCGAGCACACTGGCTTGAGCTACTTCCCAGGATCCTGAGACAACTAAATTCCTTCCCGGGGCCCCCTTCCCTGGCAATACTTCCCCTCTCACAAGCACTGAGTCTGTGTAGGAAAGAAGGAAAACTTTATTAAAGGAAGAGGGGTCTCAGCATTGATGTGGGAAACCACAGCAATAGGAAACCAACAGCATCTTAGTCCGAATGTTAAGGGCACCCCCCTTCCCCCCCGATACAGGTTCTCTGGCATTAGTCCATCATCTCCAGGACACATGGTCTCTGAACAAATGTCACCTCAGCCCATCTCTTTCCCTCTCCATTGTCCAGAGAAACCCAGAGCTTCCCACAGATGCAGCCTAGTGACAGGGAGAGTCCCATACTGCCTTCCCCAGCCCAATCTCCCCCATTACCCAACTGCACCTCATAGAAATGTCTACCCAAGGGGGGCCCTCAACTCCCGCACACAGCAATGAGTGCCCTGTGCGCCCCCATCGCATGCGTTTCTGCTCTGCAGACAGGATGAGTTGGAGATGAGCCAGCATCTCATTCTCCTTTCTGTGTGATCCCCAGAGATTGTTCTGTGTCTCTCCCCAGTTTGGACAACAGAGGGGTGATGAATTTCCTCAGAATTTCTTTCTACAGCAAAAATTTTCTAGGCAAAATCCCTGAATCTCTTTTCTAGCTCTTGAAAAATCTTTACCAGCCATGGGAACCTGCCCTGAAACCCTGCAGGAATTCACTCACTTTTATTCTCCCCTCTGGATTTAAACACCAAAGCTACTTCTTCCCTTCCTGCAAGATCTCCAAATGGCTCTGAATTGGGTCCTTGTCCTCCTGGGATCCTTGTCCTCCTCCATGGGAACCACTGTGTGAGTGCCATACCCCTCAGCAATCTCACACTACATGCAGAGAGGGTCGCTCTGATACACTGCTCAGAAAAGGTTTAAAGGCTCCTTGTGTTTCTCACACTCCCTCCTGCTTTGGGCTCTTCTGATTGATCGAGGTGAACAGTCATTGGGACAAAATACAACATGGCTTTACAAAAGGTAGGTCGTGCCAGACCAGCCTGATCTCCATCTTTGAGAAGATAACAGATTTTTTAGACAAAGGGAATGCAGTGGATCTAATTTACCTGGATTTCAGTAAGGCGTTTGATACGGTTCCACATGGGGAATTATTGGTTAAATTGGAATAGATGGGGATTAATATGAAAATTGGAAGGTGGATATGGAACTGGTTAAAGGGAAGACTATAACGGGTCAGACTGAAAGGTCAGGCTGGAGGGATGTTACTAGTGGAGTTCCTCAGGGATCGGTCTTGGGATCGATCTTATTTAACCTTTTTATTACTGACCATGGCACAAAAAGTGGGAATGTGCTAATAAAGTTTGCGGATGGTACGAAATTGGGAGGTATTGCCAATACAGAGAAGGATCGGGGTATCATGCAGGAAGATCTAGCTGAACTTGTAAACTGGAGTAATAGAAATAGGATGAAATTTACTAGTGGAAAGTGCAAAGTCATGCACTTAGGGACTAATAAGAAAAACTTTTGCCATACGCTGCAGATGCATCAGTTGGAAGTGACAGAGGAGAAGAAGGACCTGGGTGTACTGGCTGATCACGGGATGACTATGAGCCACCGATGTGATGTGGCCATGAAAAAAACTAATGTTTTTCTCCTGTCACTGGAAAATAAAGGCTTCGTTGACACACTGTGGGCTGGGAGGTTCCCAAGTCACTCCATCAAAGAGGGAAAATGGCAGCAGACAAGTTTTCCAGAGATGAGCAGATGGGACTGGTTCCCCAGTTCTCCCCTCCACCCCATGCTAAAGTTCACAATTGGTTTATCTCCCCCTACACATGCTGGGAAATTCTGAAGTATTTCTCACAAGAGGCAATTTGCTTTACCAGGCAGGTTTTCCTGAGGACACCCTCCTGCAGCTGACCCCATTTTACATCACCTTGGATTGGCCCCATGTGCCAGCTGCTACTGTGTGTAAAGTGTTTGTAACCTCCACAGCACCCTGCCTGGCTCCAGCCGGTCACCGGGCTCCGGGGGCGAATGCTACTCCGGCATAGGTACACTAGGCCACGGCCACGCTCACAGCCGCTCGCCATTGGATAGACAAGATCCCACACTTTGAAGAGCAGAGCTCCACCCTAACTTGGCTCATCCTCACAAGACGAGCTAATCTTCGAATAGTTCCATCGATGTCCCTCTGAGTCCTTCTCCAGCCACGCTGCGCGCTGGGCTTTACGCCAGCTCCTCACTTCAAGCGCCTTCCTTCTGTGTTTGCATTATTCTGGCGTCCAGCCCTGGGATAACAGGTGCTGCCTCACCGGAATGATTCCACCTTTGTGGTGAAACACAGCAGCTGTTTAGTGGCACGAGGTAGTAGTTGGCAACAGTTTTAGACAGAAGGTAAAAATAAACCTCTCCACCTGAAGCTGCGGGGTGAATTCAAGGTATGCAGAAGGTAAGCAAGCAAAGGGAATGTGGCTGAAACTGCAGGATCCCAAGCCAACTTTCAGGAAGTGCGACAGGGTTTTAGTGGCCACACATGCTCAGGGCGTAGGTTTTATGTCTTGACAGCACAGGGCTCCCCGCTCCATTCCGCGGTATTGGTTCAGTGCCCACTCAGAGGCAAGAGTGTCAGAGCCATGCAGCGAGTGGCCAGCCAGTAACAGCTGCGGTTTCCATGTACGTTTTCCAGCCAAGCCCTGACCAACACAGAACCTACGTAGCTTGTAAATCTGGCCACCTGGCAGCCTGGGAGAGGTATGGCCGGTGGACAGCATTTCTGCTGCATGCCGTAACTGCCTTGGCTAGTCCATGAATGAACTGGCTCTCTCCTCCAACGTGGTCATTCGGAGCCTTTCACAAGTAACTAGTCACTTTATCAAGAGCCTTTTACCTTCTGCACTGTTTATATGAGCCACAGGAACCCACTGGACACAGGGCCCTGCCTCCTTGTCCATGGCTTTTCTCCAGTGGCTTTCACAAAACAAACATCTTCCTAGAAGTATTCCCTTCTGGCTTACGCCTTGCTGCTCCCTCTAGGAGATTCCAGGTGGATGTTGCAAGTCAACAGTGTGTCGTTGTAACGAGACCCTGCCACCTTCGTTGTGCTGAATGCTGCATAGACGCAGCGCAAGAGACAGTCCTTGCCCCAATGTGTTACACTCCAAACACATCAGACCCACGGGGTGGGAGATGAAGCAGAGGCACAAAAGGCTTACCACAGTCACACAGCAGGGCCAAGAAGAGCAGCCAGGAGGTCTCCTGACTGTCAGCCCGGTGTCCTTTGCACTGGCCTGTGCTGCCCTTGTGAAATGATCTCCGTGTTTCAAAGAGAGCTGCCTTCTCCTGCCGGCCAGACATCAACTCTGGTCCTGGCCTGGTTCTGTCAGCCACGCTCCACGGTTTGAGAGGGGAGGAAGGGAGCTGCAGTAGGAATGGAGCCTGCAGGTGTCGGTCTCTCACTTTAAAATCAGTGCTCCCTCTTATTTTTGCTTCACCAAAAGAGCCGCTCAGCATCCGAGGGGTTACTGGCCAAGCCACTTATCTGCCTGGGGAAAGCAAATGGAGACGAGCTGTGTCACCAGCTTGGGGGTCAGGAATTGTGACTGGCCTGGGACCGTTAGCAGCCGAGCCTGCTGCCAGCCACACATAGGTCAGCACCTTTCACGTGTGCGGGGGAATTTTACTTAGCAACTGTTGGCAGGTGGAGCTGAAAAAGTTGGTCTGATCTTCCTGACCAGCGCATGCCGGTTTTGTGTGTGCATGTGCGTGAGCTGCTGTTCGTTAACTGGTGGCATCTAGCTGTGAAACTGCATGTCTTATTTTATGCAGCTCTGCGCGCCGGCTGTATTTTAACGAGTGGATTTCTGTGCTAAGCCTCCGGCAGGCAATGCTCCTACAGCGTACTGGCGCTGGGACACACGTAATGTCAGGTACCTGTCTGATGGCATCACTGAGCCCCGGTGCATGCCAGTTTGTTCTGAAAGCACCATGCTGAGAGAGGAGCAAGAATGACAGGAAAAACCACTCAAGACCGAGTGTAGTGAGGGCTGAAAGAACATCAAATCCAGTCTGAAACCCAGGCACCACCAGTTCTGCCTGCTGCTCACCCCGGACTCTAATTCCCAGCAATCCACACCCACTACCAGAGGGCTGCTGCCCCATGGCTCGCCTAGGTCCATCACTAGCACCAAGAAATACCTGGGCTCGCACTGGACCCAAAACACATCCATGAGCTGGGCAAAATCTTTATCAAATAGACTCTGCCTCTGCTCACCCCAGCGGTGCCCTGGGCCTGGACCCAGCGTCCCAGGGCCTCTGCAGAAGTGATCAAGATGGCCTAGCAGCCTTCTGGATGTGCAGAGCAGCCATGCGTAGGACACGCCTTCTTTCACGTCCTCCTTTCACGCTGCCTTCCTGTGCGAGTCAGCAGGGACCAACTTTTCCTAAAGCTGGCGCCCACTTGCACCTCCAGCGGCACCCAGATCCCAGGGAGCTGAGCACACAAACTGCATGTGTGTGTGTACACACAGGTACAGACACATCAGCTGTGCTCTCAGGTGCCTCCAGCATGTGGCCAGGACTCTTCTCCATGCACGTAATGCTCCAATGCCTTTCCTTACTGCCCTGTGGACCCCGGACCTGGGTTTCGCTCAGGCTTTTTGCTGTCACTGCAAAATGAGCATCATCCAAGGTCATAAAAACTGACACTCAGTAACAGGTGCAGAGAAGACACACTGCCGTGTGCAGCTCCAGGCATGAGTCCAGGGAACGACAGTCAGACAAGGAGGAGTCATTGGTCTGGCCACTGCACCCAACAACTGGTGCGAGCCTCCCATCAGCTGCCAGCAGCACAACAATGTGGAATTCCAGGCGTATTTCTGGACAGGACAAAGCTTCCCCAAAGCGACATTCATGGAGCGATCACACAGAGAGAGAGAGAGCACGCACATACAAACTCCATTGAACTGACACTATTAAGGGTGCAAACTTCAAGCGCTCCAAAGTTAGGAAATGCCAGAACTGAGGTTGCCTGTGCCATGGAGTCTCCTCTGCCCTGCACCCAGCCTCAAAGCACGCCCACCTTCTGCAAAGGCTCTGTCAGTGCCAGCAGCAGGGCTCGTCTCTGGGGCACAAGGGGTGCAGGCCCACTGCATGGCCCCTGTGCTCACAGAGGCTCCCTGCTGGACAGCCTTGCTGCAGGGCTGACGTGGTGCAGAGGGCCCGGTGGAACACACAGGGGCATGTCACAGCAGAGCAGCAGAAATTTGGTCCTTGGTCCTCACCTGCCAGACCTTGCATTCCTGATGCTCCGCTGGTCCTGTGAGATCAGCGCCACTGGCCAGCTGAGAGCACGTGGGGAAGGTCCCAGCACGCTACGGTTTCACTCCAGCTGTTGCAGGAGAAAGGCAGGATTCTGAGCTCTGTGAAAATGGGTTTCCTTGAAACGGAAAATTTGTTACCTGCCAGACTCCGCCTGACCAGCAAATGCCAACACGGGGATGGATAACAACGCTTAAAATTAAAGGCAGCATCGCCCCTTAACATGCAGAGAATAGGAACTATGGATGCAACAATGAGTGGCTTGTGGTGTCTGGCATCAGGCCCGGTGGTCAGGCCATGTGGTATAGACATTAAAGTGCAGAGAATGCCTCCCAGCAGGCTTTGTCCATGAGGGGCTTTCCTGCCAAGCTCCACGGCTAACTTGGGAATAGGTCATTCACGCACGAGTTGAAAGCCCCGTCACATTATATCACTTACAACTAATTAGCAAGCTCCTGGCATATCCCAGCAAGACACCATTCCCTGCCAAGGGAGATGTCTTGGGTCAGCTGTTAGCCCCATGTTTGTTACATTCAGCCTCAACTTATGGAGAGTTTATCCCCTCCTCTTGTTTCCCAGCCTCTGGCTAAGACTGGGGTGTGGATGCCGGCTAGCGGGCTCAGCTCAGCCTGCGCTAAAGGAGCCCTTATGCAGGTAGGCTGCAGGAAAGCTTTCCTAGAGGATGGATGGGAGGGAGGTATATCCTTTTCTGATCAAGTTCCCGGCCTGCAGGTTTTGGATGTCCAGGTAGCAGCCCAGGCCAAGGATGTTTACTTTCCAGCCGCACTGACCTCGCGGGTTGGGACCCTTCCTTCTGCAGGCCATGGAGGCGTTTGCCCCTCTGGGATGGGGTCACTGCGGCACACTGGTCAGGAAGCTGTATGTGGGCACTGCAGTGAGGGCGGAATGCTGTGTGCTGTGCGCTTAGCTCCGGTGGCATGAGCCCCCTTCGAGGGGCAGTGCTTTGTGATCTGCCCTGCTTCCTGGGCCTCTCGGTGTGCACAAAGAAGCTAGGGGAGCCTCCCCGGTGCACTGAGGGTGAGGCATGCTCAAGAGGGCTCCAAATGCAGAGCAGCTCCTGTTCCCAGGAACTTGTCCCATTAACCCCTAGCCTGCCATCTCTCCTGATGCAGCGACTCCCTGAGATGGGTGGTACTCCGGCTCCCCCTTCCCTTCCTCACCAGCTCTGGCCTCAGGCTACGGTCTTCCCTTCATGCTGCTTTGTGCCTTCTCTGCCAGAGCCCTGCTGTCCCAGTCTTGTCTGTGCTCTGTTGTATTTAACAGGGGCAATGGGGGGCCAGGGATGGTGGGGCTCAGGGAGGGATGGGGTAGGAGTCTTCAAACTCAGGCTAGGTTATGACAGCATAATTAGGGCCAGAAATTGATCACACTTAATTCATTCGAGTTCTCGAGTTTATGACCATTTGTTGCTTTTCCGCTCTTGCACTGGACCGGGCCAAGAGGCACCTGACCTTTACTCACTGGAAACGCCAGAAAAGTCACAGCAGGAAATGCCCTCAGCAGTCTTCCAAAGAGATTTTATTCCAAAGCATTCTCTGTCCGAAGGTGCCTAAAGGAGGCTAAAATTATGTGGTTCTTTTATCTTACGGCCTTGCACAGCATTTATTCACCCAGAGGCCCCCAAGGGCTTTGCAGGAAGGGCAGCAGCAAGCGCCTCGCTCGCCCCGTTTTACAGGTATGTTGAACCCAGGCTCCGAGAAGCAAAGCGACCTGGCTGCAGTCACACCACGCAGACCCACCACCGTTCCCAGCCCCCTGCCTTGGTGCCAGGAGATTGTATGCATTGTGACAGCTCTATCAGCACGCATGGTCTTTGCCGACAGAGGACACTTAGTGCCACGCTTGTCTACGTGGGGAAGCTGGCGGGAGCAGCGCCCCGCGTGGCTGCTCTGATTCCAGAATAGCTACTGTACTTGAAATTCCTCTGTCACTAGGAGCGAGGAATCCACGGCCATGGGAGATCAGCTCTCCCTCGACCAGTAGCCTCGCTTTTCCTCCCGACCAGAATGGAAGCTCTGTGCAGGGCCTTGGTGCACGCTGCTGCCATGGGATCCCATGCCATGCCATCCCCAGACAGGGGTTGGGGCTGCACAGTCGTGGGGGGAGCACACGTTGACTGACAGGTGAGGGACACTGGCTAGTCTATGTGTACGCTGGCCTGTCCATTGATGTCAGGAGGCTGAGTATTGGGCCTGTAGAGCAGCAGATTGGTCCAGATGCTAGTAACAGTGCAGTGCGCACTGGACACACGTGAAACTCTAAATAGTTCCATGCTTGGAAGTTCCCCCATCTCCTCACCCCACCCCACCGATTGCTGCCACCTTCACCACACAGCCATGTGAACAGAGCCATATATGTAGGGAGAGCAGCTAAAAATGTCATTCCTGCTCCAGCTTGTAAAGACTTTAATACAGGTATCAAAGACAGCCAGGAAACCTGTGGCAATGGTTTTAACGCTGCTCAACAAAGAGTGTTTTTCTGCTGACGATCTATAGAACAATGACTGAACCCATTTTTTCTTCATCGGGTTGGGTTATCTGCCAGAAATGGATCCGGGATTGTGTTTGTTGTTGTTTTACCCATATGCCGAAGTTCTATAGATAGTTCAGTTTCAGCAGAACTGTCCCTAGAGGAAGGGTCTATTTTAAGTAGCTTTAGCCTGTTTTTACATGGTTTCAGTGCACTGTAAGCAGACACAGCACATGCTTTAAAACATGTTCCATGCATTTCTTGATCAACATTTCTAGGTTTGGTCTGTTGCTGGGTCACACAGCTCGTTAAAAAGCATAACCAATGTGACTTCCATGGGAGCAGTATCTTTAACTTATATATTATAAACTGAGCATCTCTGGTTCATTTTGAGGACTGTAAAAATTAATGTTTTATCATAGACTATTGGTAGAAGGAGGTTAGATGGGTTTACATGCAAAGCTTGTGAATGCTTTTTTACCCGTTCCAGTTCTATGGGTTGCTGCTTGAATTGTCTTTGTGGAAGATTTCTCAGGATCACTTCCTGTGTGTAAAAGGACGCCCCTTCCATGTCTAACAGCCCCTGGGCAGTTTCTTTCCTCCGCCCTATAGATTCTGAGGGATTCCAAGTCAGATATAGCCATCACAGTGAAATATTTTTCCAGCCTAATTCCTCTCGTTCTTAGCCAGGATCAGTTGAGTCCTTTCTGTGAGAGTCCCAGGGACATGGCCAGCAAACGTAATAGAGAAGGCCAGCCAGCCCGTTCTTCCAAAGAATGATCAGTTTTGCATTGGTGATTTCCTTAAGGCAAGGGTGAAGTCCAGTGTAAAACGATGCATTCCCCACAAAGCAGGCCAGGGTGAAGGATCCATGTGCGCCATACGGAAGAGTTGCAGCACTCAGCCAAGCAGAAGCCAGCGTTGCTAAGGGCTCAAATCACTATCCAGCTAGCAGCCAACGGGCACCTGATGGTGAAAGCAGCCTCAGGCTGGGGACAAGCTGGCTAACTGCTGAAGTGCAGGAGAGATGGAGTCATTGCCTGGTCCCTCTGCATCCCTGCCACTTGTTGGCTCGACTTCACGATCAACCACAAATTGTTTCTCAGGCTCCGACTTTAATTTTGTAAATCAGCGAATGGATCAAGGTGGCTGTGACCCTGAACCCTTGCCTGGACCAGTTGCTCACCTGACCTATGTATTGCTTGGGAGCTGGTCCCCTGTTCTGGGCAGTGGTGCTGAGACAATTTGTACAGTGGGAGTGCTGAAAGCCATTGAACAAAACTGTATCTGATGGAAACCACTTCTAGACAGAGGGTGCTGCCACACGCCTAGTTCCCACACCTATGGATCCGTGCTGCTCTCAATCTCCAGCATGAAGCAGGGCTTGGCTGATAATCAGACGTCTGGTTTTCTAATTGCAAGCAGAAATAGGGGAAAGCTAGCCAGACGTGCTACAGAGCGTAAGAGTTCTGTGCCCAGGCCTCCACCAGTCCCAGCCAGCTGACAGCTGTGGTTCTGCAATGGCAGGTCCTGCCAGCCGTGATGCTCAGACATTACATTTCAGCCACAGATCCTATACTGTGCGCATCCTATTCCTCATCGCCAAGGGCTTGTGATGTGGCAGGTGAAAAGACCTACCAATGGAAATTGTCCAGTTGCGTCAAATCAGTAACTTGTAATTCAATCAGTTTTCTGATTCTACCAACATTCAACCAAGTCAGAGCCTGGCTAGGAGAAAGAGTCACCTACTTACTGAGGCATCTGTCATCGCGTGGCAAACCAGCTGGAGAACTCACTTCCCCTCCAGGCCAAGGTGCCAGTGAGCAGATCCTGCTCTAGGCTATGGTACTTACTCAGATAAACAAAGCGATAAGGTTCTGCACCTGGCCTGTAGTGGGAGACCGTGTAATTCAGCCGCCTGGAATGGCCTAGCACTGCCTTAGTCACTCAGATGAAATCCAACCCATGTATCAAATAACCAAAAGTTGCTCCAATCTAGCAGCTATTCAGGAGTTTATCTGAAACAAGGTGATTGGGTCAGTGCACTTCCTAGTGAATTGCCACTTGTCGGGGCTCAGCTGGCAGCACACGGCCTCTGTCTATATTAGCACAGCTATGTGTATTGCTCAAAATAGACTCAACTGCAGAGAACGAGGAAACGTTTCAACCTTTTCATGTAGGTTTAGAAATAGCAAAGATCTAATGTCTGCCGCAATCGCTGCATTGTAACGAGGGAGCTAGGCAGCAGGGTTATCTGGCACCATCTCCAGTACGGAAGGGGTCGTGGGCCCTGCAGAACTAATCCACTGTTCTTTGGGGGAATTTACTTCTTGAACGAACCTCAGGGGTTTCATTCCTGTAGTTCTGTGTCTGAACAGCCTCCTGCCTGGTCTGGAAAAGCATGAACAGCTAAACCCATCTCTGTTTTATTCCCCAGACGGCAGAATTAGCAGGAGGCCAGTACAAACCTGCCCACACCTGAGCAAGCCTGTGTACAGTGTCGGTTTCAAATAAAAGCCTCTTCGCCAAGCAGCAGAGAAGACAGCAGCCCATAAGCTACTGAGGCAGCAGTGCAGCACGTGCTGGCATCCCACTTAGATTGCTATAAACCATGTGACATGGCTGGGGAAGCAAAGGGAGAGCAGTGCCTGGCCCTCGTAACCCATGGACACATGGAGTCCGAAAGCAGGGACCTGCGAGAGCGAAAGGTGCAACTTGCACCTCTGCGCATTTGAGAAACAGGCAGCCCAAAGGTGCCTGCAGCGTGTGCTGTGAGGCTGTATGCCTGCAAATGACACAGGGAAGAGGGGGCCCAGCCAGTCACCAGTACAGCATTCAGCTAGCAGGGTGTGCAGAATCGGGGGTTAAATCGCCCAACCCACTGCAGCAGCCATGGGAAAATGTTGGTCTAGACAGTACAGTTCACCTTGGCTACGTTTGTCAAGACCCAGCTTTCTCCCCATACTGTGTTCTCTGTTCTGATGTGGCAGTATGGGAAAAGCCAAAGAAATGACCAAGAAAGCCCTTTCTGAAGCTATTCCAAGCACTCCTAGGTGATAGAGCAATGCACACCCCGGGCCAAGATATGCTGCGCTTGGAGGCATGTCAACCAATGCCGAAAATATGTGGGGACTTCGCTCCACTGTCCCGTCCCTCCATCTGAGTCAAAGCCAGGCTCTGCACAATCCAGGCACTGCAGCCTATTAGAGATTTTGCTCTAAGCAGCTTGAGAGTGTTTATTTGGTGTGCAAAGGAGATTGGAGCAGGGAAACGCACAAAAAGGATTATTCTGTTTATCACAGAGCTTTCCCTGGTTGATCTCTATTCATGGGGAACGTCATTTGCTCAGGTTATCCACAGCTTTTGCTCACCAGCAAGTGTCGAAAGCCCTGAAAATTGGAGAGATGCAGAGTGGATTGGCAAAATATAAGGTACTTAGGAACATCTGACACCAGATGCACACACATGCCAGCTGCAAGGGTTTTTCAATCTCGACTCTCTTATTAACAAAGGGGGAAAGTGTCCCAGTCCCAGTGCATGCTGGGTAGCCCCTTCACAAGCCATGTAATAATGAGCTGGGTTTTCACAACTGGGAAATTGCTATTCGGTATAAAATTAACAGCCATAACAATGGGCTGGGATAATACCGTGTGCTACGTCCCCTTCTTCATTAACTCCAGTCGGCCTTGCTTTCTCTCACATTATTTAAAGCCCTTTTATTTTGTGGTCATTTTGCTCTGTAAGGAAAAAAAGTTCCTTCCATGCATGAATGCACTGGCTTTGTTGGTCACTGTGGACAGCCTGGGTAGCTATAACCATAAGGGTCAGACATAAGCAGCCATCCAGCATGAACCCTGGAACCTCTGCTCCCAGCCAACGGGGCCTTCAACGCAGCATCCTCTGTTTGGTGTAGATCTCCCTCTGGCGTTCACAGCAATGGGGGAAGAGGCGCATGTTCCCAGCAGGACGCAGACACCCCCTGCTAGGCAAGAGGCTCACTGCTGTGGTTTCTGCAGGTTGCAGAACACCACGGACAGCAGAGGGTGGTGGTAAAACTATCCGTGCTCTGATGTGTAACTGAGACACAACTGCATGTGATGCGGGAACCACAGGCGCTGTGGACCTAGCACAGCCGCTGATGGAGAGGAGCTGAGTTATGTTAACGTTTGCATTCCCAGAGCCGTTGTTCTGTGCGGCTGAGTCGGCCCAGCCGCCATGGCATGCGTTTGTGCAGTATGGCTCCATGATCCCACCGTGGGTGTAAAAACCTGAGCCATGCTGAAAACTCTTGGGGACTGTGGTTCCCTGTGCCCACCTGAGCCTGGCCTTGAGACATTCCTCTAGCAGGCTTCCTTTGTGTATCCACCCCAGTACATATTACAGGGCCCGCGCTGCTTTTAGAAAGCTCTGCAGCTATTTCCTGCAAACAATAATGCTTCAAATGCCCCTGCTGTGCAAGGATCTCAAAGCACTTGACAAATAGAATAATGATGTCACGGGCTGCCATGCCCCCTTGACCCTGTGAGCACAGAGGCTATGCCCTCCACTGAGGGCTGGCTGCCTTTCTGAATGGCCAAGTTTCACCACGAGTCACTGGGCTCAGGGCAGAAATTACTGGGTGAAATCCTGTGGCTTATGCTTTGGTCCCTTCTGACTGTCAGATCTGGGACTGGATGAATTACAAGTTAATTCTTCGTGTTTGATGAGTGTGTTGTTGCACACCAGGAAGCGGGGTTCAGGACTCCTCTCCCACTCTAGACAGTGACACCCTGGCTGATCTTGGGCCAGCCATTTGAGGATGAGTTTTAAGAGGTGCTGAGCACTCCGGTTTGTGCTTCCTCCAGTGAAACCAGAGGGGGCACAGCATCTCCCAAAAAATCTAGCCATAGGAAACTAGCTGTGCCTCAGTGTGCCCCTCAATAACCCCATCACACTCACCTACCCCGCCGGGCTCCGGGAAGCCCTAGTCAATGTCTACATTGGAGATCAGAAAGTTCGTTACAAATTGCTATAGAATAGTTTTACGTAAGCAAAGCTAATTTGGGTAGGTGTTTGCTGAGCCAGATTCCACAGGGCCTGAGGATTTGCTTTGATTTGATGGTACGTTTTAAGGAATAAGAAAACAAGAGAGTGAATTTGTGTGTAATTACTGCCAGGAGATTGTATTTCACTCGTGTGCTTCCAGACAGGAACAAACAGGTGCCAACCCCCCTCAATTTGAGCTGACAGCCCTTGATATATTGGGTTTGTTTATAATACGTAGGTCCCTTGCTCATTCCTCTTCTAACCACTGGGTTGAACTGGGAATGGAAATTTATGATTATTAGGTACTGAATGTAAAAACAAGCATCCATTCTAACGGCAGCAGTTGTGGTCGGACATGTTACCTGATGAGCCAATTAGGTCTGTGACCAATGTGGTTGCTTCTCAGGGGCCCTTTGGAGCCGTTCCCCCACCTCGTGACTGCTCCGGGACAGACAAGAACATTTTCCTGCAGATCAATATGTCTCCATTGCTAGGGTTCTGCCACTCTGGAAATTATGCTTAAACTCTCCCCCGGAGCCTTATTCTGTCTATCCCCTGCTGATAGGCAGCTGGTGAGAATATTCTTGGGAGTGGAGGTGTGACTGAAACGGCCAGGCCCCACTCTCGGGGGGGAGGGGGGGGTGTCGTCACTATCCTGGCCCAGAGAAGAGGGGATGGGTGTACACAGGATTGCTCAAGTGTGGGCAGGTTTGGGCTGGCAGGGATATGCTGGCTATGAGGGGGTCTGGTTCCCTCCCTGTCTCCATTGCTCCCTGCATGTGTGCCACACTTGGGACCCATAGAGGGGGGGCTGGGCCATGCAGAAGGGTGGGCGAGCGGCAGCTCAGATCTAGGGGTGAGCCCCCCGCCTCTGCTCCTCTTGCACAACAGGCTTTCCCTGCGCAATCGCTGCGTCTTGCTCACAGCCACGCTACGGCCAAGCTCACAGGCTCAGAAGTCATGAGGTTTTCTGTAAGGAATGGAGCGTGGGTTTTGGTCTGGGCGAGTTCTGGACACCCGCACACCTCTTCAGAGACAATGGCTGCTCTGCCCAACGTACAGTGCACACAGCCATGTCAGCCCTTGCTGGAGAAACCAGCCAGGCTCAGGGCCTCCTCCGGGTGTCCGTGCACCACAAGGGAAGATGTTATCCTAAATCTAGCCAGCCTCGGTAGCAGCAGGTGCAAAGACATGGCAGCACGTGCTGAGCCTGTGGCAGGGCAGCTGCAAATGGGAATTCCCAACCCCATCTCCCACGGGAGCCTGGGCACGGTTCCTGTGGATGCCTGCCAGGTGAAAGGCTCTGTAGCACATTAGCAAGCAGAGAATCCTAGAAGATGAGGGTTGGGAGGGATCTCAAGAGGTCATCTAGACCCACCCTCTGCTCCAAGCAGGACTCACCCCAGCTAAATGTCCCGGGGCAGCCAGGCACCTGCCAGGTACGAACGTTACACTTGGTAGAAGGAGGCTACCATCGGGAAAGAGAACATTTGCTAAATCTGGTCTGCCCTTCTTGGAGCTCACAGCCATGGTCTCCCCGCCCCGGGGCACAGGGGCACAGGGAGGATGTCTGAGACCGAGAAGTCTGCCACATCCTGTCCTTAAAGGGATTGCTCCCATTCACGCGTCATAAGCAAGAGAAGAACAAGGATTGGCACAGCATTTAAATTTGTGTCTAAATACCGTGTTCTGCAATTTAAAGTAATTCCCATGATTACTCCAGGGGCCTTATACTAACACACACACCCCCTCTGTATAATGCACCTACTAGCTTTCATCCCTACGTGGCTTGCCAGTGTTAGAACCCACAGCCTTAAGTAACAATTCGTGGGGGACCCGACAGTGAACATCTCTGTGCACCGGCCACCTGGGGGAAATGCCACAGAGGGTGACAGGGAGATGCAAGTATTTGCTCCTGGGGTGAGGAAGAGAATCAGCAAACGATGGTTCAGGGATCGCACATGGCATTGCCAGACATCACATTGCGCAGGGCTGGGTCATCTTTGGGGACTGAACCTGAGCTTCTAGTTGTGAGCCACTAACATCTGAGCTACAGAGCCACGTCTCCCAGCCCAGGAGCAGCCGCAGACATTCATCTCCGGATGTGGGCTAGCTGGCAGAGGTCACATGGGACCCAGGACTAGGATACTGCGACTCGCCCTCTTGCCAACATCACTACCTGCCACTCAGCACGGCATTGCTGCAAGCACCCCGCCGACTCCCAAGCATTGGGCTGCTGCGAGCTCTCTCCCAAATCAAAAGAGGAAAAACAAAGCCTTCTGGAAAAAACCAAGATGTGTTCTCATGGCAATGGTGCCTCCCGCTGCCCCCAGGCACTGTTTGCATTGTGCTGCCATTTGCGGAGGAGGCCGCCTGTTGAGAGGCAAGTTTCCCCTCTGATTCCCAGTGTTTTCACTGGAGGGGTTCGGTGCCTAGAGGGCTCGAAGAGAGGGAACTCCAGCGGGTGGGAGGAGAGCTGGCCAGGCTGCTGGTCTGACACCAGGAGGCCTCTCTGAAGAGAGAGATTGATTTGAAATTTTAGAGTTATTTGATATTCGTTTTTGAGAAACATTCAGAGCTCGGCTCTTTTCCATGCATTATGAAAATAAAATTGAGGGGAAAAGGTATGTAATACGTTTCCTATTTCCTGTTTCTGCAGCCCTGCATGTGCCCCAGGGGACTGACACAAGTGGAATTATCTATCCTCTGGCTAGAAGTGTTCATTTCAGGCCAAAACCACCAAAGAACGTCTGAACTAATCTCTGCGTTGAGCTGGGGAAGTGGGGGATTGCAGGCCACATGCTGAAAAAGGAGGCAATTTTCCCCCTTTCAGACAGTGACTCAAATGGCTTTGCTGTTTTCAGCACAAATGCATTCTGTTCCACTTAGAAGCCCCCAGGAGCAGGATCTGCAGCCCTCGCGGCGCACAGCAGCAGAGAGAGAGAACTTCAGTGCACAGTGTAAATGCTGGGTCTCACCCCCAAAAGGTCGGAGTTTGCTTCATTTTCTTTGTGATGTTTGGGACAACTGGAACGGCTACATTAAACCAATTCAACACCATGCAACAGCAGCCTCTAGTTAGATAGTCACCAAAGAGAGAAACTTGCATTACAGAATCGGCTCAAAAAGGTGCCCCCTTGGTAGGGGAAGGGCTGGAGACAGGGTTTGAACTTCCCCCAGTGACACCTCTGAGACCATTACCAACCGCCCCGGTCTTTTAGCCCAAGCACTTCTAATCAGAAAATAGATGGTTCCACATAGATGGATCCATCAGGACACGAGCAAGTCTGCAGAAACTGGGTCCAGCTACCACCTGATTCTGCCTCAAGCAACAGCCAACACCCATCGCCACCTGGCCGGATGTGGGAATCTTCATGTGGAGGAGGAGGCAGAATTTGCCTGGCCCCACAAGTAACCACAGAGCCTGACGCAGCAGCCTGTACGTTTGGTGCCAGAATTACAAGAATGTAATGCTCAGGGTGCATCATTAAAATCGCAACAGTCACGAAATGTGGACGTAAAAGCCCCCCAGCAACTCGCCCATGTGGCAGCTCGTGTGGAAGGTAGATATTGAATCATTTGGGCTAGGTAGTCAAGTTCAGAACCAAGCATTTAGGCACATATATTTGAGCACCCCAAAATTAAATACAAATTCATGATGTTTTTATACACATTGGTTATTTGCATGTGCACATAGCCTGTTAGATGCCTAGCTGGCCACAAGTGTAGGTATATACTTTATTTACAAGTGCACATCTCATATTTGCAAACAAATCAGGTGCATTCAATTATGTGCTCTAATGCAGCCTCCTAAAATTCTGGCTCAATGTATTAAACTGCACATTTAACCAGAAAAAAAAGTGTGCTCTTTCTGTATTTCTGTGAGCAAACAGCACAGTTGCTGTCACTGTAAAAACCAACCTTTTTCATCTTCTCAATTTTAACATCACATCTGAAGGGAACTTCCTTATGTAAAAAAAAAAAAAAACCTGGAGAAAAGAACCGATAAGCCAACTGGGCACTACTGAAAGACTCTCTTGTGAAGTATAGAAGCAAAAGCAGCAATTTCTTTTTCTGTTAAATGGATGGGTTGAAAGAGGGGGAAGTTCCCAACCTTTGCTATTGTCGCTACCCAGCTGGAGACAGTTTTCCACCTTGAGACATTTGAGAGACAATTCCTTTTTCTTAACTAAATGGAATCTCTCAAGTTACAAAGAGTGTAGCTGAGGCTGTATGATCTGGGGTGTTTGCTTTCTATGCAGTTCCTCTCTTGGACCTGAAGTTAAGGCTCTTTTGCTGTTTGTCTCAGTGAAACACCCACAGCAAATTCTCCCCTTCCCCCTACCTCCAAAAGAGTCTCCATCTCTTTTGTGCACATTGTCCCAGCAGGAGTAGAGAACAGAAAACATCACTGCCCACCCACCATCAGGGTGATACAAAGAGGTATGGGCTTTAGGGGGCAGTACCAAAAAAATTCACAGGTGCTTACTAAACAGGCTCACAAGAGACTTCTCTTTCAGTTGCTTATACCTTTGTCACTTTCCACTCCATAAAGACATGGTCCAGGCCAAGTTTCCAGGTTTTCAGACACTGGTCTTTTTTTTTTTTTTTTGCCAGAGTCCTGTTTGGAAAGAAAAAAAAAAAAAGTATTTAAAAAGATTTTCCAGTGGGAAAAATGTATTTTCCCCTCTCCCAGAGCTCAGACATAGCTGAAGGAATTTTTCTGAAACTTCTGAAAACAATTTACCTTCACACAAACAAGAAGCATGGAAAATTTCAGCCCAGCAGGTGAATCTTTTGGAAAACGATTTGTGTGATTGTGCAACCCTGACTACAGGAGTCATTGTCTGGCATGTACTCTGCTGTTACAATAATAGAGCACTGCCATTCTTCCTAATGCGAACACCCCAAGATTCCCGATGAAACAGTTAAATAAGACATCCACAGGACCAAAACAAGCCTTGAAAACTCATGCCCCAAACTCGAAACTCTTGTGTGCATTTTTTCTGAAATGCTCTTTTTTTTTTTTGGCTAGTGAAGCAACTTGGTTCAGAGTTACCTGTTCTTGCCACTCTGCAATCGTCCATGTTGTTATAGACTGTGCCCGCAGGATGACGCAGAACAAAGCCGCTAGAAACCCTTACTAATGAATAAGGAGGTGTAGCTGAGTGGTTACAGCAGCCAGGATGCTTGGGATCACGGAAGAATTCACAGAGACCACACTTGCAGCACTGCACAGTAGCCAGGGCTCCGTTGTACCTATTTAAGTTAATTAGAAACAACTGAGCCACCAGGAGACAAATTTCATCTGAGTTAACTAGCCACTCTGGGACCATTCTATCGAAAGCTGAGGCATTTCCTTTCAGCCCATCAGGTCCAAGGAAATAGCTCCTGAAAACGTAACCAAGCTAAATATCCTTACAGAAAGAATTCTAGCTGAGCTTCCAGGCCCATACAGCGTTGGAGCTGCAGCGTCCCCTGCTCCTCTTGGAGCAGCCCAGGCAGCAAGGTGCCACAGGCCAAGTGGGAACAAATATTGTGTCTTTTCCGTGTGCATTGAAGCTGGGGGAGGTGAGGGTGGCATTTCCTTCTTCCCCACAGCATGTCAATTTAGACACATTCCCAATTTGTATCTAATAGCAGCCAGCTTCAGCGTAGCAGCTCCTGTGCCAGACAGGCCATAGGCCTACGTCAGCTGCTCTCCATTAGCCATCTAGTGACACCCTGCGGAAAGGGCCAGGCAAGCTCTGGCTAGGAAAGGAGAGCCAGGCTGCTAGATTCCAATTCACTTCCCCCCAGCACTGAGCCAGGGAATCGCCACCAGCCAATAATGCTGCGTTTCTGCATCACCCAGCATCCGCCACCACTGCAGCAGCTGAGGTGGGGAGGGAACGTTTGGCCAAAGACCTCAGCAGGCTTTTTACCGATAGATTTCCTGGTGAAAAGACCAAGGCAGAGATTTACCAGGAACAGCAAGGTACATCCTGGCCAGAGAGCATTCAGAAGCTCTCAGATTCCCCTAGACAGCACCATGGGATGTAAGCAGACAGGCCCATGCAGGTTCCCAACTAAAGCCCCCACCCCAGCAGCACAAAGATCCACTTATCTACCTGAGACAGGCTAATTGAGCTTGTAGCAGTTCTAACCTGTGATTCTAGAGCAAATAGGGCTGGAGCTGCCAGGCTAGGCCGTCCTCTCCCATGTCACTGAGATCGCTCACACCACACCTGATCCAAAGAGAGCACAAGGCAGAGGCATTTCCTGATAAATCCAGCTAGTCTCACACACCCTTGCCAGAGCAGAGTCTCCTGTGCGCTGACAAGCGACTCCATCTGAGAATTAGCAAACAGGAGAGCTGATCAATGGTCCTGTTTGAAAAACACTAATTACTGAACTGTGGTATATTTACCACAGCCCCTGTGCATCAATCAGTGCAGCTGGCTTCAATCACAGCTTAGGTTAACTCAGCCCGTTGGAGGGACTGTTATTAACCATCCTCTGGTCAGAAAATATGCCCTTATTGTATTAAACATTCAAACACATCTGCAGGCCAACGGCCCTTTTTATTTTCTCTGCAGATCTGTTCTAATCCAGCTGGGCCAGAGATTACTTGGCTGTCCATTAGTATAAATACTGACTGGTGGTGTTTAGTGTTGAATGAGGGTGTTATTTTGAAAACACTGTAGCTGCTATTTTACACAATAGTCACATCATGTACGTAGGAGGCCTTTTTCCATTTTAAAACAGGCACTGAATCACCACACTTAAAAAATGAACAAAACCCATTAGTGCATGAATATTTACACGCCGGCAGATCCCCTGCCTTCACGTTCCAGCAAATGAGTGGGCAACGTTTCCAAGCAGCGCCTTCTTCTCAGGCGGGGGGATTTTCAGCTCTGTGCCAAGGATGTGGATTCCAAAAAGGGGACTCCTTAATCTCTCTCTCCTGTCCCCCTGGGTATGTCTGCACACGAAACCCAGCCTCGACTCGGGAGAGCAAGCACCCAGGTCCTAGCAACTTGCCGAGGGGGCGGGAGAGAGCTTGAGGCCCACTTCCAAGCCCTGTCAATTTGCAGCGCAGACACAGCTGAAGCCACAGACTCGAGTCGGAAGGCCTACGCCACGCAGCATGGATGGACGCGTGGCCCGGCTGTGAAACCTGGCTCCGGCAGCGGTAAGCCAAGGTTTACCATGCAGTAAGGATACTCAAGCATCGGCTTGGCAATGTCAAGTCCAAAAGCCCAGCTCCCACAGACCTGAGCTTACGATGCAGTGTAGACACATCATCTCACTCCTCAGGGCCCTGCACTAGGCACAGACGCGACTGGGGGAAGAAGAGGGGTTAGTGTGACAGAGATTTCTATTACTTGCTGCTGGTAGCGCCCACACCATGCTTTCCAAACACCCAGGAAAGCTAGCCCCTGCTCCCATGAGCTCATAGCCTACAGACAGACAGACACTGACAGACGTTATCTGCATCAGAGGATAGGCAGCTTTGCACCACAGGTAGGACTTCAGGGAAGCAAAGGAGAAGGCGACCTGCTCCCTGCATTAGTTTTCTTGGGGGCTGTTTAGGTTGGGAAAGGAGTCACCTGACCCAAAGGTCTGCTCCAGCGTGTGCTAGAGGGAGATGCCTGAGCTGACTGCTAGCAAGCAGAGGTTTAAGTCCCTCCAAAGAGGCAGTTCTATTTTAAGGGGAAAACAAATGAAAACCAAATGCAAAGATGGCTACTCTGAGCAAACCTGACTGGTGCTCCGAGAGTCTGAAATGCTCCGCACTTTAATTACAGCTCCTTGCCAATCAGGCGGTAATTACTGATATCCTTCCTGTAGCCCACAATTGCCCAATCTTGTTATTTGAGAGCCATCAAGATATAAACAGCTGGAGAGCTGGCCTGCTTCTCAAGAGGTTTCACTTGGCCCTGACACTGATTGTTTAATCTGGAACCAGGGTCTGACAATACGCATTAGCTTTTCATCTCTTGCTGCTCGATCCGGCAGACAGTCCTCGCTCCGGTTACACTGCCATTTTCTAAAGTCCCTTCACTTTCTGACTTCGCCTCCTGTACCCACAGGACGGACAGAGAAGCAGCTGCTCACGCTCACCAGCAGCCTCCTGCCTCAGCCCTTCCTGGTGCAGCAAGCCTGACCCTGCTCCCATTCAATACCCGGCCTCTGCTGAAAATCCCAGCCAGGGGTCAGAGTAATCCCACTGATCTTTGTGACACAGACACCTGGGAGTCCTACCTCATTTTACATAGGGCCCCCAACAGCTGTGCCGAACAGCGAGGGCTGGTCTGGACTAGATGTGGTGACCCAAAGGTGAATGGGTCCGTATCAGGTTCCCAGTCCCTCGAGCCCCTTGTATATTAGCTGTTAAAATGTGGGCAGAGAAGAAGGCTGCTGTTTTGGTTCATACGCAGCAGACTGGACTCACCCCGTTTGGAAGGAGCCTAATTTTGTTCTGAATATTATCCCTGAGCAACCGCGCTGCAGAGGGACTCTTCAAGGGCGCGGAGGCAGGCTGCGGGAAGGGGGATGTCTAGCACTGTGCAGGAAGGGGGACGTCTAGCTGTGCACTAGCACAGCAGGTGGTGGCCAGCCTGAGATAAGCAATGCTCAAGCCAGCTAAAAAGTGACAGGGTGAAGCAGCAGTTTGTGCAGGTGACACTGTTATGTTTCCTTCTGCACAAACAGCCAAACCGACTCACACGGATGAGATTTGGCTTTGCATTTTTCCAGAAGGGAGAGCTTTTTATGTAGATGTAGAGGCTCAGGCAGCAGATAATCAGATAACCGGGGAAATCCACCTTCAGGCCTAGAGCAGAACAGATCTAGCATTCAATTGCAGGAATTTACTTGAATGGCTCCAAGTCAGTGACTTCTGTTATTAAAATAATTCCAGCTGGGCTCAGTTGCTCTTCAGGGTGGCAGAGAAGAAAGCTGTTCAGAGTTCGCATTCACTTCTTTTCATACCAGCCAAGTGACGTTGTTTCACTTCAAAGAATAAACTATTTGTAAACCCCAATGTAGAGAACTCCTATCACAGCTCTGGAGCAGCAGCCAGGTGCATAGCCCATTGGTACTGTACCACATAAACACTGGTTTCTCAAAGGTGGTACAGTTTCATTAAGGTTGTGTCTCTTCCATATGAGATAAAGTTCCTTTTACAAGGCTGGGCATATAAAACCTATCCCATGTATTTTGATTGTGCCTAAAGATTCAGTTATTAATGTTCCTAAAAGGTACGGTGATTGTGAAATGCTTAGGGGAATTAGAAGGGATACAAAGGCAGAAAACAATAATAATGGGGAATTTCAATTATCGTCATATTGACTGGTTATATGTCACCTTAGGAAGGGACAGATCCAATCAATGACTGTTCCTTGGAGCAGTTGGTCCTGGAACTCACAAGGGGAGAGGCAATTCTTGATTTAGTCATAAGTAGAGCACAGAATCTGGTCCAAGAGATGAATACGGTTGAACCACTCAGTAATAGAGACAATAATGTAATTAAATTTAACATACCTGTAGGGGGAAATGCCAGAGAAACTGAACACAGTAGCATTTAACTATCCAAAAAGGAGGAGACTAGTTAAACAGAATTTAAAAGGAACGGTCACAAGGGTGAAATGCCTGCAAACAGCATGGAGACCATTTTAAAACACCATAATAGAGGCTCAGATGAAATATATTCCCCACATAAAAATAAAAAAACAATAAAAGGAACAAAAAAAAATCCACCATGGGTAAACAGCAGAGTAAAAGAGGTGGTAAAAGGCACCCTTTATAAACTGGAAGTCAAATCCTAATAAGGGAAACAGAAAGAATTGGAAGAACAATAGCTAAGGACACAAAAACTAACAGCCAAAATTGGAAACCTGAAACCAAAAATGTTTCAGTAAAAAATTTTACTTTTTGGTTAAAACGAATTCATGTTATGGTTTTGAAAAACCATTTCCCCACCCCATCCAAATCAGTTTTAGAAAACAGCCGTTTGTGGGGATGATTGGTTTTTCATCCAAAAAAAGAAAAACATTCATTCTAAAAAAAAATGTCAAAATCTCCTACAAAACGTGATTGGCCACCTCTAGCTCCCACGTCTCCTTTTAGTATTGTTAGGGACAGCATTTCCTTGGTGCTGCTCATTCACGTGCTGCTCTGCAAGTTCCTTGGACATACGATACTTCAGAGTGTGAGCAAAGGTTTGCTTATCACGAGTTTCAAAGAAATGGTTTGGGCCACTTTGAGCCGTGGAAAGTGCTCCATCCAGCAATGCAGCAATGCAAGCGGCTGGTAGAGTAGCTCGAAAGATGGCTTTGGGTTTTTATCAAAAATGAAACAAGACAAACCTGGCACAGGCCTTGGCTCTGAGTTCAGTGGTTTTAGCTGCATTGAAGGAAAGTAAAGGCCAAGATATTTAACTTTGGGACATGCCTCATGGGTGTCTAATCATCACTGCTCTAACCAGGATCTTCATCACAGATGGCTGGCTGCTCATTTATTGGCTGACAGATTTACATTTCTACAGTGCAACTCTAGATGCTGATCCAGTGCTCTGGGCCCTTGTGCCGTAAATTGAAATCACACACACAAAGGGTCTGCTCATAAATATGTACAGCTCCACCTTGGCCCATGTAGGCCTTAGGGGAATTAGAGAGCAGAGAAGAGGTGGGATTAGCAGTGGGCTCAGAAAGTTAACAAATCCAGGCTTTTGCAGCCCAAGGGGTAGGAGGGAACTCCACAACCAAAGATCCACGCTCAAAGACTCCAGCACCTCTGCTGATCTCAGATGTGGCAGCACGTGATGGGGAGAGGTGTCTCTCAGTAAGCAGGTCCCAAATCATTTAGGACTTTACAGATTGAATCCAATACTTGGAATTCCACCCAGAAGCTTATCGGAAGCCAGCACAGACCACAGAGCACTGGAACAAGTCATGTAATGTGCTTAGCCAAAGCTTTCTCCCATCTCCCTCTGCTGTAGAGAAGCTGCGGTAGGAATGGTTTGACATGTTCAGCAATGGGAAATGCCTGCCTGGTAAAAACTGGGGTGACCAGGATAGCCTGAGATACTTACAGAGTTTGTGAGCTCAGAGTTTCCTTACAGTAGCTGCGCGTTACAGGCCTGTGACCTTCGTTAGCTGCATTAACACTGACATTTCCAAATCTTCTCCGCAAAGCTGAGGGATTCTCATTCATGGACTATAAAGCTATGGCCCAACTCCCTGCCAGAAAAGCTGTGATAACGCAAAGGTCATGATCAGTGGGAGTTTTAAGCATATGCAAATATGAACCAAGGTTTAATCCAACTCCAAATTCTTGGCTTCAGAAGATGATGTGCTTGTGCAAAACAAATGCCCCAGAGCACCCTATCTATAAGACAAACTTCCCAGTGTACAAAGCCCCAGCCAGGTCTACCAATGGAAGAACAGCAGCAGTAACCCCTTATAAGGTGACTCGTTTGTAAAACTGCCTGGACTCTATTCTGTTGCACTCTGAAAGTGGGGGGCTTTGGGGGAACATGAATTGTGACGGTTTCACTTCGTGGTCTCATCAGTGGCACAATTACAAACTGTCCTAGTAGCTGTTAATGTTATTCAACTCTCTGGAAAATGGGTCTTTCACTTTGGTTGCATTTCAGAATTAATGCATTGTTAGAAAATTCAGTAAATGGTGATTATACCTCCACACCGCTCTTCCTTACATGTTTGTGTGACACAGCAGTGGGAAGCGGCTAAGGAGACTATGTCAGCCATGTCTGCCTTCAAAGAAAAGTCTGTTGAAATGATCCTACTAGTTAAAACACTTAGCCTTTTTATTTTCAGAGCTTTTTATGAGCGTTATTAATTCAATGTGGCTATGGGAATATCCCCACTGGAAACTCTCTGCAGGTAGGTGATGGGTTAGCAAGGACATTCTCAGGAAAAGTGCTTCCATTTGTCTCAGTTGGTGCCAGCATGCGAACTGTTAGAAATTCTCCAGTATTCTGTTATGAGCTGGGTGAATCCTGGTTATGGGCTGGTTTAAACAAGGTTATAACCAGTGTGTGAACACACCCTTCACCTAGGAGAGCTGCTTTAGGTGTGGTCCCTCAAGGCTACGCCAGTGCTACAGCCTATGTCGGCAAAACGTATGTCACTCCGGGGGGCGAATATTCCACCCCAAGCAGCATCAGTTACAGCGACGTAAGTGCTCACGTGCACAGCACTGTTGACGGGAGAGCTTCTCCCACCGACGTGGTTTCTGCCACTCACAGAGGTGGGTTTTTTTATGCTGATGGGAGAGTCCTCTCCCGCCAGCATGGAGTGTCTTCACCAGATACTCTGCAGGGGTGCAACTGTGATGGTCCAGCCGTGCCACTGCTGCGCTGTACAGATAGACAGGGCCTAAGTGTTTCTTGCAAGGCCTGACAGAGTCTGTCTAGAAACTAGGACCATGTGGGCAGGAGACTGGACTGGGTGGTGTGAGTGTGAGAGTGAGTAAGGGAAGGCAGAACAGGCCAAGAAACTAGGAGGGAAGGACAGCCAGCCAGAAGGAGCAGCTGAAAGCCCGGTGGCTGACCCTGGAAGAAACCTGGGGAGAGGCTTTTGGGTTGGGGTGCAGGCTGCAAAGTGTTCTCATGGTGCTATGAACAAAAGATGCTGTTTCCTGCTATTTGATTCCTTTTGCATTCAGAGACACAGGGCTTTGTACTTTCTTTGAAGCAGTTTTGTTTATTTACAAGTAATACCAGACTGTCAACAATTGCTACTCCCAAATGGAATACACCCAGGGCCCCAAACTTTAACTAGCCGCTTGGGGCAAACAGGGGCGACAATGCAATTTCTGAGATAGCCCTGCACTGTGGACAGTTGGATGGGGCATAGCCCCTAGGTCGGTTACCCAGATACCAGTCCCAGGCAAAATAATGGAAAACCTGATACAGACTTAAAGTGATAAAGAATTAAAGGGTGGGAATGTAATTAATGCCAGTCAACCTTGATGAGGTCATAAAACTAACAAATCTGGTGTCATTCTTTGAGGAGATTATACATTTCGACTATAAAGGTAAAAACATAGAAGTTATAGACTCAGATTTTGTAAGGCATTTAATATAGTACCACATGAAATCCTGATTTTAAAATTAACACTATACAATCTCAAAATGGATTGAGAACTGGCCAACTGACAGGTCTCAAAAAGTTGCCACTGGGGACTCACCGAATGAGGGGGTTTCGAATGTGGGCCTGAGGGCTGATTCTAGGCCTGATGCTGTTCCACATTTTCATCAATGATCTGGAAGTAAATATAACATCGCTGCTGATAAAATTAGTGGCTGACACACAGACTGGCACAGTGGTAAATAATACTGAGGCCAGCCAGCCAGAAAGAATATTCTGGGTCGCTTGGTAACCTGGGCCCACTCAAAAAAATGCATTTTAATATAGCCAAATGCAAAGTCAGACATGTCAGAACAAGGAAGGCCACACCTGCAGCATGCAGGACTGTATCCGGGACAGCAGTGACTCTGAAAAGCATCCATAATGGACTGGGCAACTGAACAGGAGCTCCCAGTGCGATGCTGTAGCAAAAAGGGCTCGTACAAGCCAGCGAGCAGGGAGGTGACTGGAGCTGAGCGTGTGAAATGGCAAGACAGACACTCGAACACGCTATGCAGTTCTAGTGTCCACATTTTTAAAAGGATGTTGAAAAATTGGAGAGGATGCAGAAAACAGCCACAAAAAATGATTTGAGGGGTGGAGAAAATGCCTCACAAGGAGAGGCTTAAACACTGTAATCAGTCACCTCTCAGCCTTCTGTCTGATACGCTACACAACTGGAGCTCTGTAAGTACCTTGCTGGGAAGGAATTACTGGGTACAAAAGGGCTGTTGAATCCAGCTGAGGAAGGCAGAACCAGAACGGATGGCTGGAAGCTGAAGCCGGACGAATTCAAATGAGAAATAATGCCTAGGATTTTAACAGTGAGGGCCAGTAACCATGGACGCAAACTGCCAAGGGCAGTGTTGGCTTCTCCATCCCTTGATGTCTTCAGGTCCGGCCTGGCTGCCTTTCTGGAAGATGCATTAGCCAAACAGGAGTTACTGGGCGCCCTGTGGAGATAAGTGGGTGAAATGTAATGGCCTGTGATATATCTGGGGCCAGACGAAATGATCTAATGATCCCTTCAGGCATTAAACTCTTATCCATTCATGAGTCTTATGAAACCCAAGGAGTGAGTTGCTAAAGCACAGAGCGATGCAGGGCAACGCTGGCGTCTTAAGCATTGCCCAGGAGAACGGGACTGGCAAGCCAGACAGTGACTGACACGCTGCAACGGGGCTTGGCTCGGGGGCTGGGTTCATGGAGAGAAGCAGCAGTGCCTGTGTGAAGGACTGTCATAGACCAGGGCTTTCCCAAGAGATTCCTGTGACTTCCCTTGGTCAACCTGCTCCCACGCTTCCCAAGAGGATGGTAGGGCCTTCTTGCGCCATCCAGAACACAGCCAGCCGGGAGTGCTACGCACAAAGACTCTGGCCGCCCTCTTCCTCCCTGTGTCATTCCACAGGCTGCACTGGGGGCAATCCCGATGTGGCAGTAGCAGCAGGAGGCAACTACATGTAGGTTACAAAGGCACATCGCATTCGGTGGGGTGGGAACGGACGTGCCCTCCCGGGGGAGATTCAAACTCCTGTCTCAGTCCGAGTCCTGTGCAAAATCCCCTGAACTTCAGGGGATGGGAGTCTTTACTATCAAACCTTCAACTCTTTTCCAGATAGCGTGGAGGAGCATTTACACCGGGGAAGTTTCTTCCAAGTCATCAGGATGCTCCCCCTCTTCCCAGGCAAACAAGGACATGGCTCTGGTTTGAAAAGAACTGTACTCCTCTACATTATCTTCCAATGACACATTACCGTAGCCACGTACACCGAAACGCTCCCCTCTGCACGGCGATTGCTGCTGGCAAAAGCAGGTTCCATTTGAAAAACAGCTCCCAGAGAGCTTCAAAAGGGGATCTTACCTCTGCTGGGGTGAGTAGTTCTTCTTTAAATTCAGCTCTGTTACAGAAATCTCGTTGCATAAGTGAGCATAACCCACCTAAGGGAAGTTAGAGAGGAGGCTACGGAGAAGGACTTGTTTCCAGTGCAAAGGTGGATTCTCAGTACCTCAGGGAGCCGGTTCTGGCAAGGCGAAAAGGTAAGTTTCAGCACAAGTCTTGGAAACAGCCAGATGTTTGAGTATTTGTCTGGCTATCGAG
This sequence comes from Mesoclemmys tuberculata, assembly GCA_007922155.1. Taxonomy (NCBI): domain Eukaryota; kingdom Metazoa; phylum Chordata; order Testudines; family Chelidae; genus Mesoclemmys; species Mesoclemmys tuberculata. The sequence continues at coordinate 15,809,368 of ML675640.1, forward strand.
TGCACCCATCATGCAGCATCTAGGCATCAGAAGATAATACTTCTTAATTAATATTAGCTCATTAATCCTCCAGCACTAAATTAGGCAGGTCATCATTATTAGCTTCAAGACCCCCAGCACCTGGGCCAGGGTCCTTACGTGGGAGATGGAAGAGCAAATGGGAAACCCTCTCCAAGACTGACTTGAAATGTTGTGAGAATTTGGACTGGTTTTGCTGAATGGTTTTGGCCAAACAGCAAACAAAATTCAGAAAAAAATCAAAGTATTTTCTTTCAATATTTTTTAATTGAAATATTTCGATTTTTCAGTTCAAAATGACTTTTTAATTGATTTTAAAATAAAATTTTAAAAATTTTGAAAAAAATTACAAAAAGGTTCGATATCAAAACACAATGTTTTGTTTGGTTTGAATAAAACATTTTGTTCAGCCTGAAATGATTTTTCTTTTTTACTTTTTGCTTCACCAAAAAATTCCAGAAAAATTTAGTTTTATTTTAAGCCACAACTATTTTTTTTTTTTCAGTTTTTCAGAATTGCCAGTAAACTATGAAAGCCGTTCTCTGCCCCATTCTCCGGCTGGCCAGACCCAGCCCAATAAGGATTCCAATCAGCACGATGCTGTGGCAGTGTTAGAAGCCAAAAGAACCACTTTGGCCTCAGGCCAGGGTGTAGTCCAGAGGAGAACAAAAAATGATGAAAGGTCTAGAAAACATGAGTTATGAGGGAAAATGGACAAAACTGGGTTTGTTTAGTCTGCAGAAGAGAAGACTTAGGGGGGACATGATAACAGTTTTCCAGTACATAAAAGGTTGTTACAAGGAGGAGGGAGAAAAATTGTTCTCGTTAACCTCTGAGGACAGGACAAGAAGCAATGGCCTTAAGTTGCATCAAGGATGGTTTAGGTTGGACATTAGGGAAAGCTTCCGAACTGTCAGGGTAGATAGGCACTGGAATAAATTGTCTAGGGAGGTTGTCTCACCTCTTAAAAATTTCCAGTGATGGAGATTCCACAGACACCTGTCAGGGATGGTCTAAAAATACTTTGCACTTATGTCAGGACTGAGGAGTGGCCTAGAAGACCTCTTGAGGTCTATGAAAGGGCAGAGCCAGTGGAGCTGCAGGGAAACGCAACTGCAACAGACACAGAAAACCTTTGATATTGTCAATTACACCCCACTGCTCACTCCTCCTCCTGCCCTGGGAGGAGCTGATGGGATCACACCACCTCTCCACCCTCATCCCCTTCCACAGCATGACAAGGAGAGCCGCACTGGCCTCCCTCTCCACCCATCCACCAGAAGTTCTGATGTGCATCAGTCCATTCTCCACGGGGGTTTTACACCCACTAGTGACATTCAGCTCTGTGCCTCTTATCCGTCCTTCCCAGTGTGCTGGCTCTGATGGGTCCCCATGCTGAGGGAACAGCAGCTGGCTCGACACGAGCTGGAACGGAAATGCTCCAAGGAGCTGGAGAGCATGGCACGGACCCCAGCAGCTAAGACAGTGCACAGCCTTGGGCAATGCTGGACCTGCTATTCCCCTCAGAACCACAGACACCCAGGCACCTCCTTGGTGAGGCACTTGTAGAGTGACCTGCCCAAGGATTCGTCACCCCTGGGCTCAGCACTGTAACTGACTCCATCCAGGCCTGCCTCAGAGCTCACAGACCAGACCCCAGTTGGTGCGCTGACTGTGCCGAGGATCACACGTGGTGAAGGGCAGGAAAGAGTGGCAAACGTTTGGCTTTTCCACACAGAGCCCACCCCTCCATGGAAACACAACTGCTCTCGTTTTCCGGATGGGCAGACTTTCTCGGCAGGGCTCTGCTCGGCTCTGCCTAGCAATGAGGGGTCACTTCTACTCCCCATGTCTCCCCCTGCCAAGGCTGCTGGGGAGAAGGGTCTGGTTTTATTTACACACCTCTGCACACCCCTGCGCAGCGGCCAGTTGTATTTGTCTGTAATTGAATAAAGTCTGCGTCAATGAGGCAAAAGCAGTTGGACCCCTAGGTTTGATTCTCTCGGTAGCCTCTGTGACCGCAGGGCGCGCACAGCTCTCCAGCACTACACAGCAAGCAAGCTGGCTCGGAGGCAGGGGGGGGAGGGAGGAGAGCCAGGCTCTCCTCTGTACCTTGCTGATCTGTGAAACATCCTTGGCATGACACCTCCGTGAGCAGATGGCGATAACCTACCGTACCATAGGAAGTGCAGCTGCTGGAGAGGGTGGGGAGCTCTGCCTGGATGCGAGCAAAGTCCATAGCCCAGGGCTGTTACTGCAAAATCAGAGACTTATAGAAATTAGAGAGGAAGGAAGCAAGGCAAGAAAGCCAAGAGGAAGGCGAGGGGAGGGGCAGAGAACCCTATTACTGAGCAATTTAAAGAAACCATCCATGTTACTGGAGCTCCGTCGGTTTGATGCCACGTTTCTTGCCTGAAACACTGCACACAACGTGTGATTGCCACCCTGATTGGGGGATTTGTGCACTTTCCCGTTTTGTAATCTGCAGATTATAATTTGTCTAATTGGATTATTTAAAATTAAGGAACAGCAGCGAGCATGTTCCAAATCACATGGTGAAACAGGAGAGGAACCTGGAAGAATGTCTTGCCCAGTAAGAGTGCAAATATGTCCTCATAAGATCACATTATATTTTAATATCAAATTCTCGATAATGCAGAACATATTTGTGGCCTAGCTTCCTTGCTGGGCCGACACTGGTTGTCAGTTTGGAGGAATTGGCAAGGTCTTTTCACCAGGTGAAATAAATAGAGTGCTGGGCCCCAGCTAGGATTACCGTTTGTTTTCTTTAGGTGTATAGAATCAGCAGGAAAGCTGAGCCCAAGCGGAAACTCAACTCCTAAAGAATTTGGCCTATACTGGCCAGCTTCTGTCTGCCTGCCAGGCATGCTCTAGCTCAGCTTGCATTTCACTCTTGATCTTCTAAGAGGCTTTGTTAGTAGCCTATCAAGCCAGTCTTTGTGTGCCTGGGGACGGGGTCTTCTTTTGAAATTAGTGAGGATGACAAAGTTACAAGGTATTACCTGAAGAATTCGGATAAAGAAATTCCCGGGGGTGCTTTCAAGAACTCCCCATTGGCAAAACTTTCACCAAGACAAATTCTCCACATTTTTAAAACAAAAAGGGAGGCGGGGTTCAGCCTCTGAGAGAGGCACGACCTGGCAGTACCTCGTCTGTGTCCAAATCCCATTTGCTGCTGCTAACGTGTTTTCCTTCTTGTTGATTTTATCTTTTGTCCCAAAAGGCTTCTGAAAATCCTTCAATATCACACATAGGGAAATATGTATGAGGCATCTATTACACAGAAGCTTAAGTCTAGTGCCGGCCACTGCCCCAGCCTGCAACAGAAAGCTGTGGTGGAAAGGATCTGGGCTGGGACAGTGACTCCTCCTCCTATTAACCCACACAGAAAATAACCTGTGAGACGATTTTGTCTGGGGTGTTTGCTGGCCTCTCTCTCTCTCTGCCTCCTCCGTTTCTCTGGGGAGCAGCACTTGGAGAGTGGCTCTGGCCAGGAGACAGGAGCTCCCTGAAGATGCTCGTGGAGGGAGCAGCATGCCAGCCTTGCTCAGAACAGGGCAGGTCTTCCAGACCCCATTTTGGCACCAGGGCCTGCAACCCCAAAGCCACCACGGGATGTGCCAGTGCTGCTGTGCTGATTTTACAGCAGAAACAGCTCCAGGTCCCCACATGCTCTGTGCCGCAGTGCTACGCCCCACCACTGACTCCCAGCCGCCCTGGCTGGGCCCCAGAGCACAGAGTGTACACAGAGTGGGTGACTGCGCTGCACTTGTGGGGCTCAGGCTAGGGTCCGGGGCTCAGGGTCCAAGTCCAAAGGACTCCACCACAGTTACACAGCCCCACAAGCCTGAGTCAGTGGACACAGGCCAGCTGCACGCTTTGGAGTGCAGTGTAGACACACCACACTTTCACTGAAATCACTGAAAATTGTCCATTGACTTTGATGGGAGATGAATCCTGCCCTTAATTTCTCTGTACCTGGGTGACTTCACTGGTAAAATGAGGGCAATAACATTGGCCACCCCAGGGCAGAGGGGGGAGGACTTACTAGGGAAGGGTTGTGAAGGGCAGATGTGGGACAGGAGTTCCTGAAACACTCCCTGTGCAAAAAGCCTCATCCGCTTAACTCGATCCTGGGTTCTCCCAAACATTTGGAGAGCTAAACCAGGGCTAGGCCGGTCACTGCCAGGCTACATTCATTTGAAATACACGTACAGCGCACTGTGCCTTAGATGTGCACTTAACGAACTTCTCAAAAAACCTGCGACTCGGCAGACTCTGAGCGTTTCAAGGTAGCATGCTAAGATCAGTTAAACCCAGCCCTTTTCCTCCTCCACGAGGCCGTGCCCTGCTGCTCACAGACTATTCCATGTCAGATTGTAACCTCCCCAAGAGTCAGCTATTTTGGCTATAAGCCTGTTGGAAAAAAGAGCTACAACAGTACTTTTGTAGGGAGAAAGTCGCTGCTCTCCTGTCACCCAGAAACTGCTGATTAATGTTTGCTCAAAATTTCACAAAAAAATCTGACCGAGCCCAGTCATGAAAAATATCAGCCCAGAAGGTGTTTGTTTCACAACATTGTGACCAGCTGAAAACAGCAGCTTATAATGGACCTGCTTTTGAACTGTAAGGCACCCAGTGCAGTAACAAAGAAAGATACACTAGTACATGTGCAGAAAAAAGCTACATAGCGGGTCTTCAGTTACCTAGTTGCAATACGCAGCCAGGAGTTCTTTATAAAATGGAAAGCTCCGTACACATTTGAAGTTCAGAGAATTCTTCCAGCTTTCTCTTGCTGCAGTTATGTGTCTGTTATGAGCTTTCCCATGTTCGGCTTTCGACTTCCTTAAGCCAATTCCTTGTTAGTATTTAGGTGCCATGTGATCACACTTCCAATATTAGCAGAGAAAATACCAGGTCAGATCCCCGATAATTGAAAACATACTCTGAGAGGCCAGGGCAGCACGGCCTCTTTGTGAGGGAGGCTCCTATCTGAGTGATCGTGAGACTGAAAGTCTGGTGGGTGAGCAGTAGGTATGGGAATCTGCTCCCTGTGCTGCTCACGAGAGCCTACAGGCAAACAGCCCTCTTCGGGCTTGCCCATTAATATGTCCACATGCAGCATGAATTCATTCCACTGCACCGCACCCAGATGCGTTCAAGACGCCTGTGTCTGATTCCAGTACATAATACTTCACAGAATGGAGCTGTGAGAGCTGCACGGCTTCCATTGCTTTAGCACACCAAATCCACAAAGAAATGATCGGATTATGATATCACAGAGAAAGCTCTGGCCAAGCCAGCTGAACTCATTCAAGCATTCAGAGAGTGCTTAGGAGGGGGGACACCCTCTGTTCGGAATAGATTCCTGTGAAGGCGGCTTGTTATTTAAACAGCTATGGCAAACCAGGGCTCACAGCGACCCATGAGAAGCTGGAGGCGGGTCCTCCGTCACCACCTAGGCATTTGCATGGCACTTCCCGAATCCCAGCCTATTGTGCAGGTGTCTAGAGAGGCTCGCCTCAGGCAGATTCCCAGGCCACGGCCAGGTCCAGCATGTTTCATATGAATCTGGTGACAGAACAGTAAGTCCCACCTCTGACAATGTCAGGGCCAGAGAGGACTCCCCTGGAAGCCAGTGTGGGCACGAGATGCTCCCCACATCGCTTTACTCCTCCTGCCAGCCGCTGTGCAGCAGGGCTAGCCACACAGCAGCACTGTCTGTGCCCCTAACATGCTCCAGACACAGGCCCCATGGCCACGGACCAGACCAGGGGCCATGCCTTCTCCCTGGACACGGCTCTGGTGGCCTTGGAGCCCTGTGACGTGAGGGGCTACAGCTGCTCTTCTAGGTCCTAGTCCAGTGTAGCCGCTGGGGAGGGAGGCTGCATGGCTCGGTCACATGTAGGTGTGAATTTCACTGCCTTCGTCACTGGAGCACGCCTACCTGGGCGCTGTGAGGGAGGCATACGTCCCCGGGCACTCGGGGGAGTCTGTAAAACCACATACTGCAGCCAGACTTCCTTCTGCTCTGGTTTCGTTTTCAGGCCATAGGCTGGGACCGGCCAGGGGAAAGGCGACTAGTGCTTTCTAGTCACAGCTGAAGCAAGGCCCTGGCCAGCATGGTGCTTGCGGAGCGCTGCTACCTGAGGGGCCATCTTCTGGGAGGAAATGCCACACATGAGCGGCTGTGAAAGGCCCAGCATTACGGGACCCTCACCAGCCCCTCAGGTCATTCTGTTGCTCTTCCTAAGAGCTTACCCTCCCCGGACACCACCGCCGGGCTATGTGGCTGGCCATGTTCCCCTAGCAGAGGGCCAGCGAATTCCTGTGTAGTCGAGGCAGCGACAGAGCCAGCTGAGGGGTCATAGCAAGAAGGAGGGCAGCACAGAGCAGGGGCAGAACAAGCCTCCACTTCAAAATGAGCATCCAGTTCACCAGTGGAAGGCCAGCGCCAGAACCCAGCGCTGACCGAGATACCAACTGCCAGCCCGTTTCCAGGCTGGCCCTTTCCTCCAGGGGCTCTTTTGCCAGGCTTGGACACAGCTGAGGGAAAGCCCCCATGCAGATGTAATGGAGAGGATGCTCAGCCATTGCCCTTGCCAGCCTCCTCTCACCAAGCAGATGAGCCATGCTGCTCCTCTCCCCCAGCCAGGCTGGTGCGCTCAGGCCCCTCTTCCTTCCAGACACGGCAGGGAGCTCCCGCTGCCAGGACAGCCACCTCTGCCCCGTCAGCTCAGCACGCACCCCTCGGAGCCTGGGGCTGTCTGTTTACCCCTCCCTGGCCTGGGAGCGTGGTGCCGTGCACCCAGGCAGGCTTCCACTAAGGCATCGATGGCTCAATGTTAGTTTAGTTTTAGCAGAAATAAGATAAAGAGGAAAGCGTGGCTCACCTACCTGAACGCAGCGTCCCTAATGGTAAGGAGCGCAGAGCAACCAGCGACAGAGCTGATTTCAGAAATCCAGGCTGGGCTCAGACACATCCTTTGCTTTAGCTAAAATAGAAAAGAGGACTGGCCTGTTGTGGTTTCCCTAGGCCCAGTGACCAAGTACAACCAAGTGCATGATCTGGGGAGAAGGATCATGCGCCCCTTCATCTGCTCACAGACGTGAACCAGGAAACCCAGGGCAAAAATGCAGAATGCACATGGGTCTGTCCAAAGAGCAGCTTTACTGTCCACTCAAACACCATCAATCAGGAAAGCAGTGGACAGTGCTGCCTGACAGTGCTGCAATGAAGAGACCATGTTAGCCAGAGTCACCCCTACGTCCCGGAGCAGTAGTGCAATGGGTAACACAGTGACACTTGGCTGGCAGATTATGGGAACAGCAGCCAGGAATGTGACATTGGTGTTAAAGTCATGCCTCTTCCTGGAAAAATGCAGAGACCTAAAAGCCACCAGATTCTGATGACTCGAGTCCTGCTGGAGCAGGGGAAATGATCCTGGAACTTTTTGGCAAGTTCAAAAACAAATTTCAATGTGCCACGTTGCCCCTTTGACATTCAGCTCTCATAAATGCTCACAGACTGCAGGCCCATAGCAAAGATTCATTTCCTAATGAAATGGAACATTCTTTGGCGATGGAGGGGAAAGACTCTCTGCTTTTCCCAGATGCACACAGATGTTTTTGTCAAATGCATCAACAGTACTGGGGAGAGAGAAACAGTACCAGCCTGGGTGCAGAACCCCCCCGATCTTGTTACCTCATGTTAGCAAGGTGGCACGTTCCAGGACTTCGCATAAACTGAACAAACTGGAGAACTGGTCTGCGGTAAATAGGATGAAATTCAAGATGGACAAATGCAAAGTACTCCCCTTAGGCAGGAGCAATCAGTTGTAGGAGTAGTGTGGAGAGGGATCTGGGGGTCACAGTGGACCACAAGCTAACTATGAGTCAACACTGTAATGCTGTTGCAAAAAAAGCGAACATGATTCTGGGATGTGTTAGCAGGCATGTTGTAAGCAAGACATGAATAGTAATTCTTCCATTTTATTCCACACAGATTAGGCCTCACTGCAGTATTGTGTCCAGTTCTGGGCAGCACATTCCGGGAAAGATGTGGACAAATTGGAGAAAGTCCAGAGAAGAGCAACAAAAATGATTACAAGTCTAGAAAACATGAGCTGTGAGGCAAGACTGAAAGAGCTGGGTTTGTTTAGCCTGGAGAAGAGGAGACTGAGGGGGGACATGAGAACAGTTTTCAAGTACATAAACGGTTGTTACAAGGAGGAGGGAGAAAATTTGTTCTTCTTAACCTCTGAGGACAGGACAAGAAGCAATGGGCTTAAATTGCAAGGGAGGCTTAGGCTGGACATTAGGAAAAACTTCCTCACTGTCAGGGTGGTTAATCACTGGACTAAATTGCCTGAGGAGGTTGTGCAATCTCCATCACTGGAGATTTCTAAGAGCAGGTTAGACAAACACCTGTCAGGGATGGCCTAGATAATACTTAGTCCTGCCACGAGTGCAGGGGGCTGGAGTAGATGGCCTCTCGAGGTCCCCTCCAGTCCTGTGATTCTACAAAAATGAGGGACTCTACAGCTGCTCCCTAACGCCAGCTGCTAGAACCACACAGAGAGAGGCTGGCTCCCGCTGGGTCCCATTAGCTCCAAATCAGGGTTTGAGAAGGGTTGAGGGTCGGTCTCGGGAGAGGAGTATCCTACAGGGAACATCTCACTGGGAGTCCCCTAGTGGCCACACTAGGCCGCGGAAGGTGGCAAGGGATTATTGAGGCATTTTTCATGACACACTCTTACCTAAAGCTTCATGCCTGGCAGGGACTTGATCCCAGGCATCCCCTCGGTGCTTTGCCAGGCTGGGGGCCCCTCATGTGCAGTTTCCCAACTGCCACCTTTGTAGGAACGTACCTAAAGTGAAAAGCTCCAGAAATGCCCCAAACTCTACCTGGCACCTGAATAAATATAGTACTAATAAACAAGGATGCAGCCTTTAGGGCAGCCACAAACAGAAGCAAAACCAGAGCGTGTTCATGTGCTGGTACAAAAAGCATCATAAATACTCTCCCACCGCCAAAAGACCTCCTCCATCTGACTAAATCTCATCACAGGGACAATTTACAAGCCAATAATGCTGAACAACTGCATTCCAAACTCCGTGCTAAGCTTTATTTCAGGCCTTCACACTCTGTCATGTCAGCGCCTCCTGGGCTGTCCCGGGATGAGTGCATGCCGAGTGCAGAGGTGTATCAGAAGCGAGGTTTTGAGTCTGTGAACGTGAGCAGGAGAGAGATTCTCTTAGTTGAGAGAAATGAAGCACTTTGCAAACTAGATATCTACGAACAGTACCTCTGTGCTCTCTCTCTGAATTACTGTCAGCTGATAGGGACTATTGGCCAAGCAAAATATATTGTGGCAATTTTAGATAATATAAAAAATGTTGTATTTTCATTTCTGATACATCGACACCAAGTATTTTATTGGTACTAAAGGAAAGCCTACAAAGCTGGTCACACACCATGCTATCTTCTGAGAGGAGCTAGCACTGATACAAGAGATGAAACACCTGAGAAGAAGTCTTATCTGCAACTTATACCGGGGCAAGAATTTAATAGGGGGTGGAGGACCCTCACACAGCTAAATATGAGGAGTCATCCAGGACTATGGACTCGCTAATGACTGTTATCCGCTTTTCCACCCTCTGTACAGCAAGGGTGTCAGGCAATGAACCCAGCCCGGATGGACCACGGTGTCACGCTGAGGGGAGGGATTCTGTGGGAAGGAGAGTGAACAGCACCAGCAGCAAGAGGAACTTGCTGCAAGGGAGGCCAGAGGGCCTCCACCTAGCCTGCACACAGACAGGCCTGGGACTCAAATGTAGGGTAAGATCCAGCTAAGCGGGATGCACTCTAGTGTGTGTTGTCTTTGTGTAGATCTGTAACTCCCCTGTGCTAGTGAAGTGGCATGCAGAAGGAGTTCCTTTGCAAAGCTTTTTAGGCCCGTGCTTGAATGCCACATGGTGTCACTAAGGAAAAGAGCCAGCAGGACTCCAGAGGGACCAGCTCTAAACTCCTCGGCAGCTTGGAAGAGCTGAAACCCTGGTTCCAAGGTCTGCGAACACACTGTGGGGTGCCGCTGCTGAGAGGTGTGTCGGACACAGTCTGAACCTGAGAAAAGTGCCTCGGTAGCCCAGGGAGCTGGACAGCGCATGGGGTCCCATCACAACAGATAACTGTCCGTTCCGAGAGTGAGCTAGGTCCGATGACCCTGCTTCGGTGCCAGAAACACACCTAGTTCTACAGTGACTTCCCTGCCCGGCTCCCTAAACAGACAGGGCTAGAACCTCGCAGATGTGAGCTGGCATCAGTGCACCAAAGTAAACAAGGCTCCAGAAGTTGCACCAGTGGAGGATCTGGCCCACAGTGCTATGTCCCACAAGGACTATTCGGCCAAACAGGTATTTTCAAGCTCTAATAAATATGATGCTCTGAAATCTTGAGCTTTTATACTTAGCTGGAAATCCTGCACTCTGCATTTCCCAAGAGAGCCTGGCAAACAGATATCATCCTGTGCTTCCAGTGCTAATCTAACCTTACCTGTAAAATCAGTTGTGTTAGACTGACAATGGATTTCCCATTGAGATAGTTACCTATATTTTTTATCAAAAAACATTTGTTGGCCAAGAAGCTTAAGAAAATCTCAGGTAATTGAGACATTTTGGGCCATGGAAACACACCCGTTTAGACCCAGTTTGAGAAAGGAATTTAATGTAGTTATCTTAAATTAATTAATCAGAGGGAAACATTCCACTTTGGAGGTCAGCTCCATTAACTAATGCAATCTTATTCTGCTGTAATGTAATTGTGTAGACATTGTGCTTTGCATCCGAGATGTAAGGCTCATTACAAGGAGAACAATACTATTCAGTTACTTTCTGTGGCTTGGCATCTGTACATCTCTTAACTTACATACTGCTACCTAAAGCTGGAATACACTGCTTGCAAATTTTCCGTGAATATTGCACGAGATGTAAAAGGAGCTGGGTCTTGGATAGCTTTTTGAAGGCACGGGGAGGATCTTTCTCTGTACCTGCAGGTTCTCTATGCACTTTGCATGACTATGTGTACATTTGCTTAATGCCAACAGCTCCCTGCTTTTCCCCAAGTTCAAAATACAGAGAGATTCTGCTACTCCTCCATTCTTCCATGTTTTCTGTTATATTTCATGACTGCTGACATACAACAAATATACACAGCAATCTCATAGCTTGCCCTGAGAGACCATGTTACCAACAGCTGCTTAATTCAAATTGCAGCTTCTTTAGAAAAGACTTTTACAAACATTGACACTCCAAAAAAAGAGCCCTCTTTAGCCTTTTATGAGCTAGGAGTTTATTTTGTTAATATTTTTCTGCATGGCGTGTTTTAAATAAGAACATTCTGAAAGTCAATTGACAGAGTATTTATTGCTGTTTATTTCTAAGCAGCTATAAGCCAATAATAATAGAGAATCCTCTTCAAGTGAAAGCTAAATTACTTTCAGTTAAAAAGCTCAACTCAAAGTCTGAAGCTGTGTTTTGTCAAACAGATGCACAGTGTCACCTCCTAACGCCCATGCTAACTGAGTAATAGGGTTGGCACTATGGCTGGCTAACCAGATCATTACGATAATCCTGGTCTAGAGAAAACAATTCCATGCTAAGCATTAGTGCTCTGGAGAGAGTCCATTCCCTGGCTAGTCCAGCCACGTGTGCTCCACGCACACGCACACACACATACACAAATGCACAGGGGTTAGCACTTAATCCTCCAAGGGCCCAAGAATGCCACAAGTATTCAGCCAAACAGAAGCCTGGATTGCTCTGACTCCACCCTGAAACCTCAGATGCAATTCTGCCCTACTGTGAATGCTCGAAGTAATATATCGATGCATGCACACTGAAAACACTCCTACCTTGTAGCAAAGAAACACACGCGTATGCATCACACGTATAATGGAGCTCTCCGTGTGATGCGTTGTGTTTATCATGTATATTTGAGCCCTTTGCCTGCAATCTGCCCACTAAGCCCTTCCCGCTGGGCTGCGTCTAACACACCAGCCCCCTGAGTAGCTTCAAACAGCAAAAATAGGGGTGGGAAAATAGGGAAATGTTTCCTTCTTTCTCACCAAATATGGACTATCCCCCAAAAACTACACTGGCCCTGAGCCCAAACCAAAACCAAATAATATTTAAACCTGGAGCAGTGACAGAAGCAGCAGAAGATACTGTCTTTTGATGCTGAGTTAGAAAGGGGCAAAGGGAGGTTCCCAGCTTCTCCAGTGAGACACTCAGCCCAAGTTCCCGTTCCCTTGGGGCCCCAGATACCAGACCTAAGTCTTACAACCCCACTGCTCCATTGTGCTGTGGGCGGAGTCTCACGACACCTCTGCCCACGTGAACGTTTTCCCCAGAATCTGCCAGCAGATTAAATGTCCCACTTTGAGATTCTGGGCCGCACAGTCTGTAGCAGTGAACTCTCTGCAGCTCCTCTCTGCAGGTTTTTCATCACCAGGCCCGGATGAGGAGGCTGCTCGGGTGCTGCTGTCCCAGAGGGGGGGTGCAAGCTCAGTGGGGAAGGTATTACTGTAACCAGGGCTTTGCCAGGCTAATTTGACTGGATTTTTCTCTGCCAGGGGGATGCAATGCAACCAGCAACTCATGTCGACCCACTGTCAGGCCATGCCCCACAGGAAGGGAAATGCTGCCCTCGCATGTGAAGAGTGGTGACACCTTCCCGGCGACACAGAGTTAAATAAACCGGCAGCCAAGCCACAGCTTTCAGCTCCATTTGACCTGCAATGATTAAGAGCAGGGCTGGGGATGGTGGTTTTTAATGCAGTGTTGTTAACATTATAATTCCTGTCCAGGTGAAGGTATCTGGTAGCTGTGGGCACGAGCCATGGCTGTGTAGTAAGGTGGTGTTCTGTGTGTTCCCTATCATGCAGGTACCTAGCACAAACAGTTCTTGGGAAAGCTTATTCCTGTCTGCATTACAAAACAAGCAGGGTAAAAAAGAGGAAGGGTTCCCAAGCCTTAACAAGACAAGCCACAGCGTAAGGAATCTGCTTGTGGAGCTAGGCTGCTAGTGTGCCCCATATGCCTTGCTGGGGTCTTTGAGTCTGAATTACTTTACAAATTAAAAATTGCAACAATCAGCCTCCAGGTTCAAAGTGAACTCTGGCAGCCGTTCCCTGAGCCGAATGCCAGAACTGCGCGTTTTGTCGGGCTGCTCTGAGCACAGCGGGTTTGTGTTCCTTGCAGCTCTCACCCAGCCTCATTCCAGGCCCTAAAAGGGCCTCTTACTCCAGAGAGATAAACCAAGCCGGCCTGCAGTGTGAAGCCCTCAAGGACTCATCACTGCACTCACTGTATAGCATTCCACAGCTGACCGAGTTAATTTTCCAGAGTCAGTCGCTTTACAGTCCAGGGGCCACATGGGATCGGTCACAATCAGCTAGGAGTCACACCGTATGGGTCCAATTATCCTCCAGAGAGGAGATAGAGTTGGTTGAATTAACATCTAGGGACCCCATGGAGTTGACTGCATGTGGGCATATGACAGCCAGCCCCACATTTAATATCTGTTTTCCACGTTGTAAGGCCAGGTGTATGTTAAAAAGTTAGATTGACCCCACTACGTTGCTCAGGGGTATGAAAAATCCACACATGTACCCCGAGCAATGTAGCTAAACAGACCTAGCCCCTGGTATAGACAGCGCTAGGCTGAGAGAAGAATTCTTCCTGGCGAAGATGGATTAACTACGGCGATGGGAGAAGCTCTCCTTTTCGCTCACTGGAGCGCTGCAGGCATAGCGGCCCTGGTGCAGCCTTTTCCGTGTAGCCCTGCCCTAAGTTTGCCAGTCTGGGCTGCTCCCTGCTCTGATCCCATTTCCTAAATCACAGGCTTTTCATTTATTGCAAGAGGGCAATTACTGGAGGAGAAATCCTTTTATCCAGAATACAGCACTTCGTTAATCTGATTACTTGTTAATTGCTCCAATTAAACTGGAACACATGGAACTCTTTAAAGTTTAACCTTAATGATATCGATGCTTAGTGGATGAATTATTTTGCTGAAAGGTTCACTCCGCTCCCCCAAAGGCCACCCCCCCCACTAGCATGGATGGAGCCCTTCTGCCAGCCAGCTCTCCCCTCTGTAGGTCTCCCCCCTGGCCACAGAGCTCAGATCCTGAACGTCTCTCTACCTGCAGACACTGCCCCTGTCTGGGCTGCGGGGACACGCTCATTAGGAATAGCATTACACTGGGCTTTGGGCACAACATCTCTTTTGGAAACAAAAATCATGAGGGTCCATGACGGCTCTGTCCCAGCTACTGACCAGACTCGAACACGATAGCCACCACTCGATAGTGCATTTGCAATGGTGCCCATATTTAGCAGACCTCTACTGCTCCCTCTTACAGGGGAGAAAAGACTGGGATTAACTCGTTTGTAACAGCCCCATCAGAGTCCCGGAGAGCCTTCCCCATCCCCACCAACCCGGCCCGTTACTAAGTGGAACCATCCAGCCTCGTTCCCGTTTGCGGCACAGAAGGCTGGAGTTCTTAGTGCAGCAATGGTCACCCTGAGCATGCTGGGAGTTTTGCTTGATCAAGGGCCAGAGAATTTGGCCCAAGGTTCTGGCTAACTGGGATTCCAGTGGTTACGGCTTCCAGGGAAGGCCAACGTGGCTCGAAAGGGAGTCATTTGGAAACACATCCCCGCTCCGACCAGCAACAAAACCAATTCCAGCTAGAGCGTAACGCTAGCTGCCAAAATCAGAGCCAGCTTCGGGTGCCCCCTTAAACCACACAGCGAGGCCATGACTACCTTCTGGCATCACAATGGCACCCGATAGCTACACAGCAAGATGTTCTGTGCTGCTCTGGCGGAGACCCAGTCTAGCTGTTCCTCCCCAGCCGGCAGGCCAAGAGGCAGCCTTGATCACTATGCCAGCTTTGTGTATTTCTGGCAAGCCAGGTGGGCCCCAGCTGCCCAGACAACGCCCCCGCACTGCACAAAATTTGGCATGCAGGGCTCAGTGTGGGGACGTAAATAGTCACCGGGCGCGTATAGATGTGAGTATGTGGCACAAATGTGGGTTTGAAGCTTTGAAAGCGCAGGGATTAAATCATCCTGCACAGGGCCCTGGGTGGGAGGGCAGTCAGCCGCCAAAGTGAAGGGTTCCTTGGTCCTGTGGAACATCAAACCCCATATAAAATACTTCCATGTGCAGCTTTGCTGCCCTGTACACGTCAGTCATGCTGTATTAATCCATTGGCCGGCATGAATGGTGCTGTCCCCACAAGTGTTCTTTCATGTTTGCCTACAATCTCAGTGTCATCGCACAAAATCAAGAGTAATTGTGAACAGACACTGGCCCCCTCCCATGTCCCGCCCCTTGCCTCAACATCTGGTTTCCACAACATCTCCCGGGGGCTCTCAGACCTGCAGAGAGCACGGCCACAGCCTTGGCAAGCAGAGCCGCTCCATGGAGCTCTGCTTACAATTACCCTCAGCCTTTCTTCCTTCCCTCCCTCCCCACCACCTTCAGTTTTTCTTGGTAGTTGGTGGGTGACCAAAATCGAACAGGTTTTAATTCCCTGTCCCGAGATTCATAACAGGTTTATTCTGGGCACATGTACAGAAAGAGGAGAAATGTATCAGTCCATGGAACAGGCAATCTCTCCTTGATCCAGCAGTCTGTCAGACACATCCCCTAGTCAGACATTCTTTCATCAGACCCACTGCATTTCACATGGGACACTATCTCATAGGCCAGCAATACGCCCCTACGTACCACCAGGCTGCATCAGTGGCTCTCGCTCCCTAGGAAAGAAAATACAGAAAAAAATGTAGGTTTCCTTGCTTGAGGAACATAATTCAGTGCAAAGAAATGTCTGCTTTCCCATCCTCTAGGACCAAAACGAGTTTGTCTGCCATGGGTCTGTTTTCTGTAACCAGCTTGTAATTTCCTTCTTTCTTAGCAGCAGAGCCAGCCCGCAGAGCATGGCTCCCCGAGAATGCTTGTTGGGAGCTATGGCGATCGCACTTCCCCATGTGCACATCAGAGGAGAGCAGTGCTCAGGGCAGAGCTGTCGGGGTGCAATCGGGGCTCAGCCCAAGCCTGTTGAAATCAGCGGAAAGCTCCCCTGGAGTTCCAGGGCGTTGGATCAGGCCCAGGAGAGAACAGGGCACCCGCTTTGTGGAGAAGTGGTCACTCGTTGGGCTTCTAGCGTCATCCCATTTCGTTTTTGGAAGTGCAGAGAGACAGCGGGGGGAGCTGGGGATGGGCCAGTGGGAAACACCGTAGGGTAAAAGCTTCCAGAGCGGAGCCCGGTGCTTCGACTGCCAGGCAGCCCTCCTGCTGTCACACATTTCAGTGCAGAAGCTAAAGAAAGAAGTGAGTCAAGACCAAGAAGAGGGAGCTCGCTAGCCGCTCAGCCCCAGCTCATTCTCCAGCCATTTCTGCAGCCTTGGCTGAGGACCTGGGAGCCCTGGGCAATTCGTGGGCCGAGGGGAAAGTCTCTTGTTTCAGAGGGACCTGGTCACGGGGCCCAACATTGTCACTTGTGCCAGGAGGCTCTGAGAGCCCTGCTGCTGTCGTCCCAGCAGGACTCAGCAGCCAAACAACCAATGGTCATGGTAGCTGAAGAGGCTGGGGCCCGTGCCCCCACCCTTCCCCACCTCCCCCTGGGGCTGGTGTGAGAGACAGATGGCTCACACCTTGCTCCACGGACCACAGAGCTCAGACACCTAAGCAGTGCCGGGAACCAAGGCAGCCTGTCTGGGCTGGCAGAACGCACCCGTGGCTTGGTGCCGGAGGGGTCCTCAATTCAGCAGTCACATACCCACAGCCAGCAGCAGGGAGTGGGCCACAGAGCACAGCTAGTCACTGCCATCGTTCCTGCCGCGGCGTGGCCAGGGCCCGGGGCAGAGAACTAGCCAGAATTCAACACGTAAGTGACCTGGTGTGAGCTAGTCGCCTAGTGCCCACTGCTAGGCCTGGCCAGAGCAGGAAGGCATCTTTTGCTTCAAAGTGCCCCTTCTTCCACTGCCCAAGGCAGCCGCACTGGCCATGCTGGGCTGCTCTGTTCACAAGCAGAGATTGGCAGGCACTGAAAGCACGGGACAGGGGATAAAGAGAGCAGCCTGCCGGGAGTTCCCACGGGAAACCTCTCCTGCCCAGCTTCCAAGAGAGACAGACACCAGAGGAATACAGATTTGGATGCACGGTGTGATAGCGGTGGGCAGGAGATGTGCCGAGCAGAGGCCATGGAGGGTGTGGTTGTGTCACACCCCGGGGAGAAGCTAGACGGCACAGCAGGAGACACTCTCATAGTGGAGCAAGGGGAGGCCCTGCCTCTCCCGCCTGGCTCCTCCGAGAGGAATGAAGATGGGAGCCGAGAGACACTGGCCCAGGGCTTAGGAGACCTGCGTTTTATCCCCAGCTCCACCCTGGCCTGCCGCCTGACCCTTGGTAAGTCCCTGCCCTGCTGATTACAGCTGTGGCTTTCGGGACGTGCCCTGCTGGGTCTTCTTGGCCTAGCAGGTACGGCGCTCTGCAGGGATTGGGGCACAGTCTCAGTGGTTATGCTAAGTCGCCCCAGGCTGAGAAACATGCCTCACTCCTCTCTCTCCCCAGGGCCAAATGGGAGAGAAGCTTTTAAAACAAAATGCATCTGCCATAAGTTTTCTTCCTGATCCCGTGTTCAGTGGTGCAGTCAAGGTAGCTCATGGGCTGATCTGAAAAGTGCAGCCTTTTTGCCCTGCCGCAATAACATGGTCCTGCACTCACGTGGGTGTGGCAGGGGCCAGAGTAAATCTGAAATACACTGTCCCAAGCCTGATCTGTCTCTAACGCCGCGTGTGCTGCCATCTCTCAGATCCGAGGCTGCACCTACGAACGCAGTCATGACACACTGGGTCCCAGCCTTGGAAGATCTGTCGTTGGGGGCAGGGGAAACCATTTGCATCCAGAGGTAAAAGCCATAAACCTCCCAATGACAACTGAGTGATCCCACCCTCTTTCACTGTGACCTTTGTGAAGACTCAGGATATTCTCTTTGGGAGTAAGATTTCCTCCTGTAAACATCTCCACAATCATTTCCCTTCATAAACCTGCCTGTTATTGAGCGCAAGCTAATTTGAAATTTTTTCTTAGCATGTTTGTCTAGCCTGCTAACTGCAGGGCTCTGGATGAAATAAATACTGCCATGATTGCATGCTCAGGGTTGCCTGAAGTCCCGCTCCAGAGACTGTCTGCCCCCCAGATTTACCTCCTTTCATACCTACTCAGCAGCCACGTTCTGTTCAGTGTTTCCTGCTCGTTCTTGCTTCTTCTCAACACTCTTTAAAGATTCCTAGAAAGCATGTGCCTATTCAGCTGCACCATACCTTGGGCTTGTTCAGGAGCAAAGCAAGACAAGGTCAGAGTCTTTGTTCCGCATTTCAGGTTTGCCTTGTCTTTATCTCGCCCCCACCTTCCCCCACCGCTTATTGAAATCCAAACTGGAAAATGCTGAATGCATTAAATACGCTTTGAATTGTTCGAAACTGCTCATGTTTATGTTTGCAATAAAAAACGAACAGGTGCTGGCAATTTAACTAATCAGGTACCATCTAAATCTGCTCTGAATTGATTCCTTTACAATGCGTCCTAATGGCTCCTTGGCCATCTCACAGTCTGCAATTATGCAAACTTCCCCAGATTCACATGGTCCTTATTACTGGTGCAAGATGTGCAGGAAACCTGGAACCTCATGGCGGCCTGTGACTTGCCGCTGTGCCAATGACGTCAGTCGTGGGGTCCTCTGATTGCTCACACTACCCCTGCGGGCCTGAGAGGGGGAGGAATGGGCGGTCCCTGCAGGCCAGGTGTATCCCATGGGAATCGACTTCAGAACGGCCTGATGGGACATCGCTATTAGAGTTCTGCCCCAGCCTGGGCGTGCACCATCCGTTGTGCTGCTCTAGCAGGGCACAATGAATCCCACTGGCCATTTCTCTCACTATTCCCCAGACGAGGACCCTCAGGGAAAGGCTTCCCTCTCCCACCCCAAGGGTCCACGGCCTCTCCTTTGTCCTGACCTGGACCCACATCATTGCCAGGAAAACTTTGCCCTCTCCCCACATGGTCGTTATCCCTGCTGCAGTCAGTGCTGCTGTCTGAGCTGCGCTGGCCACTAACGTGGAAGCAGAGGGGTTGCCTTTCCTGTCGCTGGCCACACCTTGTCTAAGTGGCCAAATCGGTTCCCTGCAGCACAGCCCTCCCTCATGCTGCTGGAAGCAAGCGAAGGTGCCCGCTGGAGACATCTGCTCTAAGGTCAGTCACCACTTGCTAGGTCACCTTCCACAGCTCCCCGCTCCCCGCGAGTCACGAGTGACAATGCAATTCACTTCCCATCATGGGAGTGACTGTTCTTCCATGTAGATGCTAAAGCTTTGTGCTACTCCAACACACTGCATAGGCTCTGGCGTGCCCGTGTCCTGGTGAACTAGCTGTCCCGCAACAACTGAGCCCTGAAGGATGTATGAGATCAATGTACAGCATATTCCCGCATGAGAAATGGAACTACCCTGCTTACCCTGAGATCCAGCAAACAACATAGAATCAGAGGCCTGGAAGGGACCTCACAAGGACATCTAGTCCAGTCCCCTGCTCCCAGGGCAGGACCACGCATTATCTAGACTATCCCTGACAGGGGTTGGTCTAGGGAGGATGTGAAATCTCCATCATTGGAGACTTTTAAGAGCAGATTAGACAATTTGTTCCAGTGCCTAACTACCCTGACAGTTCGGAAGTTTTTCCTAATGTCCAACCTAACTCTCCCCTTGCTGCAATTTAAGCCCATTGCTGCTTCTTCTATCCTCAACAGTTCAGAAGAACAATTTTTCTCCCTCCTCCTTGTAACAACCTTTTATGTACTGGAAAAATGTTATCATGTCCCCCCTCAGTCTTCTCTTCTCCAGACTAAACAAACCCAGTTTTGACAATCTTCCCTCACAGGTCATGTTTTCTAGACCTTTAATCATTTTTGTTGCTCTTCTCTGGACTTTCTCCAGTTTGTCCACGTCTTTCCTGAAATATGGAGCCCAGAACTGGACACAATACTCCAGTTGAGGCCTAATCAGCACGGAGTAGAGTGGAAGAATTACTTCTCATGTCTTGCTTACAACACTCCTGACAATATAGCCCAGGGATGTCAAATACACAGTGGGCCAAAATTAAAAACTTGCACAAAGTCGCGGGCCAACCTTGATATTTATTGAAAAAATGTCTACAATTGAGGAGGTTTTTCCTTCTCATCAAATATAACGATGAACCTTTTCATATGGAAACAAACTTAAGTTTTGCTTAAACATTGAATCTGGAACAAGCAAAGCTTAATACTATAAACACATGTGAAATCGGTGCATGCGCTGTCTACCGCTGGGCCAGCTCTAGTAGACATTTGGTATTTTCTCGCGGGCCAAATATAATTACACCGCGGGCCAGATTTGGCCCGCGGGCCTGAGTTTGACATCTATGATATAGCCTGAATGATGTTGGCATTTTTTGCAACAGAGTAACACTGTTGACTCATATTTAGCTTGTGGTCCACTATGACCCCCAGATCCCTTTCCATAGTGCTTGTGTAATGGGAGCGAGTCAATGGGAGAGAGTGTCTCCTGGTGACAGCGCTGTGCACTCAAGCGCTTACACAGGCAAATCTTACGTCACTCAGAGGGGTGTTTTTTTCACAGCTGTGAGCAACAAATGTTTTACCGGCAGAAGTGTTCGTGTAGCTAAGGCCTAAGTGTCCTCTCTTTGCCCTTCGCTAAATCGATGATGCTATTGAACAGAACCAGACCCAGACCTGATTCTATGGGATCCCATTCAATGTGCCCTTCCAACTGGACTGTGAACCACTGGTCACTACTCTCTGGGAATGGTTTTCCAACCACTTATCCACCACCTTATAGTAGCTCCATCTAGGTTGTATGTCCCTCATTTGTTTATGAGCAGGGCATGTGAGACAGTATCAGAACATGCGATAGGGTGAGATCATTTAACCTCTGTGAAAGAAAACAAGCAAGCACTCTGTCACCATTGATCAGCTCGATGTAACAGTGCAGCACCCACATTTCTATTTTGCTGACAAATCAACATCCCCCCATTTGTTTCCTCCATGCCCGCTGCCTACAGTTTGCCTTGCCCAGGCCATGCTGCAGAAGATAGAACCATTGCCACAGAGCCTGGGAGATGAGTGATGACTTGCCCTGCATCTGACTCCATTGGCAAGGATTCCGCTCCTCACCACTGGGCTTTGAAAATAGAGGTTTGGTTTAAAACCAGCCTCAGACGTTACCCATTTCACTGATTCTGACTTGACCAGAATCCAATAAAATGCAGTTCATACAACATTTTTATTGCTAATTGGTCTGACTGTTAAATTTTAAATGCATGAAGTTACTTTAATGACACGCAGAGGGGACCTTGTTAACCTTTAAAAGGGTCTTAATTCATTTATATACCTCCTAAAAGGCTTTGCACTTCTCCCTGTGGTGAGTGCCCCTGGCTGCGCTGGCTATTCCACAGCATAGCCACCTGGGAGTGTTGCCTAGTGGATGTACCATGAGAGCATTCAGTGACATAGCTTGCTACACGTAAGACATAACGATGTATCCTGTTCTGTTCGCTCCCTGTGAGCACGTGGCTCCAGCCACCGTGGAAGGAAAGGACACTGGGCTGGAGGGACGTTGGTCTGACCCCGTGTGGCCGTTCTCATGTTCTAACGAGCAGAGCAGTGGCCGTGCACCCTGCTGCCAGAACTGAGTGTCACTGGTAGGGGCCCCGGCGCTTTGGAGAGGATGAAGTGGGGGGTCCTGTATAAACATGAGAGGAAGAGTGTGAAATCAAAACATACAGAACCTGGGCTGGGGCACACACAGGCCTTCACCTCTCATTCAGTCCCCCAACATCAGGACCACCGTTTGGCTGCTGAGTGGGCTGTGAGCAAAGATGTGAGGCTCTCAGTCCCGTCTCTAGAGAACACACAATGAGCCCCCACGGCTGTCTTTCGCAGGCTGCGTGGGCCATGTGAATGCAGAGTGCCCCTCTCTGTACTAACGGGTGGATTTTACTCTCCTGGGCTCTCAGTCCGGCCGCATCCACCATCATGAAAAGCACTTAAAGCAGAACAGTGTGAAACATCAAAGCACAGGGCTGGCAATTGCACACTGCTCTCGCAGGGTAGCTAACAAAACCCAGAACGTGTTTCTCCTTGGTGCATGGCGTGGCTGCTGTGCTCCCTTGTCTAGCAAGGCCTCAGACCTAAACGTCTGTATGTATGGGCCTTAAAACCTTTCACTGCCTGGCTCCTAATACAAATACAAGCATTTCTTAGCTTCCTCCCCAAACGCATTCATTAGGGCACTTCAATGGAGCATGGAGATTTCAGCATCATTGCCAGGGAGCTGTGAGTCTGAGACAGCGTTCACAGCTCCAGCCCATCCTCCTTGGGCCAGCGAGTACAGCGGTGAGCTCTGCCGCTGCATGCACAGTAACAGAAAGATTCATGGCCGCGTCTCCCTGGCATGAAGGGCAACTACCAGCAAAAGGCCCACACGCTGGAGACAGCCACAGTATAAAAACCAGCTCAGAAAAGTCAAAGTTCAGGCACAGTTTCTCTCACCAGAGCCCACGTCAGCCGGTTTGTCACCAGTGTTCTGGAACAGTCGTGTTGAGTGGCTGGGGTATTCACCATGTTTCCAGGACCTGCCCAGCTCACAGGTCCCTGTGTGTTACAAGCTGCCTAATGGTGTCTATTTAAATGCAAATTTTGACTTTTCGCTCAGCAGCTGGAGGAAGTTTTTCACACTGGAATGAGGGGACATGATAATAATTGATCCACTGGCCTCTTTCGACAATTCCTATTTGCACAAGAGAAGTGTTTATACTTCCACGGCCGGGAGAAGACTCCTTCCGCTGTGTCGGCTGGTGACTGATCTAGCAGGCGAGGGGCTGGGGGAGGAAACACAACTCATGTCAGCACAGGGGCCATGTTTGTTGCTTTTGAAAGATCTAAATACATGTCACTGGAAAAAGGGTGATGTGATCTGCCGGCGTCGAATCACTCAAACATGCCATTTACATGTTGATAGGCTCCGTTTGATGTGTCCGTCATGCAGTCAAAACTTCACCACTGTCAGGCAGCTGTGCACTGACACACCAGCACACACACATCCGGCGTGGATCAAACACAGCTGGGAGGAGGAGGATGCTCGTTAGCTCCCCATGAAAGCTACATGCCCTCTGCCTGTGGCAGGAACTGAACCACGCCCCAGACAGAGGGAGGGATGTCACCATCTCAGATGCTCGGAATCTATGCAACGTCTTCCGTAATTAATGACTTACAACTCCACGCTGACACAAGGCGGGAGCCTCTGGTTTTCCCACAGTAATGAGGAGTCACTGTCAGTGCGAGGGCTGATGGGGGATAACACCACAGGGAGGGCTAAGTGATGGGAACCCAGGACTCAAATTGCTTCGCTGCAGGAAAGCAAGAGGGGGTTCGGGTTACAGTCCCTTCTAAGGCGCCTGTGTAATCCAGCTCCACTGGCACCGAGGGGCCTCTCTAGCTCACTCCGTGTGGGGCCTGGGACCGGAGCTGCTCACACACGGACCAGAAGCCATGACACTGTCCTTCCAGGTGAGGAGACTGTAACATCCCCTTCACCAGGCACACAAGCCCTCTCACCTTAGACACCCAACTGGGAGTCACCCCACTACGCACCACGGGGCTGGTAACAGCTCCAGCTCTTGGCTAAACCTGGCTATGAATGAAGCTGCATGAGCCACAGTGTACAGTCCCAGAGGACAGAGCTAGAAAAGCCCTTTTTGGTCCCATCGGACCCATTCCAGTGTGGAATCGTCCTTACTCCTGCCTGGTCCGTTTCAAACACAGCACTGCTCCATGTTTGGACTGGTCAGTGCTTAAACTCCTCCTGGCGACGGAGTCCTGCGCTGTGCTCAGAAATAGCCCCTTAGACTCAGTAACGTGGGACACTTAAGTTATAATAGTGCAAAAAGCTCAGTGGGAATCGAGTGAATTAATTCAACGGGTTCTTTTGGTTCTGAGATTACAGGGATAGTCTCTCGTCACGGCCCTTCTCACACCGCTGAAACGGACCTGAGTGCTATGCGAACGCTAGGCGCTTGCACGAACCCAGGAGACACAGCGACAGTGCATTGAACAGGCTCTCCAGCAGCCTGAGGGGCTGTGGGAAGCATCCTCTGCCGGGCTCCAGCTCTTTCACATACATGCAGAGTTGCAACTTGCCTTAACGAGCTGTTCACTGGCAGTGGGTTTGAATCTCAAGATGTTCTGCGTGTGGCGTGTGGGTATGTTGCTCAGATTCACGCTGACCTTTTTGGCTTCTTTGTAGGAGGAGCCAGTGCCCAGGAAGACAAAAGTCACAACTTCTCTGCCAGCGCCATGGGCAGTAGCATTCCAGGGCAGCTTTTGGCCACCGCACCTGAGTCTGACTCGCATCCTTCCTGGCGGGTAAAACCTAGGACCTGTCCGTGTCCCCCACAGGCGCGTAGCGGGCCTGCTTCTACCAGAGAACCAGGCCATGGCCCTTTTTGGACATTCATTAGACTTGCTGATTATTGTCTAGTCTCTAAACTTCCTGGGCTGGTGAAGGCCATGGAGAAGGTGGAACTGAGGCCACGCTGGCAATTTGCAGGGTACTGAGACTTCCTGGAGATGGGCCCATCCAATTATTAGTACCGTGATTTATCTGTGGTGTGGTAGGACCTAGGAGCTTCAGGCACGGGCCAGGATCCCATGTGTGGCGGCCGGCTGTGGCCCGTAGACTCCTGGGTCCCTGCCGAATCGCTCTAATGAACAATGGCCAAGCATCCGGGCGCACGTGTAGCTCTGCCTTCGGTGCGATTGCCCCCGAGGCACCGCTCAGAGAGGCGAGAGTGCCTGCAGGTGGTATTGTTGGTGCCCTCAGAGGGTCGTGCAGGGCAGCTGAGCACCTGCCCATAGGCCCCGTGGTGTGGACTAGTGCAAGGCGCTGGCTCCTCCCCGCCTCTGTTCAACGTGCCAGGGCAGTGAGGGCCGAGGCTAAAACAACCGCGCGCCTCGCAGAGGAAGGTCTGCGCCCACGCATGTAAGGCCGCTCTCATTCTGAAAGGCACACATTATTTTGCTATACTGAACATTGTGATAAAAGAACATTATAAAGGTTACAAAGTCAAGCACTCGATAGTTAGGAAATGCCAGAAGTAAGGTTGTCTGTGCACAAGGGGATTGAATTAAGGTTGCATCTGTCTGATGCCTTATAATACAGTCTTTAGCTGCATGATCACATCCTATTTTTTCACAATCATATTTTTTCCACAGGACTCTTTCCTCATGCAGTGCACAGGATGGATGGTGCTCATGCAAGGAGCAGCTAGTCAAAATTTTGTTTTCTCCTTGTTGAGCGTGTAGCCCCAGGCCTTGTTTACTGCACACTATGCAAATCCCGCTCTGAAGCGAGATTTATTACCATCCTCCCGGGCTTCTCTGTGGTGTTCATCACTACGGTACCTGAGTGCTTCACAAATACTAATTTTCACACCTTTGTGAGGTGAGGGGGTGTTGTTACCCCTGCTATGGAGATGGAGAGCTGAGGTTCGTTAAGGTCAAAAGTCTCCATGAATTATGGGTCCCCTGAGCCTAGCTCTGACACTGACCTTGAGGAAGTTCCTTGTTCTCTCTGTTTCAGTTTCCCCATCTGTAATATGGCTGTCCTGTGCTTATTTACCTGCCCCTTTGCGGGGGAGGAGAGCTGGTAGTTTTTGTACAGCACTTGGAAATGCAATAATGGCAGCACACGTACAGAACTCTTTATTGTCTAATTGCCTGTCCAGCTGATGTCTTGCAAATCAGGGCAATGCATGAAGCAAGTGGTACAACAGAGACAGGTATAATGTACAGTAAATACTTGACAGCAGCCTCTGGAGAGCTGTAAAAACGGGGTCACTAGAACCCTGTGTTATATTTTCCATGCAGTGCCATTTGCAATTATGTGTCATAGAAGGCAAACTCCCATGCTGTCTCCCTAAACCACCAGCACATGAAATACACCACTCTCAAGTAAAGCAAATGTAATATAAAAGGAATCAGGAGTTGAGGTCATATCCCCTTTCTAATGTGAATTAATCTGAGCACTAAATGAGTTCAGACTTAATTGTGAGCATTTTCTGTTAACTAAGCAAGAAATCTTATAATAACACAATAAGGTGCCATTTCACAGCATCCAAATGGAGCAATAAGCCAGAGCCTCATTTGAATGTATTTTTTTCACGGTGATTGCTGACACTGCTGCTTTTAATATATTCACATTGGCACAGCCATTTGCATTCAGATGCAATTATGAGTTAGAAACTCCCTCTTCTCTGTGAGCTTCAGAAAGGGAGAATTTCAGCCCAGAGACATGTTACTGTTCATTTCGTAGGGCCTAATTAAGGAGTCTGCCCTGGCAAGAATCGAATCCCTATTATTACCAAAGGGAATGTCCTGCAAAGAAACAGATTCAATCAAACCAACCTTTAAAATCTATTTTCCCACAAAATCTTATTGATCTGGAAGAGAAGCAATTATTTCCTGTGCAGGTTATCTCTTGGCCAGCCAGATCAGAGAGGTCCTTCATTCCCCTTCTGACCTGCAGGAGACATGAGTGCTCTTCCCAGGGGTGACAGACAGGGGGTGAGGTCACACCTTTTACTGGACCAGCTTCTGTGGGCGAAAGAAACAAGCTTTCCCACTTCCACGGAGCTCTGCTTCAGGGGCGGGAAATGAGCTGAGATTCGCAGCGAAATGCACACTGGAACAGATTGCTTAGCAGTAGTTAGCACACATTTCAAGGGACTGCTCAAGGAGAGGTAGCCGCTTAATACCCGCACCTTTTCCCGCAGCGACAGGATTGTTGCAATAAGCCATAAACCCAACGTCTTTGTCCAGTCCAGGATTTTTAGCACTGGGTGATCAGAACCTGGCTCTGAGCAGTCAGTGGACCTAGCCTGGGCCTGAGCAGCCACACGCCAGAGCCCAACCCGAGTTCCTTTGTTCTCCTCATGCTGCACTCTGTATGTGTGTTGCTACAGCTCCTGGGGACACGTCCCACGGTTCTCCGGGCTGCGGTACATCAAGCCACTCTATGGTTCTTTCTCAGTGAATTGTAGAAGAACTTAGAGTCAAAGCGTTTCAGGCTAGAAGGTACCACTCGATCCCTTGCATACCACAGGCCAGCGACACCACCCAGCCACCCACACATCAAACCCCACAAGTATTTCAGCCTTCAGGAGACTACACTATGGCATGCCACAGGCAGGGGACAAGAGGGCCCACAGTTCGCCAAGGCTCCACGCTCCTGCAGTGGCAGGGAACTGATTACGTGAGACGTGCCCAGACGGCCTCTTGGGCACATGGGGGAATTGTGGGAAGCCATTGGTGAGCTGGCAGTGCTCGGGTGGTTCGCCTGTGTCCTCACTGCAAAGTGAGCCATTGCCAGCCCATGTGGAAGTCATGCCCAGTCTTCCACCTAAAAGACAGCAAGCCCACTACCTCCAGACGCAGGTGAGAGGGTTTAGTGTGTGGATGGGACTTGAGAGGGAGGGGAAGGTCAGCTCCTGGGTGAGAGCCCAGGTTAAATCTGCAGGGGAGACCTAGCCTAAGAGCCCATCAAATGCACGGTAGCCTGGGGGCGCCAGCACTTCCTTTCTCCACCAGCTAATGTCTGAGTAATGCACCAAACTGAAGAGCCGTGAGCCCAGGATGGACGCAGGCAGGTTAGTCAGGCAGGCTCCAGAGACAAGAGGCTGGAGTGCAGCAGGACTGAAGAGATGACTGGCAGTGGTACTTTAATAGAGTCGCATTGGCAGAGCTGGCTGCACTTGGGGGAAATCTACACTAGCCCTTCTCTTGACAGCCAGAGGGACTGATCACAGAACTAAAAGTCAGTGGTAAGTGAGGTTCAACAATCATGACTAATTGCATTTATACTGAGCAAACAGATAAACTCTAAGCCAGTAATAAATACTTGGTCCTTTAAAAGGGCCAATTTCACAAAGCTGGAAACAATTATAAGCCAACTCAGTTGAGAGGAAGAATTTAAACAGAAAAATGTGACTGGGCATCTAGTAAAATGTTTTAAAACAACTCCCAATTATCAAAGAGCCTCAATCCCACAACAGAGAAAGAAGGCCACACTGGTTAAAATATCAACCTGGCTCAGAGGGGAAGTGAAGTCAGCCATAAAAAATTGAAGAATGTACATACTAAATGGAAGAAAGGAGAAGCTGACAGTAATGAACATTAATCAAAAGCTAGAAATTGTAGAAAATTGATAAGGGAAGCAAAAAGACACAAGGCGAAAGCTACAGCCAGCAATGTTGAGGACAATAAAGAGTATTTTTAAGTATGTTAGGAAGAAAAAGAATCTTAACAGTGTTTTTGATGAAATGGCAGAATTGTCAGTCATAATGCAGATGTGTTCAATAAATATTTCTGTTCTTTATTTAAGAAAAAGATGGATGATGAAGTCATGTTACATGACGATGGTGAAACACTTGCCATTCCAGCAGTAACTCAGGAGGATGTTCAGCAACAACTACTGAAGTTAGACCTTTTTAAAATGAGCAGGTCTGGATAACTTGCATACAAGGTTTTAAAAGAGCTGGCCAAGGAGCTCTCTAGGCCATTAGTGTTGATTTTCAATAAGTCTTGGAACACTGGGGAAGTTCCAGAGGACTAGGAGGAAGCAAATGTTGTGCCAATATTTTTTAAAGGGTAAATGAGACAACCTGTGTAATTATAAGCCTGTCAGCCTGACATTGATCCCAGGCAAAAAAATGGCATGACTGATACAGGACTAAATTAATAAAAAATGAAAGGAGGGAATATAATTAATACCAGTCAAAAGGTGTTTATTTGGGAATTGTGCTGTAAAGTTAGTGTGGCAGGCACTATTTTCCATAGTTTCACTCAGCCTGAAATTGCATTTTTTGGTGAATAGCATATTTGTCCAAAACATTTTGCCCCCTCTAGTCTCCCCAACTAATTAAATTCAGTCCTGTTTGGGGGCAAATAAAGTTTTATACCAGTGTTTTCTGGGAGGTCATTATTAGAGAAAGAGACCAGCTTCCATGTGGAGCAGAGAAGGCAAGACACTTGCTCCTGGCTTTCTTCAGGGGCAGCTTGCCTGGGTGGCATCTCATTCCGTGCTCTGTCCTGGGTGCATTCACAAAGGAAAGTAGGAAACATCCGCTATTAATGGCTCAGAACATAACCCATTCCCACAGCTGCCTCCATCATGGAGTTTTATTTATTTACTTTAATTTACAAAGATGCTTCAGTCACTTCTACAATCTATATGAAAAACTGCAAACAACAATTCATGTCTGCTGCTTAAAAATGAGATCCCTTGCATCTCTCCCACAAACGAGCACAGTGTCATACCAGGGGGAGGGCTGGCACCCACTGCCCCCTGCACATCATGAAGTGCTGGCCCAGTGCCCCTGGCCAGGGGTTGACACCGCCCAGTCCGAGCCAGTGCCAGGCTGTGGGGCTGGAGTGGTGGGTAAGTGCGGGGCGCTGGGCCGGCCCTTCACGATGGACGGGGAGTGCAGGAGGCTGAGGAGTGGCTGCTCCCACGGCTGGGGGGGTGAGGCTGTCCCTGTCCAAGCTGGCGCCCAGCTGTGGGGTTGGAGCAGGAGAGGCAGGCACCACATGGTGGGTAAGTGCAGGGAGGGGATGACAGCAGAGCCCAGCCTACATTTGTGCCACCGTCAGACCTCACGCCCCCCTCCCCCACAGGTACAGTTCCCCCCACAAACACAGGTACAGCTCCCCCCTCTCCGGGGCAGCTGGGGGCGGTGCTGAGACCCCCTCCTGCCCTGTCACGCTGATCAGAGGAATCCCACGCTGGCAGAGGGGTTCCAGTCGTCGTCCACTCAGAATGGCCAAAGGCTGGCGGAGGTTGCATGCACTTTTGAGAGCAGGGTTAGGGTTCAAAACAACTTTGATACATCTGAGAATCGGTCTGAAATCAACAAGATGAAATTCAATAAAGACAAGTGCGAAGTGCTCCAAATAAGGAGGAAAAATCAAATGCAGAACTAAAAATGGGGGATAACTCTCCAGGCAGCAGTACCACAGAGCAGGGCCTAACAGATCACAAACTGAACATGAGTCAGCAGTGGGCTGTGGCTGGGAAACAGGCTAATCTAATTCTGGGGTGTACAGACAGGAGTGTCCTGCTCTACTCAGCATTGGTGAGGCCTCCGCTGGAGTTCTGTGTCCAGTTTGGGTCCCACGCTTTAAGAAAGATGTGGACAAAGGATAGCCGGTTTAGAGCAGCTGACATATGAGGATAGGTTAAAAACTGGGCATGTTTAGTCCTGTGAAAAGAAGACTGAGGGGGAACTGAGACCAGTATGTTATGGGCTGTTATAAAGAGGACAGGGATCAATTGTTCTCCACGGCCACGGAGAGTAGCACAAGAAATACAGGGCTTAATCTGCAGCAAGGGAGATTTAGGTTAGATATTAGGAAAATCTTTCTAACTCTAAGGGCAGGTAGCTACTGGAACAGGCTACCAAGGGAGGCTGTGGGATCTCATCACTGGAGATTTCTAAGAACAAGAGAGACAAACATCTGCAGGGGAGGGTCTAGATTGACTTGGTCCTGCCTCCGTGCAGAGGCCTGGACTAGAGCTCTCAAGGTCCCTTCCAGCCTTGTGTTTCTCTGATTCTAGGCACCAATGAATGCCCATGTAGGGGAAGGTTCCTCCGCTCAGCCTACATGTGGGACTCCTCTGGCGCACAGGCCTTAGGCTCATCCTCCGAGCAGGGGAAATTTCACCCTCTGCACTTATTACTGCTGAGTTAGGGCTGCCGTGTCCTGCATGCTGTATGGCTTATTCCAGTGCCTAGCCTGGTTAGGCAGGGAAGGTCCTGGCCAAAGGAAAGGAGAAGCCAGTGTAATTGCTGCAGCCTCTGAGATCCCCTAAAAAGCCATGTAGAGATGCCCTCCTTCCTCTGGGCAGGCGCTTTGGTTTCTAGTTTACACCAGGGTGGATCGAATTAACCTCCACGGAAAAGGTTAAACTATCAATCCTGAGCTGCAGTTTAAAGAACTGCATCCCTGTGATATGTGGCAGGCACATCAGAAACTAAGCAAAAGCCTGCTTAAACGTACCTCCGGATAATGGGCCTGGCTGCTTATGGAGATGGATGTGCAACATGTTCACTTTAATATGCTGCATAAATGAGACTCCGGTGTGGAAATATGGCATCACAATGTAAAACAATTTCCTCTCGTCAAGCAACCTTTAAGTGGGAGCCTCCTATTTAATATTCATCAGCAGGTGCTGCAATGGCAGGGCTGCCTTGGGCCAGTAGCAAGGTGCTGACGGGGGAGGAGTGGGGGCGCGCAGGTGACAGGAGTGCGAGACACACACGCTATGGAGGACAGAACAAAACAGAGCTGGGGAAACACTCCAGGGAGCAGAGTGAGCATAAGTCTGTGGTGCTTGCCCTGGAAGGAGGCCTCTCTAGCAGGGGGCTTCTATTAGCTACACATGTGTAGAGCAGCAGGGCTGTAATCTGAAGACATGTAACGCAGACTGTTTACATTTTTGCAACCCTGTGCTGAATTTCCCTACTGGAAAGAAAATTGCACAAGGGGGGCATTGCTGGAAAGGAGAGCGTCTCTCATCAGCAGCATGGAGGATGCATCACAGCTGGGATGCGAGCCCAATGGCAGTCACAAACCCCAGCAAACCCAGACGACAGCATGTCTTATCTTAAAATGCAAGATGAACGGCAGGCCGTGCCAAGCAACTCTTGGGGTCACTGGGCACTGATGTCAAATCCCTTTGCTGCTGCCACGGCAAGCTGCTCCAGAGAAAGCCACACAGGCAGGCTGCCTGGCTGCCTTCATCTCCCACAATGGCCCGCACAGTTAACGCAGCAAGCGTCTTGGTGTTTCCTCTATAAAGCAGGAAACCTCATGACTCCTGAACCCACCCTGTGCACCGGCTCCAGCAGATGCACAGAGGTCCTGGACTTTGAACGGGCCTCCTGGCAGCATTGCCTTTAGCAATGTGCCGTAAACCACTCCCTTGTCAAGTGTCTGCCAGCGACCAGCCCTGGGTTGCCCGCCGAGCTTTGTTAGGTGTGCAGTGCCCTGCTGTTCCTGATGCCGCGTGCTCACTGCTGCCTTCTTAATCATTGGCGCCGTGCTGTGATCTCTTTTAATATGGCCTCTGTCACTCATTGTCCTCCACTGGTCAGTCATTCTGTCAGTCACCTGGTGTCGGGGGGAGGAGGGGGTCATATTGCACCGAACGTATTGATCAGAACACGTATGGCGTGAATTAGCAATGCCCCACTCTGTGCTAGGAGCTGTACAGGCATTGCATATCATCCCCACTGTGCAGACAGGGAACGTGAGTCTGTGGTGAAGCTCCGGTCAGCTGCGTTGTAGTCCCAGCCCTGCTACACACCAGGCAAATCGCTCACTCTCTCTGTGGCTCAGTTTCCCACTGTAACACGAGGATGGTTAATATGTCCATTGTCGATTTAGCTGATAAACTCCTTGGGGCAGGAGCTGTCTCTTTGTGTGATCAGGGGCTCGATGTGGGGCCTGTAATGTAAGCAACAGGGATCATCTCACACCGGTGCACAGCAAGTAACAATGCTGCTGTATGAGAATGCTTCACACGCACGGCTGACTGCATTTCACACGCACTTTGCACAGCTGTGCATGAAGTCCCAGATAGCAGAGAATCCAGCTCTAAAATAGCAGTAATGCCAATTTACCATGCCTCTGGCTTCACTGTGAAAGGAGAAATCTCCTGTGGTCCCTGACTGGAACAATCCAGAGTGGCATAGGTGCACACTCACGTTGGAAGGAGCTCCCATTGGGCTGGTGCCATGCTAATGGAAGTTGTTCTTTTGTTCAGCTTCTGGCTCACCTGTGTGTGGAGCCATGGCTGGGTCGGTGGAAGTGTCTCCTGCACCCCTCTAGAGAGAAAGCAATCTCAGTGTTGGGGCTGCTACAAAGTCATCTGAGAGCTCCCTTTGAACGTCTTTCTCTGGGTGATTGCTGACACGAAGGGAAGGAACAGCAACAGGGACAAGGAATGTAAATTGTTTGGAAAGTCTAACTGAGGCCAATGACCGCCCAGACCTGGGCATTCCATTCACCCGAGTGTGCCGCTATATCCAGCCCTCCCAACCGCTCCCATCCCAACTTTCCTTCAGTACCTTAGGAACCCTCCCAATGGAAAAACAGCCTGGACCTAGGACATCCTGGCTTTGGCTGCTTTAAGTGACTCTATTCATGCTCTTTCAGTGTGTTCTTTCCTGTTTGTTTATGCTCTTGTCATTTGATGGCCCAAAAAGCTTTAAAGCATATGGGGAAATAAGCTCTTCTGGCCTATATGTTTGGGTCTGAGCTGAGACCAGATCTGCTCATTGTGTGCTTTGAGTCTAAAAACCTTGACTGAGGTTGCTGCTTTACCTAGCACGCTGCTTGTCTGGAGCAGAAGAAAAGGTCAGTGAGACTTTTGAAATAAAAATGTTTCCATCTCAGTTGAGAAAAAGCCCAGATGGGTGAGCAAAGTTTCGAAAAGGGAAAGAATTGAGCAAGCAAGCAATACTGTGAGAAGCTGATAAGAGGAGTTCTAGCAGGAGAATAGGGGAGCCTTGTCTATCAGCCTATTAAAGGCTATTCTTACAAGGTTTTTTCTTTTCATTAATACGCAGGGTGAATAGAACATTGAATAAAAATCAGTACTCACTGCACAATTGTAGGATTGAAAGGTAACTGTCAACAGAAGGATTGGGGTGACAAAAGGGGCCATTTCAGTGCTTAGCAAATGATTTTCGGCTTGTCATTTCAATAGGCCGTGTTTCTCAGAGATTGTGTTTTCTGAATAGCGTTTATTACCATGCTTTTTAAAAATTTCATGTTGTCTCTTTGCAGGCACCATTCATTTGCAGATGCAGTATTCCTTTTTGGGTGTCACAGGGATACTGCTTTAGAAACAAAGTACAGTCGTCCAGTTAGAAGACGGATTCTCTTGAGAAGCTAATGGCTGAGAGAAACAATTTGGGGCAGCTCCTGCCTTCATGCCAGGCTGACCCAGTTTCTCCCACTGTTATTTATTCATGATCACATGGACCATCAGTTCCGTCCTTTTCAAATTACCAGTATGAGTTTGAGTTAGATACATTATTTTTGAACATGAAGATCATCTTCCTTTTTGCAAGAAATCTGCAGCACAAGATCCTAAAATAAAATATAAATAGGACCTCTTGTCTGTGGGAAAGAGACAGGAAATCTACCCTGCAGTCTTCACTCACGCAAAACCCCAGTGACCTCAATGGGGAGTGCCTGAAGAAATGGACAATTAGTGTTCAGACTTTACAAAAAGGGTCCTGGGGGCATTTAACAGAGTGTGTGTTGCCCAAATGGAGAAGCCAAGTAGCAAAGTTTTACAGGTATGCGGGTTAATGAAAATCTTTGAAAATATGTGTTGTTTTAATGGAATTGTTCATGTTCATTGCTACGTAATGGCTCAGCTTTCCAATATTTGCATGGCACTGCACACTATGCAATGGTGGTTAAAAAACTTGCATTAGGATTTGGTATCGTTTTAACAAAACCTCCTAGGTTCCTAAGAAGAGAGTAATCTAGAATTAGTGAGAAATAGATTTCATGCCTTTAAGTCACTTTATGGTGGGCAGGTCTTGAACTCTGATCTTTTGTAAATTGAACCACTTGTGAAAAGACAAAGGGCTCTAATCCTTTTAAACTGCCAGTGCAACATCACTGGCCCAGTGCCCTTGAGAAGTGATTTAAATGGCATTGAATATGGCAGTTCAAAACATACTAAAATCTGTTAAGAGGCTGGTATCTACAAAGGGAATGGAAGCCGGGAAAAAAGTTAATTAAAAATATTGATGAGTCTGGCTGCCAAAGAGAATCATAGCCGCCAGCCCCCTGAAAATCACCCGGAGTGAGCTCCGGGCTCTCCTTAAGCAGTAGTTATAGCAAGGGAGACAGACCTAGGGCTGTCAGGTGGTGGCAGGCAGGGAGCAAAAGGCTTTTATTGAATTTCTTTTGCAAAATTGCAAATTGTCGTGGGTGCAGGCAGGTGAGGGCAGAATGGACTTATGGCCCCACTGGCCAGCATGCTCACCAGCAGCATTGTGTGTTGCGCAGCCTGGGACCTAGGCATAGCTCACTGTCCCATGCCTGGTATCACCTCTTGAGCTGGAGCTGCAAGCTGTTGACCCCAGGAATGCTGACACACGCACAGTGCATCCATCTTGCCCTCCCGCCTCCTCATTT
Organism: Mesoclemmys tuberculata; assembly: GCA_007922155.1. Classification (NCBI taxonomy): domain Eukaryota; kingdom Metazoa; phylum Chordata; order Testudines; family Chelidae; genus Mesoclemmys; species Mesoclemmys tuberculata. The sequence continues at coordinate 15,844,809 of ML675640.1, forward strand.
CCAGCACCTGTCTGCCCTCCTGAATGCTCCTACCCACAAGAAATGGAAACAGCTTGCATTCACCATGGAACACAGAGGCCTTTTAGCTTCCCCATTGCAGTCTGTAGGAAAGGTGTCTCTCATTCAATTTTTTATGTTGTACACAGTGTACAGGTTCCATCTGGGCTGCTTGTTTATTTGGGGAAAACCAAAACCAAAACGAAACAAACACAGTTCATTTAAAGTTTCTTTAACTTTGTTTTCTTGCGCCAGCGTCTCTTCTGTTTTAAACTCCTCACTTCCGGACCCTAATCTCTCCCACCCAGTTCTGTGGGGTCTCTCTAGTCTAGTCTATATAGATTCTTACACTGTGCTCATCAGCGTGGTATCTTCTCACGCACTGAAGGCTGCTGTCCCTAGCAGCTCAGCTTGCGCTCTGGATGGGGATATTAGTTGATGTACATCTCTGCCTTGGTGCCATCGCCTTATTCAATGGAGTGTTGCAACCAGGCTGCCTGTGGAGAACTGGAGAGGTTTTTCCAAGTCTCCCCAGCACACTTAGCCAGTTTTCTTCTTGCTCTGTTACCAGCTGCTGATGCTTCGCTGTCTACATCCAGAGCTGCATTTGATTAGAAGCGAAGATTGCCAAAGCTGTTTGGAAAAAATACAACACCCACAGGGTCTTGGTTAATCCGAGCCAAAGAAAACTTGACTGACTTTCTGTGTCTGGTCAGTGTCTCTGCACAGATCATTGGAATTAGAACTGTATATTAGTAAAATCAGGTGCAAATATGAAAATGTCAGTAGGCTGTGTTCTGCCAGAGGAGCTCTCACACATCTGTAGGAGAAAATACTGTCTGCAGGATTCAGGGATTCCAGATGAAGTACAGACTTCAGAGCAACTGGCGATCTCTAATTATAGGTTTAACTGTGTATTTTGAGACTGTTTTCCCTTGATTCTGCAGCTGTCAGTTAGATTCATCTTTCACCTTCTCCCATCTAAGCTTGTTTATGGATAAGCAAGCGACAAAAAAACTACTTTATAGCTAATATTAAACCCAAGGGGGTGGAAGTGTCCCTCACCAGGCTGGGCTGCATTCGGGACTGGATTCTTACTGCAAGACTAGCCACTCCTATGGCTGTAACCTTAGGTTCAATTCCCTTGGACTCTTGTAGGTGTATGTAATTCCTGCAGCACAGGGGGCAATTTTCAGCTGTGGCTGCCGTGAACGGTTCCTTTTCTATGACCTGAATGTAGGGTTTTGTAGGTCCCAAGTTCCTTGATTAGATGAGCTAGCCCCATCCAGTGGTGATGTGCTCCAAAATGGGAGTGTGTGGTACAGCTTCTGGCCCCAATTCTGCCACACTTACCCATGCTAAGTGACACTCGGGGGAGAGGTCCCACTGACTCCAAACGATTTTGGGGAGCAGAATATAGAAGCAAGTGAATTCAGTGGGAATACATGCATGAGTAAATACTACTCAGCTAGAGTGAGGTTGGCAGAATGGGGTTCACGGCACACTGGTGCCTTCCGGAGGCACAGGATGCATTCATGAAATTTGGAGCCTAAGAGCAGCCCTTATTTACAGGAGTGACAGTCCTGCTCGTGCACAGCAGCTGCTCTTTAGCCCTTACTATCCTGCTGAAAGCTTGACAATCTCCACGAGATGTCAAATGTCACCTACCAAAAGCTAGTCAACTGCTCAGAGGACACCCAAACCACTGGGAGCTGGTAATTCTTGTTGGGAGACCGTCAGCAAGTTCAGAGGTTTGATCCAAACAAACTCACCATTCAGATGCTCCTCTGGTCTTTCGCCAAAGGGCAGCAACAATGGAAAATATGGGGGGAGAAATTTATTCAAAATTTTCCTAACCTCAAAAAAGATCCTGGTCAAGCTTTAGGCAAAGGTTCAGATCAGCTGTGAGACCCATGAACAGATCATATCTCTGCCTTTAGCTGGAGTTAGAGGAATAGATATAAGCCTGAATTCTGTTTCAGTTTTAATTGATTTACTTTTGGTGGGAGATGGTTATTTGGTCTCTGCTAGCCATAGACGTAAGAGAAAACAGCTAAAGAACGAGGATTATGGGGGAAAGATCTTGCTCAATGGTTTTGCTGCACTCCTTTTGGCCTGGAATACAAAGGGAAAGAAAAGGAAAGGGCCTCTCTTATCTCAAGGGGATAGAGGAAATCTGAAAAGCTTCTCCTCATCCCAGAAGGGTCAAAAGTACATTCAATGACCCTTTGACTCTGTATGTGTTTGTGTCCAGAGTAAAAGAAGTGAGTGCATTGTGGGAGGTGGAGAGGCAGAGGAGCTTTAGGGAGAGAGAGCGAGCTGACCAAGGACTGGTCAATCCTTACCGTTTAGGATGACATCGCTACATTGGTCAGGAATGTGAAGAATCCACACCTGGCGCGAGGTAGCTAGCTGGCTAACCCACAGTGTAGAGCCAGCTAGGTTTCCGGAAGACCGCTTCCATCACCCTGCTACCATTGCTCGGGGAGGTAAGGTTCCTACGCTGATGAAAACCCTTCCATCAGTGTAGCTGCATCTACGCTATGAGGTTATGGCGGCATAAATCCAGCCCTGCCGCTATGCTGGCACAGTCCCACAGCATGGCTGTGGCCTGAACCTGTGAAGCAGCGCGGGCTCTCTGAAAGGCCAGAGCGAGATGTTTGCCTCAGGCAATGTGAGGATGGGAAAGCAGGCTTGCCAGCACGCCAGCCAGGAGGGCCTGGCCAGGAAGGGGCACACCGTGGGCTCTCACTGAGGTGGCTTGCTTTCCCCCTTATGCTTGCATTATTCGTAAGATGCAAATACGTGAAAATCATTGCAAGTCCTCAGGCACCCAGACACTGTGTGTGCGCCACCCCAGCCAGCAAGCACTGCCAGGCTCCCAGCATTAGCTCCTGCCCTCGGCAGGGCCCATGGACGCTCCCGGTCTGAGGAATAACAAAGGGTGCTTTCCGAGAGCTGCCAGAAACAAACAGTACAGCCACCCACGGCACAAAGGTGTGAACGGCCCCAGCAAACAGGAGTCGGCCCCTTGTCCCTTAGGGGGGACAGGACAGTGGGCATCTTCAGTCTGCTGCCGCAGTCATTCCTTCCACGCCACCCCTGTCCCAGAGAACCGTGCGCTGGCCTGCAGATCCTCCTGGCCAGAGTCCAGCCCTCATGTCCATCCTGTTCAGACCCTCTGTCTTCAGACTGCTGCCAAATATCTGCCTGTCACAGCTACCACTAGCCCCCACCCCAGCAACAGTCTGTTTCCTTGCAGCCCCAGCCTCGGATGTCTGGCAGATCTTCCCTTCCCTTCCCTGTGCTCTGCTGGCTGGTGTCATGATCCGGCTGCCTCATTACAGTGTCACTGATCCCTCCCATCAGTCCCAGTGGAAGGATCCCAGCACCAGGTGACGATACTCTAGTGCAAGAGGCAGTGGTTTTCAAAGGTGCCCTTTTAAACTGGAAGTGTCTGGGATGTTATGCTTTGCACACGGACTCTGTGGTCACTTGGACACAATAACAGCAAATGGAAAGCGCTGAAGAAGAAATGTTAAGAAAGATCATTAGCAGGCTGTTTCCATGCTCAGCTTCTGAACTGCCAGCTCCACGAGCAGCGTGGAGGAGCATGTGCCTATTACAAACCCCACTTGTTCATTTCTCTTCCTCACCCTCAAGCACAAAATACCCCTTTAAAAAGTCCCTTGGATTTCATACGTTAGCTGAACGCTGCCCCTTCCAAGGCATTTTTCATGTCAATTGGCAGAATTACACCAACATTCTTTTCAAGGATGCTGACCCACTAGTGATGAGTCCTTCCTGCCCTGCGACAGGGCTGATAACTCAATAGACTAGCTCCGCCCGCATTGCCAAGGCGAAGGCTGAAACTATTTGCACTACAGGAACGGTTACTGGGCACTGGGACCCATTGTGCTGGGTGCTGCATGGACACGGAGTAAGAGACCCTGGCTGCCCTCAGCACCATCCCAGCCCAGGAGAGCAGACAAGAGCTGTTATCCCCACCTTAGAGCTGGGTCTCTGGGCACAGAGAGGTCCAATGCCCTTCCCTGCAGCAGAGTTGGGAATGCAGTGCAGCCTTCCGCGTCCCCCAAGCATGTCAGCCTCTCCGCCAAACTTCCTCCCTGCAGCCAAAGCCTTTGCCCCACTCAGGCAACACCCCTCCTGACGTCAATGGGTGCTTGCCTGATAAAGGAAGGAGTTTGCCCCGTGTCTTACACACGCCAGCCCCTTCTCTCCTGTGACCCCAAGGTAGGGCAAGGAGGGTTCTCTTCCCCTCTACTGTGGAGGCTCGTTTAAAATATGTTCATTTTTTACAATTGTTTGCATTCCACGCTGCAAGCCGAGTTCAGGATTCTGTTTCCCCATAACAGCTGTCAATGTCGCTGACCTCCCAGTGCTGCATGCGCCCTGTGTTCGCTGCATCTCCCAGCATGGCAATACATGAGCCAGGAGCTGTGGGGCGAGCAAGGACAAGCCAATTGGTTTCCTTTGAAAAAAACAGGAAATTTATACAAAAGCTTTAAAAACAAATCTGCTTATTACCAAACTTCTGGCCCACTCCTCTCCCAGAGGAAAGTCTAAGAAGAGAAGGGTCATTCCACTGGAAATGCCTAATTTGGTTGGTGTTTAAAGTGCCCTCCTTAGCCCCATGTCGATGGTTCTCTTGAGGATCACAGAGCCCACAGACACTTAAAAGCCATATGATTTTCTTATCTCCTTGTCTGTGAAGCCTTGAATGGCCCTTGAAGAAAGAGGCAGAAAACCCTCATTAACAACTTTGGCATTTTTATTTTATTTTATTTTTCAAGTCAGGTTGAGAGTTTTGCTGTTGAGAAGCAGCAAAAACACAAGGTGATTTAGTATTGGTGATTTATTGTTTGTATGGGGGTGGTATCTGGGAGCCCAGTCATGGACCACAACCCTACAGAATCATAGAAATATGGGGCTGGAAGGAAACTCAAGAAGTCACCAACTCCAGCGCCCTGCACTCACACAGGACCAGGTGAACCTCGACTACCCCTGGCTGGTGTTTGTCGAACTTATTCTTAAAGCCTCCTCATATGGAAGGTGTCCCATACCCCTAATCACCTTTGTTGCCCTTCTCTGTACCTTTTCTAATCCCAGTATGCCTTTTTTTGAGATGGGGCTGTGACCCGTTCATGCCCAGGGCAGCCACCTGAAAATGCCAGGGTCAGGGCAGGCTGTAAAAGGAGAGCAGACTCTCCCAGCACTGGTGGGTGACACTGAAGTCAGACTTCCCAACCAGCCACAAACAGTACTTCTGATTCCCCCACACTGGTTATCAAGAGGCCACTATACAAATACACACAGCCCCCTTTACTGCATCTCTGGCTCTGGCTCCCAGTCAGCCACTAGGTCCAGTAAAGAGACCAGTTATTTAAACGCTGTGCTCTTTACCAAAAAGGTTCCCTCTGATCCCAAAGGATCAGCCACAGTACCAGATCACTATAAGCTTGGATCTTACCCAAAATACCACGCTGCCAGCCAATCCTTTAGTAACTAAAACGAAAGGTTTATTAATAAAAGAAATAAACAAACAATAAGAGAAATGTTAAAGGATTAAAGCAACTGGATACATACAAATGATTTGAAAGTCCATATGCATCAGGTTTCTAGAAGAATTGTGGAGTTTGCAGGCTTGTACAGCCCCTCTGGTGTACATCCAGGACCTGGATGGGTCTCAGTCCTTTGTTTCACAGCTTCAGTTCAGATGCAGATGGGTTGCTCCAGAGATGGATAGGTGACTGAAGACAGACTGAAGACAAAATGGATTCCCAGGCCTCTCCTTATATATCCTCTGGCCCTTGCCACGCTGCTTGTGGAATTTCACAGGAACCAAAATGGAGTCCAGAGTCACATGGGCCAGACCTGGTGACTCGTCAGGTATATCTCTGGCTACTCCCCTGGGCCCCCTTCACTTGGGAATGTCTAAATGGGCCATGGCGCAGGCCACTGTTCTGCAGCCAGCCTGTCTGAGGCGTTACCCAGACAGCACCATTTGAAATACTGAGATATCAACCATATCCATAGCTTCCATCACACACATAACACATGAAAACAACCACCACCATCTTACTCCGCACGTTATAGCCTCTCTAACAGTACCTGACAGGACACGTCTCACACGGAGCACTATGATTTTGACATACTGATGTCAAACAATATAATAAATGCCCCTCCACCAATCCAGCCAGCGTGAGGCCCCGAATGTGAGATTGGTGTAGGAGGGAGTAATCAGAGCTCCTGAATGCACCGCAAGGGCCCCCTTAATCCGGTCAGCATGACAGGGGCGATCAGCTCTGCACACAGCATTCAAGATGCGGCATGCCATGGATTTATAAAGAGACAATACAATATTTTCTGTCTTATTATCTACCCCTTTCCTAATGACTCCTGGAATGCAGTTAGCTTTTTTCACTGCTGCTGCTGCACTTGAGCGGATGTTTTCAGACAACTATCCACAATGACTCCAAAATCTCTTTCTTGACTGGTCACAGCTTATTTAGACCCCAACATTGTAGATGTCTGGTTGGGATTATGGTTTCCAGCGTGCATTACTTTACATTTATCATCATGGAATGTCAGCTGCCGTTGTGTTCCCTGGTCACCCAATGTTGTGAGGTCCCTTTGTAACTTTTCACAGTCTGCTTTGGACTTAACTATCTTGTCCACATCTTTCTTCAAGTCTCACACCCAGAACCAGACACAGCGTCCCAGGTCTCACCGGTGCCAAGTAGAGAGCAGCAATTACTTCCCGTGTCTAACATTGCACACAATTGTGCTAGGCATTGTACAAACACAGAACAAAAGTATTGCCCCTGCCCTAAGGAGTTGAGACAAGCAATGCCAGATGGTTACAGCTGGCCTGCCAGCATACAGAGACACTGCCTATCAGGCTGACCAGTAGAGCAGGGAGGACCAGTAAACAATGAGACACAAACTGTTGTCAAGTTTTTGGTAGGCATCACAGCCAAAGAGAGCTTTGAGGAGGGATCTGAAGTTGGATAAGGAGTTAGCAACAACAGAGAGTGCATGAGTGCAACTCCTACTCACCCAGCAGAAAGTCACCGCAGTGAGCTTCCCACCTGCTAAGGACAGCCTGGCTCCCATGCCCCAGCACATCCGTCTGCCAGCAGCCAGGGATAGGACGGACCCGCTGGAGGCCAGACACTGTGGTGCAGGCTATTAAATCTCAGACCAATGTCCAGGATGGCTGGGCACTGCTGTCAGGGAAGGTGGGTTCAAATCACTGGAGCTACTGTGGGAAACAGCTCCCATCTGGAGGCGGTGGCTGAACAAAGGGTTCCGATTCCAGCGTCAGCATCTCTCTGTAGACAAAATTCATCTGAAAGTCCCATTCTCTAAGACACCTGCATCTGCTCCGTCTAGCCAGCTCTCCCGTGCTCCTCAAAGCTGGGCAGCTGCTGCCACTGGGGTGCTGCTGCCAGTCGTGGCTTCTCCATCGACTGCAGTGTAAATGTTTCTGGAGAGCCAGAATGAAAGGCCCACGTGCCTCTCCAGGTGCTGCCTCGGTGCCTGCTGAGGAGGCAACTTTAAAGCAAAGTTCAGTGAGGTGTGAAAGCCATGGCAGGCTGCCCCACGCAGAGGTGCCACTGTGGGAATTAGAGAGATGTTAGAATAAGAGACAAGGTACAGCCCCCCACAAATGCATTTGTCTGTGCACCACACCAGCCTTCAATGCCAGTTTATGCATCAAGCAGTGAAAAGAGAAACCGCCTGGCACATTTGGAACATACTCAACATTTTAATTATAAACTCTGCCTTTAGCCAGCTATATGCAGCAAACATCCATGTAAAAGCCCCATGTTGCCAGGTATGCACGCTAAATCTGAGACAGAGCCGGTTTTTCTCAGAGAGCAAACTGTCTCCTCGAGAAAGGCCCGGTTTGGGAAAACCGAGCTGTTGTCCCCGTGCTGCTCGCCCAGCTCTGCAGCAGTGTCACCATTTCAAGCCAGGAGCACAGCTTTCCACAGAGAGCACAGTGCGGTTCTGCTTTGAGGGAAACACTGTAAAATGCTGCAGGCAGGGTGTTGCCATTTTCACAGCACAAAAGGCATATCTGTAAAGCAGTAGCAATTCCTGTTTCTCTGTTGTGCAAAGCTGCATTCGCTAGAGTTGTCTGCAGATTTCACCAGCAGCCAGAATATTTTGCCGAGTCTATGATTCTTCATTACCCTCATATCCTCTTTCTTTCCTTCCTTCCTTCCTCCAAATCATCCCATTTAGCTCATTGAGAAATCCTTCTCACAGGCACCCCCAGCTGGTCTTTCCACCAGCAAATAGTGCACCGCCATCACAGAGCACTCTGTACGCCTCTGCGCCTTCATAGTGCAATTGGGAAATAAAACAGGCAGGCCTATGAATGCAGCAGGAAACCAGAAAAAATATTCAGGGTAGAACGTGAGAGATCCTGATCTGGGCCACGCATCCCTGACAGACGGAACCTGAAAGATGGAAACCTTGAAGTGTCAACATTCAGGAATTGAGAAACTTGGCTTATGGGGGCAATCAGTTAGTGCATAAACAGCCATGTTGCTACATGAGACCTACTTTAGTCTAGAGACAGACCCAAAACAATACTCTGGATCCAAATGACCAAAGTTTGGGATGTTCCGATCCAAATCAGTACCCTACCCTTGGCCTTGTGCCGAGTACCTTGTACCGAGACTGCAATGCTAAAGTGGTGATGTCTTGAATGTTATCTGGGCACTTCCATACACAGGCAGGCAGAGGTCTGGGACTTGCAGCTATTATCTGGGAACAGGGCAGGAACAAAGGATTGTATTTTAATTGCAAGCTCAATGTGAGTTCGTAAGGAGAAACAAAGTGTGGGCCAAAATGCTGCTACAGTAGGTGAAGAGCCAAGAAAGGTTTGGTGCCAGAGTTAGACACTCTGGCAAACTACGCAGGATAGTTCTAATTATTAAACTCTCTTATACCACGCTCTCTGAACGTTGGCTTCAGACTGCAGTACCTTATGCCAAGTTGTAATCACCCTCATTCTACTAATGGTCAAAATGGTTGGCGCCCCAACATAACAGAATAAGTGCTGAGGAGGAGACAATGCTCTTTGGAGATTATACTGAGCACTGTATGTTACAAGACACATGGAATTGCAACATAGGGTCACGGTGCTGCAATCAGAGGAACTGGAAAATCATTTTTTCCTATTTCAGGTTTATAAAATGATCATAAATGTAAAGACATTTTGCAACTTTCCAATGAGGAAAAAGCCCACAACAGAGCCCAGCTGTCAGCAATTTATCCACCTCTTTTAAAGAAAAGGTACCTACAATAGAGTAAAAGTCTTCTGAGTGTGTGGGGAACCCACTGACACTTTTCACACCATGGCAATAAGCACTGGTTTATTACTTATTTAACAAATAGAGTGAATTTTGATAAAATGCCATAAATAAAAAGAACAGGCCACGTTGCAGTGTGTCCAATCATATGTTGAGTTTTTATAGCTCTTATAAAAATAGGAAACAATGAATGATTCTTTAGCTAAATGAAGAGAACTATTTGTTTAAGTTCCTCCAGTCTCTCTTGCCCATCCAGACACAGGCAGGTAAATTAAGGGTTTCCCTTTTACAAGTTTGTCCCTAGGATCGAATTGGTTGCATTATTATATCCTGCTGCAGCATTTGTCATACCAGGAGGAGGCATCAGACTGAAATATACATCAGGACATTTTAATGATCCTCCAGGATCCAGGACAGACCCCTCAAGGTCAGGACTATCCCACATAAAACAAGAGAGGTGACAAGTCTCACTCAGATCCAACCCACTGAGAAGTGGCTATAAAGGTAATTGAATAAAGGCAGGAAAAGCATGAGCAGCTGTGGAGGAGAAGGAGGGGCCTCAGGCCAAATTTATTTCTGTCAACTGGTGGTCTATTTCCCTGATACCATTTCCTTGTATACAGATAAGGAGTTATCTTAAATGACCATGTCTTTTTCAATTTGTACTTAACAGTCAGTCCCATTTTCCTTATATGATACTATCACAGCAGGATGAAAAATGCATTACAATAATCCCTGAGGATCTTCATATATCAATATCAAATGGTCTGAAATTGACCTGTTATAAAAACCAGCCTTTCAAGTCAGAAAAAAACTTAAATCAAAAAAAGCAAATTTTAGAGCTTGCAGTATGCTCCATAACCCAAATACTCGGCACAAAAACAACCGCTCCAGAATACTTGATGAAAACAAATGTTCAACGCCTATTAAAAAAAGTATCCGTATTATGGATACATCTGCTTAATGTTTGCTACACCTCAGATGACAGGACCTCAGAGGAATACTAATCCACAGAGCTGGATTAATGTGTTGGCAGCCAAATTAAGTAGATCTTCCTGCTTTTAAGGCTTGTGGTTTAACGCTCTGGCAGGCCCTGCCCAGCAAATGTGGTTGACAAAGGGGATTTCTTGGGCTTTATATGCCAGGACGGGGCAGCGGGTCCGCAGCAGGGAGTGTTGTGGCCAAGCAGACCGGCTGTAAAGGGAAGACCTGCAGGCCCCCATGGGATGCTCATGAGATTTAGGCAGGCTCCATGGTTCACTTTCCGTGAAGGTGATTTGTGGCTTTCGCAGAGAATATGAAAGGGGTCTGTAGGGACCTGAGAATTCCTTATGTGACTGAATGGTGACAGCTGGGCACCTGCTTCTCGAAAGCTGGCAGGCAACCCTCTGGACCTAGCACTGAGGAGTTTCCTCTTCTCTGTTCCAACATCCAAGAGACACACTGGCACACAGCGAGGAAATCCAGCAACTGGAAGATGTAGGGATAACCGTGCTGGCCCGGGATTTACCTGCCAAGCCCCTCGTCGTTGGAGGTGCTATGAACACCAGAGAGATGGAGCTAAAATGGCAACCCCTTCACACTTTTTCTGAAATTTTACAAGGATAAAATACCTCTGCCCCCATGCTTTTTGTCAGAAACAATGGGTGCTTCTGTGTATTCTGATATGGACAGAGGCAACGCAGGCCCCAACTGGTTTGATTTCTCTCTCCTTAGCTAGCCCATGGCCATACAAAGAGGAGACGGGCCTGGGCCGGTTCCATATTTTCATAGATGATGAGGCCAGAAGGGACCACTGTGATCATCTCATCTGACCTCCTGTAGAGTTCAAACCATAGGACGTCCAAAACTAATTCCTCTTTGAACTAGAGCAGATCTTCCAGAAACACATCCAATCTTAATTTTAAAATTTCCAGTCCAGGCAAATCCCCCGCAGCCCTGGGTAAATTGTTCTAGTGGCTAATTACCTTCAAGCAGAGATGTTGCCTCGCTACAGCATGTGTTTCCAATAAGTATAAACACTGCAGCATCAGATCACTTTACTCTGCCTAATTGTTTGTACAAATTTCCCCCTAACTTGGACAGCCAGTCAGAGACTGCACCACCCAGGTTAGATATAAAGATGCAAAAATACCTGGACAGAGCTTAATCAAGATAAGATGTTCTTTGCTGTGTGTTGCTGCCCCATGTGAGCTTGTGGTTTGGAATCTGAGTGCAAAGGGGGGAGGAAAAGGGCATCTCTAGATAGAGAATATCTGCAGCAGCAAAGCAATCTGCACCAGAGATGGTGCTGAGCCAAAACCCCCGATTCCAAGCCAGCCTGACCCTTGAGGAAGTTAGGAACCAGGATGCACCTCACCCAGATCCTATCTTCAGAATGGCCCAAACCAAAACCCCAGACCTTGACCCCCCCCTCCCCCCGAAACCTTCGCCAAGCTCAAATCTGGGCACTGACGAGTTTGGCCTCCAACCAAGGCTGACATTGAGGGATGAGTATTGCCCGTAGCTAGAGGCACCATTAAAAGTCTGCATTTGTTCTCTGCAGTAGCACAGTCACTCCCCCTTCTTAGAGCAGGGCGGTTGGTGAGGTCGGGAGCAGGAGCTGACTTCTTCCCAGACACCTCTGCATGTACGGCTCTGGCCGAGTCTCATTCTATCCCGGTACTTTGGGACCAGGCAAAATGGGGACAGGGGCATGAAATCAAATGAAGCCCACAGGGACCGTGGGACACTTTGACCAACATGCTGGGGATACTCTTCCTTTTTTTACTCCCACACGTGTATTCCTGGGGCTCTTCTGTTGGGCAGGTAAAATGGGAGGAATCGCCCAGATTACAATGTTTGTGTAACATGAACCTCAGTGAATTCTGCCCGAGCAATGTTCTTGACTCTGCTAATTCTGGTCCCCAGACACCAACTGAATTCTCACTTTCTGCTTCTGGTTTCTCTTCCCCCTTCTTGGCTAATGTGCAGTGGCCCTCTGGAGCGTAGGACTCCCTTTACCAATCTCACACTTCCCGTCCCCCTGAGCAAACAGACCCATCCTGAGAGAAAAGACCAATAGCTCCTAAAAATGATCCCAGTCTCACTGCCTGCAGAACGAACCGCCCTATGACAAGTGCTATGTTTGTGCAAAGTATAATTTACTTTGCAGGTGGAGCCCAATAGCGCTAGGTTCCTCCCCATTCTGCACCAGCTGATACAGGTCCCAAAGGAGAATCTGCCAAAGAGGAGACATGGCTGTGAACCTCTGACATGTTCCTAGAGGGAAGATTGCCAGCTTTAAGTGGATTGCATGAGAGAAGTGTACCAGGCCACTTCATCATTTTAAATAAGGCCAGAATCCAAGATGAGACACACAGGAGGACATAAGTAATGCCAAAACAGAGCCCTTCATTAATTAATCAACAGGAATGTGAGCTGCAGGCTTTACATTTGCCACTGCTAAATGCATGTTTAAAAGCCCTATAATAACCTGTATTCATAATACATTCAGAGCGCTCTGCCTAGCTCTGGAGTGCATGAGCAGTGTCACCATCTACCTGCTGTAACGTGCAATTAAAATTAAGACGCAGTTCAGCCTGTGATGAATAGAAAGTACAACATCACCTGGTGGATCAATCTAATTGTTGTCATGGCATCTGCAGTGCTGGAGTTCAGGTTGCATATGTGTGTTCATTACAAATCCCAGTTTTACTAGGACTTCGCACTGGGTGCTCTGTTCTCATTTGCTCTGGCTGATGCTTGGCAGTATAGTATATGGCTCTCAGCGTGTCTCTTTCATTAAATAACACTTAACATTGGCTAAGCCATTTTTAAAGCCAGACACATTCTGATTTTTTGGTTTTTCTTTCATAAAGAGCGAGCCAAGGTCCATAAGCAAATATTTACATGCATTTGTGCACTGTGCACTGTTACCAGAAGTGAACATGCAAACTCATGCCCACGTGGCCACTTAGACACCTAGGTATTTGCAAATGCAAATATTCAGATTGGATGCAAAATGTAACTTACAAAAAATGGACATCCACAGTGAAGTTGCTGTGCATGTACCAGAACTACCTGTCATATTGGAGTTGCCATTGCTGCGTATAGTGACAGTAAATTATTATCTGTATTGAGGCCCACTGAAGAAGAGCACTATATAAGAGCTAGATATTAGAGCAACATTCATGCTCATAGCACTCCTCGGTATTAATAAACCCTTGCAAGTACATCGCTGTGAATCAGGCAGGTTTTGCCCCCATTTCCCTATCTGAAAACTGGGGATAAGCAATTTGCCCAAGGCTGAGACTTTAGAGGTGCAGCTACCTCTCAGGAACTCCTGCCTCCCATGCCGTTGCTCAGAGCACTGGCCCTCACGAGACACAAAACATGCTCGACTGTGACCATGGTGATCCCAAGGGGGATTTCAGTGGACGCTCGTCTCTGACATTCATTTTCTGAGAGAATAACAAGTTCAATGTTTGGCAAAGGTCACTCACCTCTCGGGGCTCCTCATCTCCTCACGACGCTGCAGGGAGGTCCTGATGATGAATTTGTCATGGTCATGACAACATTTCGTTACCATGGAAATGGTTCTGATGTCACAACTATGTCTTCGCCGCAGGATCATGTGAGAAGAGAAGCTGGGATGTGGGTGAGCCTCTTAAAAAGAGCTACAGGAAAGACAGACAGAGCAAATTGGGCAGAGCTAATTGCTTTTTGTCTCAGTGGTCTAATGGAAGACCAATTGAAGCCAATGGGAATCTTTCCTTTGATATTAACAGGTGGTTTGTATCTTGTCTGCCCTCCTGAAACAGGCCTCATTAAGGTGTGTTTCCTTTTTCCGATGCATTGTATGTGTTTAGCCAGCAGTTTCTCAGCCTATTGAATATCTTTTTCTCTTTAACTCTTTGACATCCTGGATGCAGACTCTTTTAGCATTTGCTGTCACTCTAGGAAGTCATGCTGGGAACCCCCTTTCAGGTAGTTAAAGGCTGCTATCAAATCCCCCCTCATTCTTCTCTTCTGCAGACTAAACAGGCCTCGTTCTTTCAGCCTCTCCTCATAAGTCTTGCGCTCCACTCCCCTTTGTTGCCCTCCTCTGGACTCTCTCCAACTTGTCCACATCCTTTTTGTAGTGGGGGGCCCAAAACTGAACACAATACTCCAAATGCGGCCTCACCAATGCCGAATAGAGGGGAATATCCTCCCTGATCCTGTTTACGATTCCCTAGTTTATGCATCCCAGGATTGCATTAGTTCTTTTTCCGCAGCGTCACACTGGGAGCTCATGTTCAGCTGATTAGTCACCGCGACCCCCAAATCTTTTTCAAAATCATTGCTTCCCAGGATAGAGTCCCCCATTCCGTAAGCTTCGCCATCCTTTGTTCCCAGATGTATTCATTTCAATTTAGCCATATTAAAAAGCATAGTTTGCTTGCACCCAGTTTACTAAGCAATCCAGATCACTCTGAATCAGTGACCTTCCTCTTCATTATTTACCACTCCCCTAATTTTTGTATCATCTGCAAACTTTATTAGTGATGATTTTTGTTTTCTTCCAGGTTTTTAATAAAAATATTAACTGGTGTAGGGCCCACCAGAAACACACCTCTGGATGACAATTCCCCAGTTACACTTACTTTTTGAGACCTATCAGGCAGTTTTTAATCCATTTAATGTGTGCCATGTTAATTGTATATAAATCTAGTCTTTTTCATTAAAATGTCATGAGTTACCAAGTTAAATACCTTGCAGAAGTCTAAGGCCTGGTCTACACTTACCTTTGCGATTTGGCGGCAGTCGATGGGAGATACGCAAGTGACGTAAATCACTTGCGTATCTCCCGTCGACTTCACTGCGTCTCCTCCGCACACCGTCCGTGCTGCAGCAACAGGAACAGCGTTCCCTTCCACGCAGCGCTATGCCACTTACCGGGGTGGTTTTCCTGCATCGCTTGCTGGATCGACTGAGCGGGTCTACACAGACCGCTCAGTCAATCCAGAGCGGTTGATCTGACAGCGGCGAATTTTCTGCCGTCAGTGTGGACTCAGCCTAAGGATAGTACATCAACACTCTTACCTTTATCAACCAAACTTGTAATCTCATCAAAAAACAGATATCTAGTCAGTTTAGCAGGGTCTATTTTCTATAAACCCATGTTGATTGGCATTAATTACATTACTCTCCTTTAGTTCTTTATTAAACAAGTCTTGTATAAGCTAATCCATTATCTTGCCGAGGATCAGTGTCAGGAAGACAGACCTATGATTACCCAGATCATCCCTTTTTAAAAACTGGCACATTAGCTTTCTTCCAGTCTTCTGGAACTTCCCTAGTGCTCCACGACTTATTAAACATCAACATTAACAGTCCAGTGAGTTCCTCAGCCAGCTCTTCTAAAACTCTTGGATGAAAGTTGTTTGGACCTGCTGATTTAAACATGTCTAACTTGAGTAGCTTGTTTATCCTTGTGATGGGGTATACAAACCCCATATGGAGCAACAAGGGGTTAAGGAACTACCCTGGTCTCAGCCAACCCCACCCCACCACACCTGTAGCAAATGCATCCACTGGAGGAGCTAAAAGGCAGGAAAACAGCTCATTTGGGGGCCGACTAGGGAGGAGAGCAGACCCACTATGGCAGCTCCAGGGAAACAAGCTGAGGGAAGGCAGAATCTCTCCCAAAACAACTGTCCACAGGCCCCTCCCTGAGGAAAGGGCGGCCTGCTGCCCAGGCATTGCCCTCTCCTATGTACTCTGAACAGGATTGATCCCCTTTATTTTTGTTTGGACTATCCAGGCAGGGCAAAGCCTTGGACTGAGTTGACCCAGGAAGAGGCAGTTGCCCTCATGCTGCCTTACCCCAGACAGCAATTAGGGAGGCAATGTCAGAGCACAGGTAGCCCTCAAAGGGTCCTGGGTTGGAGCTCAGTGGAGTGGGAGGGCCCGGGCTCCGCTACCAACCCTCCTCTCCCCCCTGCATGTCACTAGCCTAAGCTCTAACCACTAGGAAGCGCTCCCCTACCAGCCAACTCTGAGTGAGAGCCGTCACACATTTCCCCAGTGATACTAGTGGAATGGAACGTGTGTTATTACCACCATATGACAACCGCATCATCTGCTTTTTCCCCAAATACAGAAGAGAAATATTTATTGAACACGCCTGCCTTGTCTGCATTGTTATTGATAATTTCACATGTCCATCTAATAATGGACCGATACCATTGTCAGGATTCTGTTTGTTGCCAATAGATTTAAAAAACTCTTTCTTATTGTCCTTACCTCTGCTGGTCATAGACATTGCCTTGTGTCCCTTTGCTTTACACATCAATTTTCTTTTAACCAGCACAGCCTTCTTCCTCAGTTGTGGGATTGTGGCTTTCTTTGGGCATCAAGTGAGTTCGTAAATTACTCCCAATTATGATTACATTTTTCTGATTAAATTCTTCCTCCCAGCTGATTTGGCTCATAATTGTTTTCAGCTTTGTGAAACTGGTCCTATTAAATCACCAAGTATAGATATAACTGGTCTGAACTTTATTCTGTTTGCACCTTATAAATGTGATCAAGTCTTGATCACTTATACCTAAGCCACAACTTTTAGCTCTGTGATCAGTTCCGCTTTATCTGTTAGCACAAGTTCTAATAAATAGTTCCCCCTGTTGACTGCAACGCTTTTTGAGTTAGGAAAGTGTCATCTATAAATTGTGTAGAAATTCCAAAGATGTTTTAGTGCTGGCAGCATGAGACTTCCAGCATATGTCACTCACATTGAAGTCCCCCATGATCATGCAGTTTTTTTCACCTACACATTGTAGATAGCTGTACAAGGAGGCGATCATCCTGTTCCCTAGTGTGATGTGGTAGTCTGTAGCAGACACCAACTGCTACCCCAACTTGTGCTTTATCTGTCAGGACATTGATCCATAAACATTCAAGATCATTTTCTTCTGAGTTATCAGTGATTTGGAAACAGATAATGCCATTTTTGACATAGAGTGCACTACCCCCCTCCTCTTTTGCCTACTCAATCCTTCCTAAATAGGTTATAACCATTGATTTTAACATTCCGATTGAGTGAATCATCCCACCAGGTTTCAGTAACACCAACTAGATTGAATTTATGCTCATAAATGAGCAATTCCAATTCCTCTTGTTTGTGACCCCATCTCCTACCATGGGGTGTAGGGAATTCAAGAATTTCTTCTCTATGTGTCCTTTGTTTTCTTGAGTAATTCTGTTCTCACCATCTCAATTTTGGGCTGGGTGCTCATATCTTCCCTCTTTGTACCCTCCCCTTTTGTTATTAGTTTAACCCCTCCTGACTACTCTCACCAGCCCATCCCCCAGGGAGTGGTCCCCCTTCCGGGAGAGAAGGAGGCCATCCAAACTGTACAGCCCCATCTCTGCACAGGAGGTGGGTCAACACTGCACAAAACCAAACCTCCCCACCCTACACCACTTACCTAGCCAGCAATTCCCTTCTGGAAATTTCTGCCTTCTGGCTTCCTTTGCTCGTGGGCAGGAAGGGTTTCAGAGAAGATTGCTTAGATAGTCTTCATCTTCAGCACATTTCCAAGTTCCCTGAAGTCATCTACGATTTGTGAGATCGTATGACACATTAATGCCAATATGAACCATCAAATACCTATATCTGTAGGCTACACTAATGGATCCTTGCCCATCAGTGTAAGAAGCCTAACCAATTTTAGAGTGACATCTTGTGTCCTGGCTCTGGGAAGGCAGCATACTGTCCAGTTGTCTGCCTGTCCCTTGAAGAAGGTTCCTTCAGTTCTTCTGAGTACTGACTCTCCAGCAAGGACTGTCCCTCATCCTTGGATGGTTGGAGATTTCTTTGTGGGCAGAATTGATTTTCTTACAAGCTGGGCCTAGCTGCCATCCAGATGTGTCCCGTACATCTCTCTTTTCCCTCAAACCTGCTGGATTGTGAAAGGTACTCTCCAAAGTTTCCACACTGGGGATCTTGTATCAATTGGAAACTTCGAGCTGTATGGAATACCTCACAGTCCTCTTCTCTCAGCTGGCCAACGCCAGTCCATTCTCATTTGTCTACAGCCATGCAGAATGCTGCCATAACCTCATGGTGGTTACAAACCACCAGACCTCCTGTCTCCCTCTCTCTCCAACAACTTTGTGGCAGGCTCCTTTCTTCCTCAAACCTGGGGCACTAGGGTTTCCCGAACATGGCTGTCTAGGATCTCCTCAGCTTCTGTGATTCTTCGTAGTCTCTCAACTTGCCCCTCCAATTCAATAATCTTTTCCTGCAGCGCAACCACCAATTTGCACTTCATGAACAGGAAACCCTTTTCGTCTACAGGCAGGAAAGAGAACATAGCACGTCTGTTGCAGCGAGCCTCTGCTGTTCCATTGCTGGCCATGCTGATATCACATGTAGGGCTGCACCTGGAAGGAAAGGCTCTCACGCTCCCCTGTTTGCTGCCTGTGCTCATAGCTCTCAAGTTCACCTAGCAAGTGGCATTTTATACCAACTCTTTCCCACTTAGCTCAGCTCAGCTCGGCCCGCACCACCAGCCCAGTGATTAACCACTCAGGGACTTCAAACAGCTGGACTGATCCAAGCTCCAAAGGCTAGAGCCCTTGGAGCCTATAGATTGTAATATAATATTTTATGACAGAGAGAATATATTTTACTAGTCAGGGTTAGTGTCTTTTTATTTTGCATATGAAATGCTTAAGGAGGGGGTAGCTGGAGGTGTGAACTCATACGTATGAGTGTGAATGCAGTAATTTAATTATTTATTGTTTTAAAAGGATCTAACGAGATAAGTAATGCCCTTTGCCCTGCGATGCTTGTCCATACGCTGTGTTTGGTTGCTTCAGACTGTAAGCTCTTCGGAGCAGGGACTGTGTCTTCCTTCGTGCCAGGACACTTTGGGTGCTACTGTAAAATTAATACTCATCATTTGGAGGAAGTGTTTTCTTTTCCTTTGGTGCCGCAGCAGCTTGGTTCCTCCTCACAACACCCATTTGATCAGCTGGGTGCTCCCTTGTCTGTCATACAGACATAGTTGATTGGTGGTTTTTCCCCAGCTCCAGGAATAGTGGAGTCGAAACTGTGACCCCCAGGAAGCTGATTTCGGTGAGGAGAAATAACCCTCAAGCAGACTGTCTGGGACCCCAGTGGTGCAGGCCTGTTCCTGTGGGTGCCGGGGTTTGCCTGCAGGATAGGAGCCTGTTCAGTATCGTTTTCTACCTCAGGAAAGAGAAAAGTGTACAGGGCAGTCTGTGAGCCAGAGAACGTGTCTTCACATGCTTTGTACAACCACTTATGGCCAATGAAATGTCTGAGAAAATGTTTGTAAGCAGTGTGAAAAAAGTGCATGTTTTTGAATAATGAAAGCGCTGTCAATAACCCCATGCTTTGTGCAGAATACCCAGTGCACTGCTTCTTAGTCACTCAGCTGGTTGGTGTGTGCAGCGGCCGCGCTTTGTGTGGAAAGGGTTAAAAGAAAATGTTATACTAAAAGAAGTCTTTCTACAAGTATAAAAAAAGCAAAATGATTGTAAATTCCACCAGGGGAATTCTGCCATGAATATGCTTCACCTTTCGCAGAATCTCCCGCCCTGCCTCAGAGGATAACTGACCTTTGGAGAAAAATAATGAAAAGAAGAAATTCCTTGGAGAAAATAATGTGGCCAGTCCTCAGTAATGAGATCTGCTCCCTTTATGTTGCTATGACAACCGCAGTCATTTTATAATACAAAATACATGAATGGGAAAGAGGGCCATCTCCTCTAACCGGAGTCAGCTGTTCAGCACCCGTTAGCCTCTTGCATGCTCTCCATAGGATGGGAAAGGGTTTGATTGGATTTGTGTTCTGCTCCATTTCACTTTAGTTCATATCGGATCAAGGGAACCCACTTGTCTGGAGGATTTAATTCCTGCCAGATTACTTGCACTGGGAAAGCTCTGGGCTTTGCAAACTTTGGGGAAGGGAAAGGGGAAGGGCTGAGGCAGATTTGGGCAGCCTCCCTTCACAGAGCCCATCTGAAGTGGGCCAGGAACTGAAGGAACTGCTTTCTACTCTTCCCTTGGCTTTCTCCAATTCCCTCCCCAGACCTCGTTGCTTTTCCTCAAGGTGCCTTCTCTAAACCTTAGGCTACATGATCTTAGGGGCAGGGAGCTTGTCTTTTCAAAGAGCCATAACATTTAAGGCCATTAGAGAGCGTTGTGATCATCTGACCCGACCTCCTGCAGGAGCCGGGCCGCAGAATGTCACCCACTGGATCCTGTCAAGCCCGTCCATTCCGACTGATCTAGAATGTACCTGTTAGGACAACATCCAATCTTGATTGAAAGACTCCACGTGGTGGAGACTCACCACACCCCGCATTAAATCATTCCATTGTTCCTCAGCATTAGAAATGTGTGCCTTATTTTGAGCCGAATTTGTCTAGCTTCACCTTCCAGCTAATTCATTTGATAGGTTAAAGTGCCTCCTGATATCAGAAATCTCTGCCCTGTGTAGGTATGCATAGACGGGGATGCAGGTACACCTTGGCCGCCTTTTGGGTCGGATAAATACATTGAACTACTCCAGCCTCTCACTTGGCCTGGGAGGCACCCAGCACATTTTTGGGTGTCATTAAAATGATAACGGCAACACGGTGATGCAAGCCTGGCACTGCAGAGGGATTTGCCGAGCCCGACTCCCCAAGGCAGTCCTGTTCTGACAGAATGCCTGCTGCTGGCTTGATGGGCGGGTGGCAGAGATTTCTGGAAACCACTGGCCTATTTGACCTCCCCCTCCACAGTAGATGAGAGCCGTAAAGGGGTCTTGACCTCAATACAGCTCTGCCCCCTCCGGGCCAGGGAGAGCCATGGGCACTGCGTCAGGTGGGGTTCACAACAGGGACCTCCGGCTCTGCACACTGGAAGCCCGTGACAGGCGACCCACAGACCAAGAAATGGGCCAGCCTGAGAGCCCGGAGGAATGAAGAGGTCACTGTGGACCCTCGCAGGGGAATGTCCCCCCCACACCGCTCCCTGCCACCGGGCAGCAGGCCTGACATGCAGTGCCGGCGCCACATTAAGCTCCTGGCCCATTCAGCCCTCCGCCCCTCTGCCCGGAGTGCCAGCAGGGCTCCTTCTGCAGGGACGGTTATGATGGTTTGTAGGTATGGACACCTGCCCCCGGGAGCTGGAACCACCGCTGGTGTGCAGCTGGAGCCCCACTCTTAGCCTAAACGCGCACTTTGCCCCTGGATTCCTGTTGCCCTTTCTTGTCTCCCGACTGAGCCTTCCTCCTGCGCCAGCAACTGCAATGCTTCTGTCCAGGTCAGGAGCCACAGCTGAGCCTCCCAAGCCCCAAGTAACTGGAAGCAGCCAGCCCTGCCTGTTCACGTCAGCACAGAGGGATCTGGGATCACTGCAGTGCATACCTGGAAGGATGCCCTGTCACCCCGCTGCCTTCCCTCCTGCAGCTCACCTTCCCGTCAGCTCAGAGAACGAGAACACAGTGGGTTGGCCCTTTGCCGGTCTCTCGTGCTCCAGCCTCGGTGAGCAAGGGCCAGGTGTGGGCCCCACTGACGTGATCCCTACATTGGGAGGCAGTGGTCTGACTTTCCCAAGAGATAAAACTTGATTCAGCACAAAGAGTCATGGGAGGGGAGGTGTTTATTTCCAGGGGAGCTAATCTCTGGTGCATTTTCTGAATTACTTCCCAGAACCCCCTAGGCATTTGGTGCTGGATCTCCTCAGAAGCAGGGGCAAGTCCCTCTCTGCTTCTCCTTCCTTTCAGTCATCCATGGCTCAGTTCCCTTGTGCTACCTCCTGACTCTTGTCAGCAGCGGGCAGATCAGGCGACAGAGCCTAGAGAAGAGAGCAGGGCATAGGGATGGGGAAAGGATACAAAGCCCAACATGTGTATTTGTCAGGTGCACATCAGATAAGCCAAAAAAATGCTTATCTGGGAGAATCCAAACTGGGAAAGGAAGGAAGCAGCAGAGATGCCCGTTTAGGGCCCATACGTTCCAAAGTGGCCCTCCTTTAATTTAAATTACATTTCATTTTGTAAACCGGTTGTAATTGGGTGTCACTTGGGGAGGGCAATATTCCAAAGGTCGCGTAGCCAGCCCCATGTTCCAGACACAAATGCGATTCCTCATTAGCTGGCAGCACTTCAGGAGAAGGGATTTTATCTCCTGTCGCTCAGCCATCAGTGGGCAGGAGGGTACATAACATGCTAGCAAGTGGCACTAGTCCAGTTAATGGAGACAGGGGGGCAGGGAGGGGCCACAGGGAGAGATGACAGCCAGCTGAATGGAGAAACACTTCTGCGTGGTGCTGATATTCGTAGTCTCCGTCTCTATCACTGCTCAGCCGAAGGTCAGGGGCTGCTTTCCTCTGGAAGAAATGTAAAGCCAGGATTTGACAGACATTGAGGAGCTGACAGACACTTTCGGGGCTGAATATATTTTGCAAGGAGGCCGCCAATATAATCTGTATTCTCTACCCTAGGGCTTGGGATCTTATCCACATCCTTCGGTGCAAGGATGCGGTTGGCTGGGTTTACAGAGGATAAACTGCACAAACACAGCAAGTAAAGCAGCCCGGATGTAAACTATTCCTGCCAAGCGTGCGTCGATGCCTGTTGTTTTCCTCAGGGCAGAACTGGGCCTAGTCCCTGAGGGGGTCAACAAGGAAAGCCTCCCCACCTGCCCGTCTCTGCCCTGTCCTGCATGAGCCGAGCTGAAGAGAATCCCGGCATTTGGGGAGCACTGCATCTGATGCTGGTCTGTGCCAAGGGGACAGGGAGAGGTACAGAGGGCGTTCGCAGCAGCAGAGTAGGCTGGTGTCATTCAGAGCTGGTGCGGCACTCTCTGTGAGGGTGGTGCCTGCCCCTGTTCCCCAGGGACAATGCTGTGCTAGACCCTGACCCCATTCCCAAGAGGCCAAGCCAGGCAGGACCCTGCCTTGTATTCCCTGGGCATAATAACTGTCCACAGAGGTTGGGAGGAAACACCATGCATGGCAAGGATTACTTAGAGCAGCTCAGGGCAGTGTAACTAGGACTAATGGCATTAAATTAAGGGTCTGGCAAGTAAATGTAACAGTTCTTAGCACTTCTATGGCCTGCAATCCAGGAGGCGAGTACAGTTACCCGTAAATATTCCCAAGAGCAAGAGCCAGTCTCCCACAGAAGCAGGGCCTTTGTCAATTGGCTGAGCAAGAGAAGCAGGAAGGTTTCTCAGAGCTTGTGTGTGTAAACAAGGTTCCTGGCTAGCCCAGAGAAGAGACACTCATTCTTTGGCATGTCATAGCCTTCAGATTCAGCCGCAGCTCTAGCCACTCTAATGTTCAAGTGTTATTGTGCTGGCTAAGAGGAAAGGTCCAAAGCAGAGCTAGAGATGGAAACAGAAAAGCCAGCAGGGATTTGTAAGTATGGTCTTTCAGTTAATCCAAAGCCTCAGTCCATTTCCTGGTTCCCGGGTCATCTGCCGGGTGACCTAGCTCCAACCACAGAATCAGCAAAACTGTGAGGGGAATTGGAGCAGCGCCGGGAAAAGCTACAGAAAGGAGGTTTGCAGACTGAGCAGCCTGCCAGGAATATGAGGGAAACCAGGAGGATTGAGAAGACGCTGTCCAGGAAAGTGGTGAAAGGAACAGGAGATGCAAAGGAGGCTTGCCCATGCCAAGAGCTGGCTGTCTTTATATGGCACAGTCACCAGTGGACAGCAATCACGCCCATTGTCAGCGAGAACAGCGCTAGAACGAGGGCATTGAGCAACTGCTTTGGAAACTGGCGGCGACGTTGGCTGCCCTGTCTCAACCGAACAGCCGAGAAAGGGGGGCTCGGCAGCCCGAATACTGCATCTCCCTAGGTACCAACATGTTCCACTCGCCTTCGGTACCTGAGTCCAGTGAATACCCAGGGAATACTCTGAAGACTGGGTATCTACTTATCTACAGTAAAACTAGACGGTATTTTAGGTCCAGGTGGCTCTGGACCATCTGTCTGCAGGAGGCTAAGGAACAACTATTTCCAAAGCTGCCGCAAGTTCCACACATAGAGAAGGCATCACATACCAATGCAAAGGCTAATTCCAGTCCTTTTTTACACAAATGTTCAGTACTACGGAACAGTAATAAATCTGGGAAACCACTGGAAAGATGTTTAAAAGGACATACAAATTCTGGTCACACATCAGCAATTAGGAATCCCAAGAAGGGAAGAGAGCACCTGTCCTGGCCTTTATTGAATATTATTCTCAATTAGATTATTCATCATACACACAAGACAATTTCTCCATTCAAGCTTCCTTAGACATGTTCAAATTACATCATATCTGCAAAACAGAGAGATGGAAGTTATCACAACCTGTCTCTGAATAAAGCATTATTAAGACTATAAATGGTGCTGTCTGAAACCTGCTAAAGTGCAGGGGCCTGACAGATACTGTACGTAGCTGAATTCTACAGAAATGTGACTAGCCGGATGATGTCTTCCTAAGTAGCCTGCAGAAAAAGGAATCCTGTTCACATCCAACTTGTGATTCTGAGGCTTTTCAAGTCGCCAACATGAAGATGTAGAGGGGAGCAGAGGCTGCCTAGCTCTGACATGCTGCGTGTATCACATCACATCACACATGTGGAAGCCAGTGTACTGAAATACAACAAGGGAGGCCATTCTGGGCGTTTCTGCTCCTGCCTGAATGGGAACCGGAAATCTGTCTTCCGCATGACATTGGCAGCCCAACAGTCACACAAAACCTCAGGTGAACAGCCAGATTTTGGGGGTGCTGCTAGCCTGTCCTGAACCACTGCAGGTGAGGTCACTGCTAGTCCTTACGGGGAGTTGCATGTCTCACTCTCATGAACAGACTCTGCAGTGAATTAGTGTCCCCGCCTGCTCAATCCCGGGGTTACACCAGACCTAGATTAGGCAGAGGACTGCTTCCTTCATCCTGAGGAACTCACAGGTCTTTCCAAATCTGAGTGAATGAAGCAGTGGCCCCCCCCACCTCCCGAGAGACAGGGCAGTCATTTTCCCCTTGTCCCGATGGGGAGGGAAGGCACGGAGCGAATGGGATGTGTCCCATTTACATGGATGACAGAGTCCCTTTCACTGATGCCGATGGGAGCAGGAAGTGGGATGGCCAGTTGTTTCCTAATCAATCCCTGTTTCGCTTTAGTTCCTTCAGACTCCTCTGCCAAAGTCATTCATCATCTTGGGGACTGCCTAGCGGTGTTCTTCAATAATGAAAGGGAGGAAAGCAGCTGACTTCACCTTCACGAAATTGGTGAGGCCGCATTTGGAGTATTGTGTCCAGTTTTGGGCCCCCACTACAAAAAGGATGTGGACAAGTTGGAGAGAGTCCAGCGGAGGGCAACAAAACTGATGAGGGGGCTGGAGCACAAGACTTATGAGAAGAGGCTGAAAGAACTAGGCCTGTTTAGTCTGCAGAAGAGAAGAATGAGGGGGGATTTGATAGCAGCCTTTAACTACCTGAAAGGGGGTTCCAGGGAGGATGGAGCGAGGCTGTTTTCAGTGGTGGCAGATGACAGAACAAGGAGCAATGGTCTCAAGTTGCAGTGGGGGAGGTCTAGGCTGGATATTAGGAAAAAGTTTTTCCCTAGGAGGGTGGTGAAGCACTGGAATGGGTTACCTAGGGAGGTGGTGGCATCTCCATCTTTAGAGGTTTTTAAGCTGCAGCTTGACAAAACCCTCGCCGGGATGATTTAGCTGAGGATAGTCCTGCTTCAAGCAGGGGGTTGGACTAGATGACCTCCTGAGGTCCCTTCCAACTCTAATATTCTATGATCCTATGACCTGCAATTTGAAAACGAACTTGGATCAGGTGCAGAGGCCTGTGCCGACAGCCAGGCTGGGATGCACGCCACTCTGGGCAGTGGCGCATGCACACCCCAGCCTATTCAGGCTTACTGGGGATTGTGGAAGTGATGTCCTGACTCAGATATGTTCCAGTTAGGCTGACTGGGGCCTGCACAAGTCAGGCCCCAGCTGGGATACGCACCAGTCAGGTGACTGTCGAGGCAGTAGTGGCTGATCGTTTTGGAGTCGCAGCCCCTTGTTTCACTCAGAATGGGCTCCAAAATAGTGCACATGCTATTCGCAACGTTGAGACTCTACAAGGAAGTCTCTTCCTCCATAGACTGGCTTTCTACCCAGTATCTGAGGTCT
Source organism: Mesoclemmys tuberculata (assembly GCA_007922155.1). Classification (NCBI taxonomy): domain Eukaryota; kingdom Metazoa; phylum Chordata; order Testudines; family Chelidae; genus Mesoclemmys; species Mesoclemmys tuberculata. The sequence continues at coordinate 15,871,330 of ML675640.1, forward strand.
TTAGGGAAGTATAATTCTGTGTGTAGGCTCTGTAAATCCAGAGCGATTATCTGGGCTTTGGTTTTAGGGCAAGAGCTTTGTGCATGGCTGCTAATCTCATAGACACACTCTCCTGATTTCTTCCACTAAAAAGCTTTTCATTTTTAATTGTGACCACTGTGGTTCGTAGCGTAATTATCATATTTCTTGCATCTCTAGTTATCGTTTCACCCTCTGCCAACTCTCCAACCATCTTTTGAACTAAGTGTGCAGAATGTACAGGGCCCCTGGGAAAAAACAGCTTAGGTTCATCAGAGCACAGAGGAGTTTACAGAGCACAGGTTTTGTCCTCCGCTGCTCACACACAACCAGACTTCCCAAGAAAAGGCAGAGGGAGCTGCAGGGCATCGGGCTCAGGCATATTTTCTGACTGTGCTGTTGAGGGGAGTTGGATAGGAAGGTAAATGGAATGTTAAAAACAATCTCTCCCGCTGCTGGCTGGAGACCCAGAAAGAGGATACAGGTGACTGTCCAGAATGGGGAACAGGACTGTGATAAAAGATGTCTGACACTTAACAAACTATAAAGGGGCTGGAGGACCTTTAGAACCTTGATTTTCAAAGTTCTCGGTGCTTATTTAAAATTTCTTTTCCTCAAAGAAATACTTGGAAACCTAGATTCCTAATGGACCATGTTTTAACATGGACATACATACATGATATGATATGCATTCCCTGCTCCCTTCCATTGCCTTGGTGGCCTGGGCCTCAGCCTGGTGGTGAACCTACTGAGCTGTGGGTACATTAACTTTTGTAAAGCACGCTCTGAATGTGGAGATGGGATATGATCGGTGAATCCATTTGAAGGCTGACTGGATTTGGGTGAATTAAAAAACTATTTTATTTTTACTTCAAAAAGAAAGAAAGAAAGAAAGATGTTTCATTTCTCAGTCATTTTCAGCTCAGAATAATTATGGCCACTTGAGTCTTGAATTCACCATTTGTTTATTTCCTTAAAGTGAACTCATTTATTCAGAAGTAAGACAAGTTTCACCAGCCTGCTCCAGCACTGTCCACCATTTCTCTCCTTGAAAAGTGGGGAAGTCAGTCACCAGGTCTGTCCGGTCCTGCGCCTGATTGTGGCGACCAATGGTACAAAGACACCAGCTAGTGTCAGTTGCACTGTGAACTGTAAGCTGTCCCTTAGAAACTGTGCTGAGCCTACACAGGTAACTGGCAGACAGGGTTTGCCTGAAACCCCTTGCCCTCTTGGCAGGTGTTAACCCTGCCTGTACAGGATTATATGGGAGATCTGCTGACTCAGCCAGGTGTCATCTTGTCTCACCTGTATAGAAGGGAGGTGAGAGTGGCTCTGTAGAGAAAGAGGCTCTAACACATAGGCTGAGCTGTCTGGAGGAAAGAACCCTAAAGCAGAAGAGCCTGGGAGGAATTTGAGACAAGAATTCTCTTGCTGCGGCAGCACAGTTCACTTCTGTGTAATAAAACCAAGCCCCAGGGAGATGGTGCGTTTGGACTTTATGTGGTGCGTGGGCTGTGTCTGAGAGCAGCTTGTGAATGGCATTGCTCACAAGGCCCTGAATAACCAGTCATCATGTAGTAATGACTTTCAGTCATGACCAACTGAGGTGGAAAGGCCTAGCAGCCTGTTTCTACTGCCATGAGCCAAAAAATCCTCACTTTCCTTTGCTGAACATCCGTCAGCTGAAGATGATGCTCAAAAGCTTCAAACGAGCTCCCATCTGATTCCTGACTATGATTGGAACATAAGAGCATCCACAGTGGGTCAGACCAATGGTCCATCAAGCCCAACATCCTGTCTCTGACAGTGGTGAGTGCTAGATGCTTCAGCAGAAATGAACAGAAGAGGACAATTATTGAATGGTCCATCCCTTGTCGTCCACACCCAGCTTCTGGAAGTTGGAAGTATAGGGACACTGGGAGCATGAGGTTGCATCCCTGATCATCTTGGCTAATAGCTAAGTTCCTGGAAGATAGGTCCATCAATGGCTAATTCTTTGTTGAACCCAGTTATACTTTTGTCCTTCACAACATCCACAGGCAATGAGTTTCACAGGTAGACTGTGCATTGTATGACGAATACTTCCTTTTGTTTGTTTTAAATCTGCTGCCTGACCCCTGGTACTTATGTTATGGGAAGGGATAACTAACACATTCCTATTCACTTTCCCCACACCTTTCATGATTTTATAGACCCCTATCATATCCCCTTCTTAGTCATCTCTTTTCTAAACTGAACAGTCCGGTCTTTTAAATCTCTCTTCCATGGAAGCTGTTCCATCCCACTAATCATTTTTCTTGCCCTTCTCTGCACCTTGTCCAAACCTAACATACCTTTTTTGAGATAGAGTGACCAGAACTGCTTACAGTATTCAAGGTGTGGGCGTACCATGGATTTATAGAGTGGCATTATGATATTTTCTGTTTTATTATCTATCCTTTTCTTTATGGTTCCTAACATTCTGTTAGGTTTTCTGACTGCCGCTGCACGTTGCATGAAGGTTTTCAGACAACTATCCACAGTGACCCCAAGATCTCTTCATTGAGTGGTAACAGCTAATTTAGATCCCACCATTTTATATGTATAGCTGGGATTATGGTTTCCAATGTGCATTACTTTGCATTTATCAGCACTGGATTTCATCTGCCATTTTGTTACCTAGTCACCCAATTTTGTGAAATCTCTTTGTAACTCTTTGCAGTCTGCTTTGGACTTAACTATCTTGAGTAGTTTTGTACCATCTGCGAATTTTGCCACCTCACTGTTTATCCCTTTTTCCAGAACATTTATGAATATGTTAAACAGCACTGGTCCCAGTACAGACCCCTGCCTGTGGGACACCGCTATTTACCTCTCTCCATTCTGAAAACTGATAATTTATTCCTACCCTTTGTTTCCTATCTTTTAACCAGTTACTGATCCATGAGGGGACTTTCCCTCTTATCCCATGACTCCTTACTTTGCTTAAAAGCCTTTGGTGAGGGACCTTGCCAAAAGCAGAGACCAAGCGTGCCTATGGAGGAAGAGCATTTCAGGTCAGTGGAGTATCTGCAGCCTCACAGGAGAGATGGGAGGTTCAGTAATCCCACTCCCTGCAGGAGTCTGGGGTCGGGTGGCCCCCAGAACCGTTGCTCTTTTTTTGCCCATTTTGTCTCTCCTGTCCTTCTCCTTCCCGTCTGTCATCTTTTCTGTGTGTTTCATTTTGTTTTTCTTTGAATACCGTTTTGCCACTCCCTCTCCATATTCTACACTCCCCAGAAGAACACAGGGTGGGGCAGTTGATGTAATGTATTTAGGAGCACCCTTCAAAGTAAAGCAAATTAAAGGGCCCCAATTAAATGACCAGCAACCAAGCCACATCCCACAGTCCTCATGCTCTGCTGAAGTGAGAGGCAGGGCAGCTATCCCAGCTTCTTGGGGGAAGAACTACACCTAGCCTAACCCTTGTGGTTTAAGTGTGTGAGGTGTGAGAGACACTGTAGCAACATTTTGCCTGGATCCCAATTGTGCACAAGATCCTATACAAAGATTGGACATTCCACGGAGCACATGGGAATCTTTGCAGCTTTTGAGGAGGCTCTGGACCAGGAAGCAGAGGGCAATGAGTTTGTTAGTGATACCGACAGGTCTGACATGATGCTTAGGGAAGCAGGAGGCCCCTGCACTGGTGGATGGATGACATGGGCACATCTGGGGATTGAAGTCAGTTCTGGGAGTCCTGTTTACACAGGCAGATTGCAGCTCCACTAACACTGTCCCTGGAAGCTGGAGTGAGTGACTAAGTGGTGTTTCTGTGGTGTAGGAAGCTGAGCCAGGGATCAACTGTTGTCTTTCCGAGTGCAGTGAAAACCAAAACTATGCGGGCTGGCAGTTATAGCCTCAAGAGGGAGAGCGTGTTGTCATGGAAACAGTGGACAATAGCCTAATAAACAGAGGCCCTTCGAGCTAAGAATGGCCCGGGCTAATCCACCTCTAAACCAGGCAGGTGTTGCTCTCCCAGGCGAGGGAGGCTGAAGAGGTGAAATCACACAGACACTGCGGCCCTGTGAGAGCGAGACCAGAAGTGCATTTGGCTCGTTCGTCGTATAAGAAGATCAAGGAAGCCAGGCTTGGAGCCTGAGAGGCCCTTTCTAGTCACTCATTGCATGAGCCACTTTCTGGGGCTTTTGAGAGCTGCCTTCCAATGTTAGCCTGCCTGGTCCTGGCTGTCCACGCCACCTGCTCACTGTAGCTTTGCTGCAAACTTTGGAAGCTCCGTTCCCCTTGTCCCCCAGAATTGGTGAATGAGCATGGCGTTAGCTACCGCCCTTTTGTTGATCTGTGCAGCTCTAAGACAGGTTTCCAGAATGCGAGAGGATGGGGATGGTTGCTCCTGAAACATCCATCTAAGAGCTGGGCTGCTCTTTATGTAAAGAGGCAGGAAGCCCATTCTAGCGGTTATAGTAGGTGACAGGAAGTCAGGATGCAGTGCAGGGACCTGGGCAAAGTGTCCATGCAGCACTCTCATGACTACGTGCTGCAGTGGTAATGAACAGAGTGCGTACTCAACGTTTTAACATGTTGGGTTTTTAAATCCCAAACAATGGTGGAGAGGTTGTGACTTAAGCTGCAGCTGCTTTGAAAACAAATGCAGTAAATAACAATACGTAATTATAAAGGTAATACACAGTCTAGGGGGTTCCCAAGGCCTGATATTACATACTGAATGTCTCTTAAGTAAAGAATTCCATGTAGAAGAGCAAGGTCATTTGGATGTGTTCCTGTCTATTGTCTCAATAATATGCTGCAAACAATGAATGAATGCGTATGTTAATGATAGGCAGGTTTTAAACTGCATATTATCCAGCGGACAGATGGAACTGGATCATTCTCTGAGCTGCTCTGCTCCAAGTACATCATAACCCAAGAGACTGGGAGCTGGGTCCTGACCTCAGCTGTGCTGGTGGAACTGGCGTGGCACTACTGCCTTCCACACAGCACAGCATGGACAGGAGTGGGGCATCTCTTCTACAAACAGCAGAGCACGTCCGGCGCTCACAGATTAGGGTTTATTCATCATTTTAAAAGAAAAAAAGAACGTAAAACTTAGATTTTGGTGTACCAAACCATTCTGAACAGGTGATTTCACCCAGTAAACTCCCTGAAACGCTCAGAGGGGGAGAGGCCAAGTTTCAGATCCAGTCACCTGAACGGATAAGCAAATGCTGCACACTAATGCGGGGTCAGTGAGCTTCAGTTCTGACAGTCTGTCGCTGCCCCACTTGGGACAACAAAACCGGGGCTTTATGTTCCCCTGTGGCTTCGGCTGCCCTTCATTTACTTAACAGGCTTTTTATTTTGTCCAGTGCCCTGTTTGGAGAGGTAGCAGCAATCTGGCCCCTGTGCTGGCTGCTGCGTGCTGGCCCCATGGAATTAGCAATGGACAGTTTGCTGTGGCCTCTTGAAGTGAGTACGTGGGGGTTGGCCTGCCCTCAGTCCAAGCCTAGAAATCTGACACTAAAGCCAGCAGGAGTTGCGCGAGGTGGGTTTTGGAGCCATTTGGAGACAACGCCCAGGGTGTCAGGAGAGCAGGTAATTCACAAACAAAAGTAAGGAAGGTTGATATCAACCAACCTTACATTCAGGATATTTGATGAGCAGAGGTTCGAACCATGAAACCAGTGACGCATTGTTTATTAGCCCTGTTCTTTCTACACATCAGCAAACGAAGGGAACATATCCTCTCTGTTCCTGGCTGAAATCCTGGATGAATGGCAGCTGACTGATTCTGAGATGTGCCAAAACTGAGATGAAGCAGGTGAGGTATAAGCACCCGGAGAATTTGCTTCCCCAGTAACATCCCCACTATCAAGGGCATCGTCACTGCTACCGGTGCCAAACTAGCCATTGTGAGAAAAAACTCCCTCCTCCATCCATAACTGGCTGGAGACGGCACCCCTCCTACTGGTCAGCAGGCCTGTGCATGTGCGACTCCCCAGAGGTGATCTCTGCAACTCCTCGTGTCCTGGCATGAAGCTAGGTACCCTGAAAGAGCTGCAGCTGGTGAGAAAGGGGGCAGCCTGTCCAGTTAGCGCCATAGGTCACCCTAGTGCTCCGCTCGCTGTGCCAGACTCCCACTGAATGCAAAGTCCAGCTCCAGTGCTCTTTCCTGGCACTTACAGGCCTGAGCACGCTGCGAGATTCACAGCTCTGACCTCCCACAACACCGGAGCAATAACGCTATTGACCAGGGTGGGTCCTGGATGCAGGACACAGGATGTTTGCTGGAGCTGCTGGGCATGGGCCAAAAGCAGTGATTGACCACAGAACTCCAGCTGCCTTTAGAACCCAGCGCAGGGCGCATTTCTGCACCCTGGCTGCCCCTCAGTCAGTTCCACAGCCAGGGCCCCCTCGCGGGGGGGAAAGGGTATACTTTCCTGGGGCCCAGAGGCCCTGGGGGATCCAGCCCAGACTGCAACCCCCATTACCATGAAGAAAAAAAATGTCACGGTTCATGAGATTGTCCATATGGGATGAGGGATTGTGGTCTGTGTGGGAGGGGGCCCGTGTTACAAGTTTGTCCTGGGCCTGAAAACATTACGCCTGGGCCCTGATTGTAGCCTATAAACTGGTCACTTTCCACCGCAGGCCGAGAAGGGATCGTCAGTGCTGTCGCTATCTTTAAATACCAGCTCTGGTGGTGATGGGGCCATGTTCGCACCCAGGCAACTGGGGCGTACGGTGCCCAGGGACAAGACTCCAGGCCCAGCTGCCTATGTCTGGCATTTAAGCATCTAAGTCCCAGGTTTGGCTCCTCCTCCTGCCGAACACTGTCTGGGATGAACCTCACTCACCACCCCCTTGTCAGGGTATGAGTTCCCTAGCTGCCCATGTCCCTGCCCCGAGCATGTGTGCAGCTGCCTCCCTCCAGGTGTCCAGGGCCAGTCTCCGGGCTGAGCCCGTGTGGTTCAGGAACCCTGCCTAGCTCACGTGTGGGGCCCAATCTAGCTGCCGTGCTCAGAGGCCACCTGCCAGAGCGCGTTCTATTGCAAGTCTGGCAGCAGCTCCGGGAGATGGTGCTGTCCAGAGCGTAACGGTTAGTCCAGCGGTTAGAGCACTCAGCTGAAACGTGGAAGACCCAGGTTTAATTCCCCTCTCTCTGCCTGCGGGGGTGAAAGGGCTGGAACAGGGGTCTCCTGCCTCTAAAGAGTCACAGAGCAGGGAGACTGGACTTAAGGTCTCCACCTCGCAGCGGTTGACCTCACCACCAGCCTATAAAGCCAGTCTCCCTCTGTGGCCAGCGACTCCTCATTTACCCACAGCAGGACACCAACGGTTAGAGCACAGTCCTGAGAGATGGGGGACCTTTCCTCAAATCCCTTCTCCCTGGTAGCCGGGAGGGGAGCCCCCCATCGCAGCTGAGTGCTCTAAGGTGGTCATGGGCTCCACCCCCTCCTGCTGCTCCGCACAGAGGGAGGGAGGCAGTGCCGAACCCTCACCAAAAGCAACGCTGGCACCTGAGCCGCCTGCCCCAGCTGGCAGATTCCTAGCAAAAATAGGTGCCTCCCTGCAGCTTGGATGTAGGCATCTATCTCCAGGAGAGGGGTGGGGCTTAGGACTCACCCCCCCATCAGCATCTCCCCTTGGTGGGCTTAGGTGCCCCCACCTAGCATGCTGGCTTTGCTGGATCACATTCGTAGGCACTGATCTGCCCCATTCATTGTTTAAGCAGCCTGGGTGCCTAACTCAGGTTGTGTGGAGCACAGTGCTGTTCCTGGGATTTTCTAGGCTCCTCAAAGTCCCTTTGTGGGTCTAGGCCATAGAGAGAAGAAAAAAGTGACCCTCCTTAATATCAAGCCAGGAGCCTTCAGCCCACAGGCATAACATCTTTGATCCCAGCCCACCTCATAGATCTTCTGGACCCCTTTGAACTATCACCTCTCATTGCAATTTATCTGACTTCTGGAAAAATAAGAGGTACTGAGAAAAATCAATGATAATTCATTGCATCCTATGATTTTTAAAGGCAATTAAAGCTAGGACAAGGTAAGAGGTTAGCAAAATCTCTCATCCTTTAATGTATTGTATTTTCTCATTAATTCTTTAATCTTGTGATAAATTCTCCGAGGCATCGGGCCAACATCCTGCCCACTTGAACTCTCTCTGAGTTATGAATGAAACAGGTAATGCCTCAGATTGCTCTGCAATGTTCACAGATAATGAGCAGCACCTACAGTGTCCTGGCTGTGGGCTTGTTGCAGATTCCCACCCAGCTGCGCGTCACTGAGGATCAGCACTGAGCCGTTGTAGGGCCACACAGGGATTCCCTTTATCACAGCCAAGTGCCACCCTGTGGGCAGCTTTTCTTTCTGACCCTTTGCAAACTGTCTCTGCCTTTGGAGTAAGGGTGGGGGCACGTTGTTTCACTTTTCCACAAGCTACCACGCTTGGATTTTTCATTTGTTTCTTAGGGCTGGAGCAGGAGGAACTAGGAGCTTCCCTGATATGCAAGGCCCATAATCAGTGCCAGGAGCCGAGCCAGTTCCCATTGGGGAAATGTAACCCACTTGCCCTCAGCTCCTGCACTGGCCTTAGCATAGGCCCCAGAATGATGTGACTGGCCCTTTGAAGTGACACAGATCTGGTGTTCCCAGACTGCCCAATCAAGAGGATGGAGCAGCACGTGGATCTACAAAGGATCAGGGAGAATCAGAGGAGGCAATCTCAGTACATGTAGAGTTATCTGGCAAAAACCTGGCAGACACAGAGGTAAAAAAATGCTCTTCAGAACATAAAAAGGGTCAGAGCAATGGTCTATCTAGCCCAACCTCCTATCTTCCAACAGTGGTCAATGCCAGGTGCTTCAGAGGGAATCAATGGAACAGCTATTCATCAGGTGATCCGTCCCAAGCACAAACAAGTTGACTGAGATCCCCTTACATAAAATGGGGTTTAAATGTTTGATAATAAATGCACTAAGGAAGGACTGGCACGAACCGTGGGCACATGAAACAAAGAAGAGAAAATTCCATGAAGTTTGCCCAACAGTTGAAAATGTGGATGTAATACAAGGCCTTGAGGGGAAGAGCGAGTGGCTCTATTCAGAATTGTAACAGGTCACTGTGGATTAAATAGTAATGTATTTCTAACAAACAAAAATCAGGATACACTATGTGAAACATGTACGCTCCAGGAAACCATAGCTCATCTCTTATGGAATTACACAGACTATACAGGGAAAGGAAATGTTTATACAGAAAACTCAGAACCTTAGTTAGAGAAACAACATTTTCTTTGCAACAGCTGGGCAGAAAAGGAGGCGAATGGGGCCCAATTAAAAAAGCTATTTTGCAATTCTTTAAGAATAGTGGAAAAGATGACAGACTTTAGGTCATAATTTATCTATGAATCCAGTGAAAGACAGTCATAAACGCAGGAAGTGCTAAACCACAAAACCCAAGAACGAGGAGAAGGAGGAAAAAGTCCCTGAAGGAAATGTGAGGCTCCTGGGGAAAGACTGAGGCAACTGAGGCTGGTTTGGAGTCGTAAGGGGCCAGAGAGAGGAAGTGGAATGGTAAACCTGGTTGTGTTAGGGAGTGTTTCCCAGACAGGCCCTGAATGGGTTAATGTGGTCCGAGAGGCCAGTTATGTTATCTGGCTGCACCTGGAGGAGGAGCCAAGCTTAATTGCTCATGAAGCCCAACTGGGCAGGAGCAGCTGGTTAATGTAAAGCCAGAAAGTTTGTAGCAGAGAAGGGCTGTGGGAAGTGTCTGCAGTCACTGTCTCTAGGAAGAGAGGGGGCAGTAAGGTGGAAACCCAGGGAGGGAAGACTAAGCCTGGGGATCCTAGTCCTGAAAGAAGCGAAGTTGTGGGGGAAGCCTGAGAGAGTTTGAGTTGGAAGAAGATGAGGAAAACAGCAGTAAGGGAGGGACCGTGCAGACCTTGGTTGCTGGTTATAGAGTCCTGGGGCTGCAACCCACTCATAGATGAAGGGCCTGGGTTCTCCTACCAGCCCCTGGCAAAGTGGCACAAGACCAGAGTCAGGGGCCAGAGACCTGGCACAAGGTCTTGGATATTTTGTTGGATGTTTGTTGAACCTTGCTACCCGGAAAGTTACAGTTACAGAAGAGAGACCACTGCAGGGACAAGCCACTGGAAGCAGGGGGCTGCAGGGGGAAAGACATCTGCTATGCCATGCCTGGCCATAAAGAGGGGCTCCTGCCATGAGTGAACCCCTTTACCTCAGTGTTTGGGTGGCCAGCTGTGAGGGGGCTTCATTCACAGATGCAGTTCCTGAAGGACTATCTGAGTTTAGCAAACCCTAGTCTGATTATGCAGCTGGAGCCTGGCCCATAAAACTGAGTCAAAAGAAAGACTGGCCTGGATGCTCCGCTGCTGACACTGCTGGGGGAGGAGAAGCCAATGGATACTGCTGGGGTATATGTGGAAGCAGGGGAGGTCCCGGAAGCTCCAACTCAGAACAGCCATGAGGTTGGGCCTCTGCAGGCCAAGACCGTGGGATGGGTTAGGGGAAATACAGCCACTCATGGCAGCATCTGCCCCTGCTCAGTGGTAGCCATGCTCCTGGAAAAATCACACCTGAAGTCGATGCTGCAGCAGGCAGCCATAATTCCCAAACTGTAATGCACCACCTGACGACACTGGACAGGCAGGAGGAAGGGCCGTGCCCTGTGTGGACTTGGAGGTTCCCAAGCTATGGGGTTCCTCTCCAAATTGCTGTACCTGGAGGGGAGCCCTGATGCAAAATGCTGTCTGGGAAACTCCTGGCCCTGCCTTTGCCCCCGTCATGTGGAGGCACTCCAACCCCAAACTGGGAACAATGGAAAAGCAATGACAGATTCCCCTGACAAATCTCCGCTCTCATTGGCAATCCACATGTGCAGAAATGGCGAGGCTGGGGCGTACGAAATTTTGAGTGGGAAAGACATCAATATGCAACCGTTCTAGGTTTCAGCCATTTATACCTGATAGATAATGACTTAATTGCTATTAATTAGGGCCTTTGCAAACATGAACATGTCATAATTCTGTAAATCACCAATATTTCTGCTTAATGAATGGAAAATCAAAATTATTTATGAAGTTTTAATTTAGTTTGGAATTCAAAGTTTAAACCCACAAATTCTGGGTAAGTGCAATCTGGTTTGCCAACCAAAAGCCTTTAATAATGAACTAATTAGAAAACATTGACTCAGACACAGCGGTAAAAGTTCACTTCTTAATGAAAGAATGTGGAGCAGTGCGAGTGTGAGCTTCTTCTGTGCAGATGGTACAGTAGAAAGGAGCAAAATGTAGGAGATAAACTGGAAAGATTAGTCTTTATTTATTGAACACAGGCGCACGCACGTGTGTGTCTAACGTGTATAGGGATGAACATGACGTCACAAATTCAGACATACAACACTTTCAGAAGATCAAATGACGGGCACAGCCCCCACATATTAATTTAGGGGACTCTCTAGAAATAATTTGCACTTTTTTACTTTAGAAGATGAATAGCAACACAGGCCCTAGCTGTGTGAAATAACACTCACAGGCACAACTGTTGTCCTCCGAATTGGTCACTCGTGATACGCCGACACTGTAGCTCCTGGGGAAACGCACGTTATAATGACTGGGACTAGAGGTCATTGGGACCCTGCGTTGGTCTCTGGCAGTGTAGGCTCTGATGCGTGCCGCGCTGCCCGGGGCACCATACCAATATGCACTACCCGCCCCTCTGCAGGAATTGCACCCTTTGCTTTCTCTTTCTTCAGCAATCCTGCCCCAGTACTCCTCCTTCCCCTCCTTCTGCTGGGCTTCTCGGAGCAGCTTCACTCTATTGCTAGGGAGCTAGTGTAAAGCCCTTCTTCTGTCCTGTCGAGAGCTTACAGCATTTAAAAATCTTTGTCAATGCTCCCTGCTGCAGTTACCTCGCTGAAAACATCAGCTGTTATGGCTGGGCCCTTCCTCTAAGGGTACATTTTGTGGAAGAAATGGTTTAATACACACTGGAAGAAGTTAAATGAAATATTCTCTGGGTGACTTGTGATTCGTCTCTTGAGGTCTCCCTTTGGAAATGTCGTAAGATTTCTCTTTTCACAGTATAAAATCAGGGATAGAATTTTACACTCTTCTAAGGCAGATACAATATTAACAGCCTGACTATTTACCTGCTTCATTTTGTTTCCCTATTCTTGGGAGTATTTTCTGCCTCTTCCCCTTAACTAGCCATAACTTTCCTTAAAACTGCAAATATTACGGCCTTTGCTTTCTTGCCAGTGTTCAGAATACAGTAGCATTTTCATTGTGTAGTAACAATTTATTTCTGTAGATTCAAAGAAGCTCATGTCCTGCCAGTTCCTAATAGGACACATATTTAAACTGCACATTGCTTGCAAGCTGCATGTTTATTTAAACAAGAGTTTCAAAGTCGCTGGGACAGAGGTTGCTACAACAAGTCCTTATCATCAGAAACAGTGGTGCTGAAACTAGCCGGAAGGAGGGTTATAAGCAGAGTTACTTTTTGCAGAATAAATCTCCGATAAACTTTCAGCACAACTAGGTTTGACCAATGAAGAAGTATTTCCAGATTCTAACGCCCTCCTAGTGGATGTGCACATTCTCCCAAGATGGTTTGGGACCTATTACTAGATGAATTGGTTTATTTTGGGTTTCCCACAATTTAAATAAATCTTGCTTGTACTCCTTGATTGTTTATTTTTCTAGCAGTGCCTGAGATAGGATGCTATGGGTAGCTATTTTTACAAGGGATCTAAGAAGACTAGTCAAATCTTTCCATTCATCCAACTGTAAAAGGCTTTTTGTCATGTCCAAAACCTTGAGACAACAGCTAGTAAGGGGGATCAAACCATGAAGGGGCCCAGCTGCGGAGTGCACCCACTGTACCCCCCAACTGGTTTTCATTGTGTGAACAGTCCCCTGCCCCCCCCTGCATTGTGCCTCACATTTCCGTACGCCTGCAATGCATGAAGCTCTTTGGACCATGTCCCACAGGCCTTCCTTGCTCACTGCTCATGTTGGCTTCAATAGGAGTGCGTTTTCACGCAATACGGGCTGCAGATTCTGGCCCGTTTATGGTAATTTAAGTTGCAGAAGCTGAGAGTAAAGAAAACCTTACACCCAAGAGCTGGGAAAGCCAGTATAGTGCATCTCTCCTAGGGACATGGCTAGCATCATGCATGCACACAAGGGACAGAATTAAAGTTGTGTTGGTAACAGCAAGCCTGGCATTTCCTCACATTTCACTGCTTCACTTTGTATCCCAAAGAATTGCCTTTTGACAGCTTTGTACATTTAATGGGGGCGTTAAGGGAAAACTCTCAGAACATGTTTTCTTACGTGCCCGCATAACAGCCTCACCAGCATGCATCAGCATGTGCACTCGGACCTTCTACAACACGCACAGACTGCTGCTATCTGCGGCGCAGCAACCTCAGCTGCGAATCAAGGCTCTGTCTCCCGCAGTGGGGGTGGGCTGCTGGCACCATGGACTGCAGCTGGCAGCGGGGTCTGGGATGGGTACAGAGTTTACCTCGCTGGTTTTCTTTCACCCACACCCCTGGAAGTGGGACTGGAGCCATGTGGTGCAGCAGCGAGGAGGATGAGCTGCTGGGCTTGGGAAGGTGGTTGGGCGAAGGGGGCCCAACTTGGCTCCCAGCTACCCCACATTCCCCACAATTTTCCAGCCACCCTGGCAGTGCCCAGGCATTCCCCGTGCAATGTCTGCTGCTGCCTCAGCCGGGCCTGGTTCTTGGGGACATTCACATCCAGTTGTTACTGTGCTGCTGCCAACATTTTCCTGCGCACAAACCAGAGAGGAGGGAAACGGTGTTTTTCTTCTTCTTTTCTTCTTCGTTAACAGTGTTTATCTCAGCTGAACCACAATGGAAGTTCATGGGCCAAGTGAAAGGCACTTCTCTGCTCCCAGGCCTTTGTCCTTGTGTAATCTGACAGCCTTGCTATAAACAACAGTAGTGCGAGAGCTTCTCGCAGGAAATCAGAAGAATCTTTTATAAAGGAAAGAGTCAGACAAGCTAAATATAGAAGATGTGCCGGATCCCTCTACAATGTAGTGTGCAGGAGATTAACCGTATTGGAACAGGGTCGTGTAACAGGACTAAAGGCTGGCTAGTGTCACTATTCATTATAGTCTATTCGTCTTACAGTAGCAGGGTGCTGCATGGACACATAGTAGGAGATGGTCCCTGCTCCAAAGAGCTTACAGTACTAGTGGAAAAAACAACAGAGGCACCGAGAGGCAAAGTGACTGGCCCAAGGTCACATAGCAGCTTAGTGGCAAGCCCAGGGATCGAACACAGGGGTCACAGCACATGAGCCACTAGGTCTTGCTACTCCCTGATCACTCAAGTTCCTTGTATACTAGAAGTTGTTGCTTTTGTAGTGGGGATGGTCTCCCTGGCTGCTGAGCTGAACCACTGAGGACCCGTTCCCTACCCATGACAGTTGACGGCGTCTCCCCACGGGGCGTGACTGATGCCATTGCAGAGTGCCCAGCTCACAGACTTCGAGGCTGCAGGATGCTGGCATCTCGCCGGAAGCCCTGACGCGGGGAGCACAAGGGTCAGGGCAGTTGTTATTTAAGCAGCATCATAAAGCTTTGGCAATTCAGACGTGCAATAACTGCTCCTGCATTGGCCCGGCATGTTAAGTGGCTTGCCGTGGCCTTTGGAACTGAATCCTTACACTGCTGACAAGGATGCAGAGTGTAGTGGAAGTGTGAAGACAGGTGACTAGTCTGAGGCAGGGAATCCAGCTCTTCAAAGCGTTCATTCTCCTCTACAGGGTTTAACTTGTGGGACTGTTGCAGGGTAGCACACACGGAGCCAGGACAGAGCAGTATCGAATGAGCACGTCACAGGCTCAAAACTCTTCTGGTTTCCCTGCGGTGCTGCAGAAAGCTGGGTGCCTCGGGGAGAGGGGCCTTTGCTAGTTATACAGCCTTCCCCAAAGTACAGTAATGAGCTCAATAGGTGAGCCAGGCTCTGCAATCTGAGCGGAGCCCATTTGTTTTATTTTTAAAGATCCTTTTTTGTGCCTATATTTTGTAAAGTTGCAGTCTAACTCAATGGAATGGCCACTTGCTGGGAGGAAACCACCTGTATTCTGAATTACAACAGACAGGGCTAGACGGTTCCCAGATAATTTGTAAGTGCTAAAGCCCAGGGCCTCCATGGTAGATTCCCACGTGGGTGCGTGTTCAGGACGAGAAGCAGCGGTCATCACAGTCCAAGGCTGGCAGCACCACGTTACTGAGAAGCTGGTGCAGCTGAGGATGCTGGAAGGTGGGCACCAAGCACCCTGGATTTACAATTCAAACTCTGTTGGAGGAGAGGTTCTGATCCATCAATCTAAGATAGTCTTGTGGCATCCCTCACTCTAGCATCTGAGCACCTCCCAATCTTTATGACGTATTTATTTACCCACTCAGCACCTCTTGGAGGCAGAGAAGGGCCCCCATGTCATGGATGGGCCACTGAGGCACAGAGAGACTGTGGGCCAGATATTTAAAGATATTTAGGCATTGCAACACCTAAGTGATGTGTCCAAAGTAGCAAATGACATTTGTGGTAGAGACAGACCTTGTATCCCGGTCATTCGTTTGCCTGGTTTCCAAGTCACTGGCAGAACTGAGTGAAGAACTGGTTTGGTTCCCAGGTTTGGTGCTTTAATTATTTTAACGTCAAATTAAAAGTTTCATTCAACCTGAAATGAAATGTTTTTGTTTTCAAATATTTTTTTAAAAAATTTAAATAAAAATGCAATGAATTTCCAAACAAAAAGACGTTTGGAATTGAAGTGTTCTCTTTAGAAAACATCAAAATATACTGGTTTGATTTTTTTCACAATTACTTTTTGTTGCTGATGTTTTTTCTGCAAACACGATTTGCACAACTGTTGCATTTGACCCAAATCTGCCTTTTTCAAGAAAAATAATGTTTTGATTGAAACTTTTCACCCAAGTCTCATCACTGGCTCAACTGCCCCTCATTAGCCTCCGGCCCATCCATGCTGGAGACCATTCAGCTGTGCAACCTCCATGGCACACCCTGGCCATCAGCTCCACCGGCCACACACGTTGCAGGGAGACAGATTGTGACTATGGCATGAGCAGAGGCAGTTTGGTAGTCTGACCCTTCCTCTCTCAGCACTCAGACGGACGCAAGCTTTGGGGGCTGGCACTCGAAGGGGAGATGGGCTGAGACACCCTGTTTGGACCTGGATCCTGTTCCCCAGAGACTGGGTGTGGACAGGTCTGTAGACTGGCTGGGGCCCATATCTAGCACCAGGTGAAATTTCACTCCTGGCATCCACAGTTTGCAGGAGTTCAGCACAGGAGCATTCATCTGGCATGTGGTAAGGAGAGGGTTAATGCTTTGCAAAGGGATACTCGGGGTGTTGAATTCAGAGACCCTGGGTAACAAACATTGTGGCGGCTGGCACAGAGAGCCGTTTAAAATCCCTTCCTGCCTTAGACAGTGTTGAGCAGCGATCCCCCAGTGAGTGTGCCAGGGTGCACCGAGAGGGCTCTCAGAATGTGGCGTGGGGTCCAGCGCAGTCCCTAACAAGTGCTGTCTGTTGGGCTAGACCCCAGACCCTGCAGCAGGGACCAGGAAGCATCCAGTTTAATGAGCTCTGAAAGCTGCAGGATCCTAGCACCGGGCTTGGGGGATCACAGACCGGGCTACCGTACAGGAAATTGGCAAGGCTGTCACAGACAATTGTATCTCAACCAATTTGTAGTCAGAAACGAGCTTGCAGACATGAACCCTCCGAGTTTACAGTTCTGTAGACTAAATGCACCCATATGCCTTCCTGGTCTAAATTACTGTCAGTCGCCAACCAAATCAGAGGTGAAGGATAAAACCTTTTCTCTCTTGACCTAGTTACGCTAACCCCTTTGCTGCTTGCTCACGCCAGAGAGCGAGGAGTTGTTTTAATTCACTTTGGTCTTATTAATCTTAAGCAGCCTGTGAATGTGATGGGCACTTACAGCATTAAAACAAGCTCCAGGACTGCTCCCACTTGTCTCTCGACAAACAACTTACCAGCAGTGATTCACGAGCCGTCGGCCTGCCAGCGTGGCCCCAAAGTCAATAAACATTCCTGCAAAATGAAAAGCATTGAATGAAAGAACGGCCAAGTGTGGGAATGGCTCTGTCGGAAACTGTCACCCCTGCAGCTCTGCCCCTCGGACACTTGCAAGCAAGCGAGAAATGGGGCTACCAAGGGAAGGGGTGCTTCCCTTCGCACAGGAGCCATGAACACACCACTCCTTGTTCGTGGTGGGGTGGCTGGGTTACGCCATGAGGACTCCAGCCCCAGAATGCCTTGGGAGTTAATAACACGCTGCACCTCTCTACCTGTGGCACGCCGTAGCCACCCATGAAATTGGCCTCATGCGGCCCCATTCCTTACCAGGAGCTAGCTCTGTCATTACCCCCAGGTTACAGGTGGGGAAACTCAGATACAGCGAGGCTGAAGTGACTTGCCTCAGGTCTGAGGCAGAGCTGGGACGAGTGCCTAAAGCTGACTGCCAGGGCAGCGTTCTGACGGGAGGCTGCCCTTCCTGCCTTCCCTTTGTGTGCAGGTGAACTCTGGGAAGCCAGGTGAGACAGAACGGACCTGCTAGTAAAGCTGGGTGAAATTCTTCAGCCAAAACCCCTTTTTTTTGCTGGAAAATGCAGATTTGGGGCAATTGAAACATTTTGTGAATTTGTGCCGATTTCAGCAAATTGCTGAGTCAGGAAAAAATCAGTAGTGTCACAAGGGTTAATTTCGACATCCCCGAAAGGAAACGTTTTGCTTGTTCAGGCGAGATGCGCAGGGTGGCAGGTGCCATTCGCACACCAGTGGCAGTACCATCCTACAGCCAAGGCCTCTGTGGATACAGAGGACCCAGATTTGAACCCGCGCTCTGGTGCAGAAACTTGAACCCACGTGTCTCCCTGCTCAGTGCCTTAACCACCAGGCACTGGACTGTTCTGGCCGATCTCTCTGTCTCTCTCTTTGTTTTGTATAAATAATTAAACATTCTTTGGGCCAAAGTGAGTGAGCATGAGTTGATAGCCCGTTGGTCAGAGCACTGACAAGTTTCCCGCACCTCAGCCAATTAATATTGAACTCTTTGATATGAAGTGTCATGCTCGCATACCAGGCGTGAGCGGGGGGCGGCCTCATTAGCATGGCAGTTCTTATTTTCTTGATCCATTTCACTAAAGTCTCCAACATGCTCTAGTCAGAGCCACATATAGTTACAGCTACCAGATATGCCTTATCTAGAAGTGCAGTAGCAAGATAAGCTATTCTCCACTGCTGTGCCTACAGAAAACTGCTGGGGCTCACGAAATAAAAGGAGACTTTAAATATTATTTTTGGTAGGGACTTTCATATAAAAAAGTAAAACTCCATAAATCAGGCACAAAGCTACAATCAGCACATACTTGTGAATAAATACATCCCATAATACGTTTCAACATAAATTTATATCCATTTGATTTAAGCTTTGCTGCGAGAAACCATATTATTTAAATTCAACCAGAATTGAGTCCACTCACATTGCTGTACATTTATAAAACACATTCATGATTATTGTCACCAACTCCTGAGAACTGGCTGTTGAGTTATTTGCCACATCACCATCTCTAGTAAACAAGACTTACTATACATTTCTCTTTTCTTTCCTGACAACCTGCTACAAAATGCTGTGCAGAATTAACGCCTGCGTTATAAGTCATGCAGCAAGCACAAAATAATTCCTATATCCAGTACAGCAATGATACTTTACTGCTGCAGCAGATCTGAGCTGTGATGTGGGCCTTCATTCCAGTTTTGCAAGAGGTAAGAAAAGCCTATTTTTCTTCTTGGGATTAGTCCCCTCCTTCGACAGTAGAATATATGCAGAGGGCAGAATCCAGCAGTCCTTACACCTGCAGAACTCCAGTGATTTCACTGGAAGACGCATATTCATAAGGGTCAGACAATGTGCGCTGTGCATGCAAGCACACGAACAGGCAGATGCTCAAAGTCTAAACTCTAATGCAAGCGACTCTCTCTAAAGTTCCTAATGTTATATCAACCAACAAAAATTCATTGAAGGGAAACCCAAAAGCAGAAAGGATCAGAGAGGAGAGGGCATGATACCTGTTTACGATGACTGGCAGGTAGTTCTGTAAATGCAGAGGAATTAACTCTCTGGGAATCAAAGAACCATAATTTGAAACCAAGGGCTTGTCTGCACGATGGCCACTACAGCAGCACTATAGCTGTGCCATGGTTGCATCACAGCGTGGATGCTTTGTACAGCAACAGAGGAGTGTTTCCATTCCCATACGTCAGCCACCTCTTCCAGCTTGCAGTAGCTAGGTCAGCGGAACCTCGCCACACCTGCGCTGGGGCTAGGCTGGCAAAGATCCGGTGCTCGGAGGGTGAAGTTTTGCACGCCTAAGTGCCTCAGCTATGGCATCGTCACTGGTAAGTGTGGACCACACCGAAAAGAGAAGATGTTAGGATTAGACAGAGCAAACCCTGAAAGCTCTGGAATTCTCTCCCTGGATCCCCTGTCCTGGGGGGCTAGCACCCCAAAATACTCTGTCTGCACAATAACTTACTTCATTAAACTAATCAGCTCTCCAGTTTTATCACCTTCGCCACAATACCTTCCTGAACCAAAAGGAAAAACAACCTGCATCGTTTAGTCCCCTCAACGTCTGTTCCTTATAGGGGGGAAAAATCACACATCTTCCCCTATGTGAGTAAGTAGCCAGTTGATATGAGTATGATGCACAAATGATTCATGTCACACCTGTACATTCACATCCTCTTCTTCACAGCTACCCTTCTGCCTCTTCAGCCCCCACGTGGACTCTATGCACCGCACAAATATTCATGCTACCTGTGAGGGCAGGAAACACGCTCCACGTTTCATATGCAGGAGACAGAGATCAAGTGACTTGCCCAAAGCCACATAGAGCTTGGCAGAAGCAGGCATTGAACCAAGGTTCCCTGATGTCTACTCCAGTGCCTCCGCCAAGAGACCAGCCTTCCCAAGGCTCTATCTCTTCACTGAATGTAAGATACATTCTGCATCTGGTCCAAGGCTGGACTGCTCCAAGAAAGCAACAGGTTTGCAACACAGGCTCACGGTCACACCAAAAACCCCTCTTTATGAAAGGGCATGGCCCCAAAGGCAGCAGAAGCAGGGAGCTGGTAGAACATATAAGCACTTTTATATACTGCTTTGAGGGCAGAGGGGCTCCCATTGCTGGGTAACACACACACACACACGACAAAACTGGGATACAAGGTGTGATCCTCTGAATGCAGGGCCTCAGGGAAAGTTTCCAACAGCGACGCATTGATTCTCAGGCCCCCCACCTTGGCTGTCCACCAGGCAGAGCAGGGAGTCTCGTAAGGCGGCATCTTGCTCCATTGTGTTTGTTGGTTCAAAAACAGCGGGTAGCTAGAACTCCACAGGTGCTGCAGTTCGGGGAAGGCATTTCATATCTTTTGATGCTTAGTTCTTGGTTTGTGAATAATTTGTGTTCGCCGAGAGCAAGGGAAGCCCATGAGCTTTCGAGCAGGTACCACAGAGCCAGCAGTGGGATATGACATACTCAGTCATTTTAAAATATTTTAGGGTCACCAGAGACAGCAGTGAAGTATCTGCCTGAATAATAAAATGCCCCCATTATAAAATTGTCCAGTGCAGTTTCTCTTCCCTGTTGAGACTGTAATGTGCGTGTTACTCCACTAGCTTGCAAGGGTTTGTCGGTTGTTGGCTTGCTCATCTAACTACATTAATGGTTTACATTTCTCCTTCAGTTTGCAAACTTTTAAAAAATTAATCCCCTCACTTCAACAAGTGTAACAACTAAATTATCATCTTTACATGATTAAAGTCTCCGTTGTGTCTTTTCTTGGCAAACATTACATGCACATAATTTTACTAAATGTAATAAACCAACCATAGAACTATTAATTGTACCATGCTATTCAGAACAATTAGAAATGCATGAACCTTAAAATGATAAAAACTGAACTGAATACTAAAATAGCATGAAATGCAAGAATCCCGCTTCTCAACCCAGGGAAACTGACATTACTCTGTAATGTCACAATATACAATTTTGAAAGACAGAAATAAATGTCACATGGGATGCTGGTAGCCCTGTCCTCTTTAACAGTTTCAGAATGTCCCCGTTATACACAAAAGGCAGAAACCACCAGTAGCTCTGGTGTCTAAATTCTTCCATTTGCAGATCAGCACGGAGCCTTTTCTCACAAATACATGTGTGATTCTTCCTCATGGAATTAGGTGCTGGGTCCATGGAAATAAATCAGCTGCTGCACCACTGGGGCCCCCAAACACTGAATATAGGAGTGGGACAAAATAAAACCCTGCTCCTCCCTGTCCCAACCCTCACTCAGACCTGGAACAGACCCTTTGAGAGGTTTAAAAAAGTTGGTTACTCCTATTTGCTTTGTTTGTTTTCCTTTTTTGTGCATAGATACTTGTAGGGTCTAGCTAGGCCTAAAGCAGAAGTGCCAGGGTGGGGCATGGGGAGGACTGGCTCTTGGGAGCATTTTTAGCCCAGTTTTGCATTCCCAGAAGTTTCAGAAAAGGTCCCCACATTTTTGGGTGTGTATCCAAAGAGAATCCGCTGCTGGGCTCTAATGTCAAGGCTCTGCATGGCCTGACGTAGATGGAGCATGATAATGGCACAATGCCTGTGGCTGTTAACTGAAGACAGATGTAGCTATTTCCCCACCAGAACTGGGCATCCGGGTATGAGGCACCTGGATCTCGTGATTAAAGTTTTGCTGCTTTTTGGAAAAGGCTCCAGATCTGAAGTTTGGGGGGAGACAAATACCCACAAACTGGTGAGCAGAGGGCTCCTGCCACCATTCCTGGAAGTGTCTGCAGGGCCACTTGGCTGCTCCAGACCTCGTTGGACGTGTTGCCGAGACCTGTGTGGTTACTATAATTGGTTGCAGAGGGACTCAAAATATGGGAACTATAAAGTGATGAGCAGACCAGTTCTCTGACAGCCAGGTAGACACCGTAGGGCTCAGTGTGACCTGCGAGAAAGACTGTCCCTCGTTCATAAACACTTGGAGGAAATTCCCTTGCTGTCTACAGACTGCGCCAGGGGATCCATGTGCACTTTCCCCTTTAGGAAGGAAAGGAGCTGCCCGTGGGAGGATGGGTCTGTACTGTGTGCCGCTGCTCCCCTGGCTTCTGTGAGACACACCCACAGAAACGCCCAGGGTGTTTGGAAAGATGCGCTGACTAGGAAATCTTTCCAGTGTAACAGCAAATGGGAGAGAAACCCCCGTTTATTTTATTTTATTTTTGTTATCAGCAATGGATCTGGTTTTGAAAATCTAGCCATGAAATATTTGATCAAGAGCCAACAACCACCTTCGGGATCAAGGCATTCTTGAGTGACTTTGTTTATAGATACCAAACTATACACACCATCCCACACTGCTGTAACCACTCAGAGCACAAAGCACTTCCATGAAGAGCAGCCTGTTATTACACATCACACACTACTGCATTTCCTATGTAATAAATTCTCTCAGGCGAGGCTGTAGCATGTCTTTCTAAGAAACATAACGGTCAGTGCAAAAGCCGTCGTTGAAAGGACTGGAGAAGACCTACCCGAGTCCTGCCACACTCCCGCTCATATATTAAAGTGTCCTAGTTTAGAGAATTCCTGGTGGACTGGACTTCTCTGTATTTCCTTTCCCATTGTTGCTGATTGCCAAAATATTTGCACAGTGATGGAATTTGCCTGCCTGAACGAAAGCAGGAGGCGGGAGCTTTCCTTTAGTCTGACCTCAAGCCCGGATTGGTTCTGGGTCTCCCTCCTGAACTACTGAGGCTAAGCTCTGGCTTCACTCCAACACGGCCTCGGAGCCTAGCAAGAATCACCTACTGTGGCCTCCCTCCTCCAGTCCCCAGAGGGGACTGACCCAGAGGTGATTTACTCCAGTCTGGAGGGATTGCACTGAAACTGTTAGCATGTTTCCACTTTGCCTGAGCGGAGTGGGAAACTTTTTGAGACAGAATATTTTAGCAAAATATGCTAAGTGTCTCCAGCTCGATGTCTGCAATCGACAAAGCATAGAGCTTTGCCATGGTTAACGTGATATGGGTATGTAAGAGGCCGGTGTACAATGGAACAAACAGGAAAGACTTGGACATTTCTAGGTATGGTTTAAATACGAGATAGAACATGCTTTTCTACTGTAGCTGTTCGGCTGGTGCACTCCATTGTGGAAACCATTCTGTGCGGAAGAGCAGTTCAGAGAATTCTGTGCACACGCCCTAAATGGACCTGGGGAATGGCTCCCTGTATGCTTCCCCATCACTTGACTAAATGATTCCCCCAGAGGAACATGGTGGCTCCCCCTTCTTTATGCTAAAGGTTTGTCAGTTCTGAGTCATTGCTTCCAGATTAACACTGACTTGTACACTGATTCTGGTCAGTTTATTGCAAGAGTCCTCCGTTAACAGGCTAGAACAGAGCCCCTTTGCCAGCACGGGCATGAGTGAATGTCCTAACTTAAATAATGGCCCCTTTTCTATACCGCGAAATTGTATACATGAACTGCGCAAATTCCCAGCAGGAAGAGGGGCAATACTAGACGTGACGTTGCGAAGATACTGCGCAGTAGCCCACATCTGGCCAGAGCAGCACGTGTCACTGTGTGTGGCATTCCCACTGGACTGTAGTGTTAACTGAAAGGCCAGATTCTCCACAATGCTACCCGGGTTATTCTGGTATCCTAGTGACTCCATTGGAGAAGGGGTGTAACAGAGCAGAAAGCACCACTGGAAACCCCCCTCCTCCTCTGGGAATGTTAATGTAGCTCTTTCTCAGAGCATCTCAACTTTATTTCAAGCCTTTATAACCATCTCAGTCATGCCTTTTCCACACTGACACTTCGCACAGACGCCAGCTATGTAGGTGGCTCGCAGCAGCCCCACAAGACTCTCCTGATCTTACATTTCACATCTTTCACTGTTTGAATCCTTTTCTAGCGTCTTCCCTCTTCTCCAGGGGACTATCCCCCCTGCTGTGCATGCACGACTTGTTCTGATCCCCCTGAAAATGGCAAGGCCCTGGGAGTTCAGCACTGAGGCCATCATGGGTCATGGCTGGATTGTAGACACGTGGCCAGGACATTGGTGATGATCTTGGCATCGGGTATGACCTAAATATTTGCTCTAGAGCAGTGCGTGTCTTTGTCTGTCATGCACAGAGAGACTTTCCTTTTGCAGCTGTCAGTCCATGTATGTTCTTTTGTTACTGCCTGTTGGAAGCTTCAGATCATAAACCCTGTCCTTACAGAACAGAGTGCATTTTAATTCACGTGGCTGGGTGCATTTACTGACACTAAGCACTTGCATTCAGTTTGATATTATGCATTTACCGTGTGCTTTAGCTGTGCACCCTCACTGCATGGTATTTCTTTTATTTAACATATATCGTTTAGATTGCGCCTCTTGATGCTGGCTCTATACCTCTGGCTCCAGCTGCATGTCCCTTCCAGAGCTCAGACTGGTAAATGTCCTGTCAGCGTTGGGGAGTCATGCCTGCAGGCCCAGAATAGAAGCACACGTCTACCACCATAAGGAGAAAAATATTTGTCTGGGCTGGCAGACGCTACAGAACAGATCCAATGTCAAAGCTGAGATCCCTTGAACCACCTCCATGTTTCCAGTCTTAAAGTTTATCATCCAAACTTTATTTGCTCATTATGTGTCTGGTAAATGGACACATTGCATCTGTTCATCTAACCACTTAGATATGCCTGGTCTACGGAAATATCTTCTAAGTCCAGCACAATATACATGTGATGACTTTAAAGAGAGACAAGAGAATTCAGAGAAACCACAAATAGGTACTCTCTCTCCTAAAGCAGGACTAGGGGACAGAGGAGATAGGCCATAGTAAAGGGTTAATCAGCAAACTCAGGTTTGTTCACATCTCAGATAGTTCAGGAAAATCATAAACTTGTCACAGTTAAACTCATCCCTCAAGAATAATTCCCACCAAGGAGCATCCAGCCTTTTGCCTTTTCAGTGATGCCGCTATTAACGGGCTGGACCCATGGATTAGATGTTGGAAATGCCATTTTGGGCTACGAACCAGCAGCCAGCCGGCACAGCTGCATTTTGGAGCAAGAGGGGGAACCAGAATTTTATTTGTACAATCTACTTAGGGATGATCTCTCTCTAGATTATCAAACTTTTCAAGCAAACCTTCAGCCCTGTCAAAACACAGACTCCCCTGATGATTAAAATCCTACAGAACAGTGCCCAGAGCAGTCTGGTGCAGGGCCGGACTTGCTGCATAGCGCAGGGCCGGACTTGCTGGACTGTGGCCCCCCAAGCTGCGCCCAAGTCGCAGGCAGGCTCAGCTGGAGACCGGCAGCAGAGACTCGGAATTTGGCTGTTTTTTCCTTCCTCTGCCACAATTCACCTTCTGCGCAGAACCTGGAAACCACATGGGCCGACTGACAGGTTCCACCCCTTGCCAAGACATTCCTGGTGGGTGAGATCCCTGCAGCTATTGCTGCTGCTATGCTGGCTCCCATCAGCAAGCTCAGTTTCCCTCTCCAGTGAGATGTTCAAGTGTCCAGGGGAGCCGAAGCGTTCGCTCGGCTGTGCGGGGTGTAAGGAATGCCATGCCTCTGGCGAGCCACGCCCTGCACTGGCAGCCTCTCGACACTCTCCCCTCCTGCCTTGCCTCCCTGATCTGACCTGCCTTCCCGGCTCCTGATGGCAGTCGGGAAGCTGGCCCTGCTCACATGGGGGGGTAGGACGTAAGAGGAGAGATCCAGTTTCAATCCCTCGTTTTAGTCCCAAGGGGCACAGGCAGAGAAAGCTCTCCCCAGTGACAACGAACCAGGGTTTAATGGCTATTGCGCCTTTCACCACAGAGGGGCACAAAGCAGTTTATCAAGTTATGCAACCCTGAGAAATGCTGAGACCTTGAACTGCCCTTATTTGCTATGAGGGTGGCAAGTAGTCAGGATCTGGCCCTAAATATCCGGGAATATGTCACAGCCTACGGAAATGCAGCCATGCGTGGGGAAGCCAGAAGCTGGGACTGGACAATGGGGGATGGATCACTTGATAAATTGCCTTGCTCTGTTCATTCCCTCTGGCACCTACCACAGTCGGAAGACAGGATAGTGGGCTGTATAGACCATTGGACTGACCCAGTACGGCCGCTCTCGTGTTCTCAGGCACTGGGTTAATATTGCACAACACTGTACAGCTGCGTAGGCAGGAGGGGAAGACTAGTGAAGGCAATTACGATTGTAGGATGGATTTTAGGTAGGCATAATACACAGTCACGACCTGAATTTGAATTGGGCCAGGACTTGGTGAGTCTCCAGTGAAGCATACAATGGACTTTCACGTCTGCAAAGCTCCTGGCTTTACTGTTAGTGTGAGAAATGGCACATGTACCACAAGATTAAGATTCTCGGCAAACAAGTGCTGATGTGGGCGGAGTAATCATTGGCTGGGGTGTTTGCCTTGTGGAAAGCATCAGGTCTGATGCCTGGAGAGGCAGGAATTGAGGGGATCAGCGTCTCTGTATAGCATTGCGCCTCTTATCTCCGGCAGTGTCTTGTTCTCAGGGTGTTTATGACATGCATTCATTTGTCAGTGAGAAAATGATTTGCAAATACGAGTCCTGGCAAGAAGAAATCACAGGACTAGAGAGATAACAAATGAAGACATGGGCTCTTTGCAGAGTTCTCCTCTCCCTGAAATGGAATCTCCTCTGCCACTGACCGTTCAGGCAAGCAGAATGACACAGCAAAGTTTTGTGAAACTTCCGTGGCCCCAAAGTTCGGCATAAAGCGAGACTGCGGGTCAGTGTTTTCCAAAGCACCTGGAGCCCATTTTCAGAAGGGAATCAGGCATGTAGGAGCCAAAGGGCACGTCTCCACTACCGCTTAAATCGCTCTAACTTACATCACTCAGGGGTGTGAAAAAGCTGCCCCCTGGGCGACACAAGTTACAGTGACCTAAGCGCTGTCCACTCCGGTGCTATGCCGGCAGGAGACGGCCAGTCCAGGTGGCTTTTAAAATATATGCTGCGTCACATTCTCCCTTTCGCCATCTCTCCTATGTCATGTGGTGAAAATTTGCCAGGCTTTAATAGCTCAAGTATATTTTAAGGATCCATGTGAATGGATCTTCGCCGGCACCTCTAGTGCTGGTTCGTTGCATTGAGGCGACAGCCTGATTAACGGGTTATAGGAAGGCTAGCTGCTCCAGAAAGCTGAGTCTCAGGAAAGCGATCCTTGTGGCTGAGAAGACATAGCCGCAAAATGTGACGTGGTCTCTGACTTCAGTGAAGTTTTTGGAAAAGTTAAAACTGTCCATCTCAGTCAAGATGCAAATTCTGGATTCCGGGTTCCATGGCGCAGTACCAGCAGGTGTTTGCTCAGCCCCCAAGGGAGCTGGATGTTGATATGTTCCTCCCCTCTTGTCCAGTGCATTGGGCCAGCCTGCAGTGCCCTGTGGTGCCCCCACTCTAGTGCTACTCCAGCCCTGGAGACGCTGCAGCTTGTCCACTGTGCTCAGTTCTCACCTGCAGTGCCCCCCGCCTGCCTCTGCTTTTGCAGCCCTGGGTTCCTCCACAGCTCGGCCACTGCTCCGTCCTTCTGACCCACAGCATCCTGTCACTGGCTATTCCGGCCCGTGGGCCTCTCCACCGGCTGCGACTGCCAGTCGTGCTGTAGATGTCCCAGAGCCAGCTGATGAAAGCCTCCGCCTGGCCACTGGCCTGGGAGAAACCCAGCCTGGTTTCCGTTTGTGCCCTGAAGGAATCTGAGCGAAAGCTGCCATACCACACGCATTTCTCTGGCCCCTGAGCCCTGCACAGCCGGGTGTTTACACCAAGCTGGCATACGCGGCTCAGTCACTAATGTGTAACAGATTATTTTCAGACCTGCCAATGCCTTTTCCACTAGTGCGTGGCTGCTCAGTTCCAGCTCCGGATGAGCTCAGCACCTCACACAGGGGAAGGAAGCTCATGAACCGTACATGAAACAAGTGCACTGTGTGCCAGAACTGCCTAATGGCCGTGCCTTTCCTCTATAGCTGGTCTCCAGAGAGTCTGCAGGCCAAACGCTGGGACAGGCTTTGCCCAAACGAGGCCCTTCCTGGCTCCAGTTAGTCACTTCAGTGCACTGAGAAAGAAACCCACAAATGCTGCCCTCCCCCACCACACTGACGTCGGACACTGCCTCTGCTGGGCGCAGCTCCCCCGCACCCATTGCGTCCCCTAAGCAGCCCCTGCGGTCCCAGCATCTGCTCCCGCCCCTTCAGGCACCCATGGTTGCCTGAGACCCAGGGAAAGATGAAGGACACCCGGGGCCAAACCCATTCTGCAGAACTGCTTTGAACTCCCAGCTCGCCTGGCCCTCAGCTCTCTCGCTGCGTGGGATCCGGACTGCTCTGCATGCTGGCTGGTCCCATTGCCACGTTCTCAGTGATGCCCCAGCCAGCCCTCTGCAGAGACCAGCCCAGAAAATACCCAGAAAACCAGGCCACTGAGAAGAGCAGCAAAGAGGGAGGTGGGAGAATGGGAACCACAGCAAGCAGAAGAGCCCAGCCCTGGAGACCACCATTCCTGGGGCCAGTACCAAAACAAGGCGCCCACAGTGGCCCCACCTGCGCTGCAGGGATAATTACGGCTGTGGCCAGCACCAGCAATCTCTCTCATGGCAGTTCAGGCTCTGCATTAGCCGCCGAGACCCCGTTGGCTCGTTGCACTCATGGAGACGAGCTTGCGAGAGATACAGGCCGTACCCAGAGACCCCAGGTGGGCTGCAGCTTCTTACAGCCAAGACACCCTCATGAGTGGCCCAGAGAGGCTGACCCCAAAGCAAGGTCCGCCATACAGTGCCGTAGGCCCTACCCAGGAGCCAGTACGCCACGAACCCCCTCCCTGCCACTGCTCTGGCAGGGCAGACTCCCCTACAGCGCCCATGGAGCAGGGAATTTCCCTGGCTCTATGAACAGAGGCTGTGGAACAGGCAAATCTTACCACAAAGGGTCAGTTTGACAGCGTGTCCAAGCCTCGTTGCTGGGGCTGTGGTGTAACAGCACCGCAGCAGGGGTGAGAGTGCGCGGCACCCGTCAGCTTGCTCTCAGTCTGCACGCGGACACCGCTAACACACGGACACTTCCGCTCTCACCCTCCTCGCTAAGAAGGTTCTGTTGGGAGGGGTTTTTCATGCTGATGATGATGGAAATGTTTGGTCCCGGGGCGAGTCTTGCAGCCTGCCCTGTTGGGTGTCAAACATTGGATCAGCCCAGGCTTTCTAGCCAGTGGCTGCACGAATGAATCCCCTTGGCCAAGAGCTCCGTATCTCCAGCTCTCAGACAGTGTGCCTGCGCTCTGTGAGCTGCTTTGTACCAGAGGACTGCAGCTGTCTATCCAGGTCATGGACAGAGGGGCCTTCCTGGTTTATGGTCTCCTTTTTATTCTCAATCTGCCCTGGCTAAATGAATGTATATTCCGGGATGGAAGGCCACACACCCTCCGCAGGCAGCATGGGTCACCCAGGCTTGGGCTGAGGACCAATAGAGACCTGGCTGCGGAGCACCACGGGTTAATGGAGATGTGATCAGCACCCTTGCCTGACTCCTGAAGGCTCACGGAGCATGGCTTTGTCTCCAGGGCTCTGCGTTATGGGCGTAGAATGTAAGAGGACAAGATCTAGATCAACGGGCAAGGGGAATTAAGATGCCAGATGTACTTGGTGGCAGGCAAGGCCTGGGCAGGACGTGATTGTGTCTCATGATGTGGAGAGGGACCAAAGCGACGGGGGTGTAATGGGGCTGACGGGAACAGGATGCCCCCATCTCTATCCCATATGGAGCTACCATAGTCCAAAGCCAACCTCTTGCCCATCTCCTTTCTCTGCCTGATGACGCTTGCACAGCTTGGGGCCATGGCTCCATCCCAGAGACTGTCCATGTCAGGAACTTGGAGGTCCAGTTTGGAAGGCTTTGTGCTGTATGTGAGCAGGACAGACAACACCAGGGGAGTCGGTGCCAAGCCCAGAGAGAGCTGTTCCACAGAGCAGCAGTGTGCCATCCAGAGATGTAAAACGATCCCATAAAATGGCCACAGAAGGGCTAAGTGCAGGAACAACACGCCAGCATTTGAATCTAATGTGCAGAGCTACCGTGGGCATGCTGCAGTCCTGGTGTTTCCTGCTTCCAGAGAGCCCTCTATAAAACACCACTTATCACTCAGCCACGGGAGACCAATAATCTTCCCAGACATGCGTGGCTACCGGCCAGGCATCAGGAATGGAACGGATTCATCTGCAAGTTTAGGTCAAGGGTGTCGCAGGCTGGGCTAAAATAGGGACAGACAGGCACAGAAATGCACTGGGACTGGAAGACAGAAGGAGCATGAACAAACATAGGTGCGATGCAAACCCAATCCCAAAGCAGCCAGGGGGACCCTGGCCTATTGGAATACGGGGAATATGGGAGTGAGAAGCTCTCAGCAGCAGGAGAGCAGATGAGAAGGCTTTGAGCAGTGGCAATGGGGTAGTTGGCCTCTTCTGAAACCATTCCTGTTCCGTGGGAGGCGCTGGGGCGACGTTGTTTTACAGGCGTCCAGGGGGTCGTGCAGTGGTTGAAAACCAGGGCCACTGGTAATTTTACCATGTTGCCTGGAGAGCCAAGCCCTGCCCAGGCAGGGTTCTCCTCGTTCCTGGTGCCCTCTAACTCTGTGACACCACTTGTCCCAGTCTCTGGGCCCATCTCCCTGCCTCTTCTTGCTCCAGTTTCCAGTCTGCACAGAAAGCAAAATAACTTTGATGTTATTTTTCATCCCACAGTTATGTCATGATCTCACTGCTTACCTCGGCTGCCTGCGCTCAAGGTACGTTTCTTTAGCTGTGTATCTCCTTTCGAGTTTTTGCCAGCTTTGCCTTGTGTTCTGAGATGTAACAGTCACTTCTAAGCATTAGTTTTCAGGGGAGAACAGCCAGGGATGCATTGCCAGTTACGGGTGATAAGTGACACCGAGATGTCCTTCTCTCATCGGAGGCGATGCGCGTGGGACTCTGCCCGATCAGCCATTTCTAGCCTGGGTGGTCCCCAGGAGTGTTCGCCGGGTAGCGCATGGTACGGCACGACCATGCACTCTGTGTTGTGCCCTCATGTCCCCAGTGTTTCTCTGTCTCAGGAGCAAGATGAGCGCTCCTGCCCACCCAGGCCAGTGTGCCCACAGGAAGATGGACAGGGCTAGGTTTGCTGAAGAATTGGAAGGAAAATCAATGAGAACAATGTAGTCAAGATAGTTTCCCAAGGAGCCTGTGCCATCCCGAAGTGAATATTACTTGGGACTAAATTGTTTTCCTTATCTAGCAGTTTGTTCTAAGGCGTCAGACTTAGCCTCCCAGCGAACCCAATCAGTCTTTCCGTTTGACTGGAAATTCCACATTTTTCCTTTTTAGAAGAATGTCACAGACATTCCCCGTTTCATTACTCTTTGTTGCTTCTCCTTTCCCTCCTGCTGAAGTGTAAGTGCGGGGCGGGGGGCGGGAAGGGGCCACTACTCCAGCGCTTGCAGGGGCTCAAGAGCCAGCCCTGCGCTGGACACGGGCCCAGACTGTCTGGACGTCGCTCAGCAGTGGAAAGAGCTATTGTTTTGCTTGGCAGGCTACTGGTATTTTTCCTGATGCCCAGAAAGGCTGCACCAATTTACAGCCAGTGACCTAGGGAGGGGGAGGAAGGGCCAGACTTGTGTTCCACCCTTTTCCCCTTCGCTAATCTTAATCAGCCAGCGGCACTTGCACTCTCTCCCTTTAAAGAGGGGTGTGTCATCTTGAAAATGAACTCATATTTCCCGAGACGCAGCTTCCCCCCATATATGCTCTTTGTTTGGTCCTGAGTTATTCTTTACATAACTGACATGAGGGTTTATAATCCAGGCAGATAACTGTCTCCCACAGGACTGTCTCTTCAACAGCATTTTTGCCACTGCAGTGCCGGGCAAAACTCACCCAACCCTTCCCATACTGGCTCGAATCTTGGTTGGACCACTTTGGCCTGGGACGCTGGGCGTGCTGATGAGATCTCTAGCACTTCCCCGTCCTGCCAGGGGCAAGAATCCCACCAGCAGCCTCTCTGATTCTATCTGGCTACTTCCAGTGCTAAGGGAGCAGGAAATGCAGGGCGGTGGGCAAACTAAACAAGGAAGTTGGACCAAGTTTATCACTCCACAAAGGAGGTTCAGTTCGTGCTCGATTCAAGTGCTGGGCACAAGTTCAGGTTGGGCCTTGTCTAATCTCAGATTGTTTCTCCCAGGACCTGATATAATCTTATGCTTTCTCAGGCCAGATCTTGCTGCTGCTCCATCTTATTGATTGCACTGGGCATCACATGCACAGAGCAGCTGCCACGTCAGAGCCACGGTCTATCTTTGTGCATGGTCAGTGCTTGGTTGCCCAGAATTGGCCAATCTGCAACACCTTTCACACAATGCCACGAGAGTCCCATTTATCATCCTGTTTGCATGTGATGCGGTCCGGGGGATTTTACCCCGTTGCCATGAGAGGATTAGAAAACGAGCTCTTTCCCTCGTAACCACTTGAACTGGTGCCATGCATTTCCCTGGCTGATAGTCAGGCAGGAATTTGGAGACAGTAATCTGCATACCACCTCCATCAGCTTGAGTCCCAACATCCTGCAGCTCAAAGAGGCCCTGGCTCAGATAATGGCTCTAATCAAACCTACCTTCTGGAGACCCATCTGAGCTCCCATGTCCATGGAACTCCAGCTGCCACACAACATGGTTCCAGTTAAATCAAGACAGTGCCCCATGGGACAGCAGGGAGATGGCAGGTTCAACAGCACCAGCACACTGATCTGATCCCTAATAGAGCCAGGCAAACTGGGCAGATATAACCAGAACCAGCCAAACCAAACCTGGACCTTGCACAGGGAAATTCAGGGGATTTTCTTTTTTCATCTGAGAGAGTAAAGTTTGTGATTTTGTTCTCCGAGTCTAGTGACGTCAAGGAACCAAAGTAGTGACAGCCTGTCATTGTGGAGCCAAATGGGGAAATGCAGAAATCTTGACTCCAGGCCTTCTGAGATTGCCCCATCACCAACTCCTAAGCTGTCACTTTTCTTTCCTGAAAGTCCAGGGGATGGCTCTCTATTTCCAGAACGCCACCTGCATGGTGCTGACAGCAGCACACTTCCCTGGTATGGTTTGAGTTTCTACCCTGCTTCTATATCCATCAGCAAGAGGCACCAGATTTACAGCTCAATAGAGGAAAAGAGAAGAAGCAACGTGAATGTTTTCGCTCACTCATCCAGCCAGCATTTCACATTAATTAATTCACTCTACATCCAAACCTGTACTTGTCACGGTCCTTTGAACTGCAGACCAGGTTCTACTATGGTGGGCAGTGTGACAGGCAGAATAAATTAAGAGCCCTGCTCACCTGACCAGTCTATTTCTTATATAGTTTTGTTATCATTTGTTTTATGAAATCTGAATTTGAAGGTGAGCTGAAAAGCAAAGAGAAAAAGTTAAGCAAAGCCCAGATTTCTGGGCTGAAATTCCCCAGAACTGGCTGCACAGGGCAGCATTCAGCACAGAAAGAAGCCTTAACTAAGCGCTTCCAAATTTTCCCCAGCACACCTCCCTCTGTGAAATGCTTCTGCAACTGCAAGCTTTACCAATGACACAGGCAGAATGCAACATCTCAATACCAGATGTCTCCAGCCTACATGGTCCCCAACATTTATGATGTCACAGATGGAGGCATTCTGCAATGCTATTGTTATTAGGCTATTGTATTATGGTAGCGTTAGCCTAAGAGCCCCAGCTCCGCATTATCCAGGCTGCATTATGCTAGGTGCTGTACAAAGAGCAAGAGACAGCCCCTGTCCTGAAGAGCTTACAGTCTAACTAGACAGGACAGACAACGGTTAGGAGAGAAAAGATGTAACAACGCAGCTTCGCTGAGCTAGAAAGCACTAAGAGCATTTCACCATGGGGAAAGAGAAATGTAAAGAGATCCACTAAAATGGAGTCTACGCTGAATGCCCCGAAGCTGGGCGAGTGGGCACATTCGGCACACGATCCTGGGCTGGTGTCAGTTTTCACTCTGCAGATCCCCTTTAATGCAGTGCAGACAGCTGCACTAGGCCCTCTTCTGGAACTTGGGCCTCAGCGGGGTGCCAGGCCAAGAATCACGCCCACACCACGGCTGTGGCTACTCCCAGTGCTGCTGGCAGAGCATTGTCCCGCTAAGGAAAAGGAACGGCCGGGTTAACCCCGGGTGAGACAGGGACCCCTACAACCTTCCTGTTCTCGCCAAGGGTTTCCTGCCCCCACAGCCCTGTACGAGCCCCTCCTGTTCCTGGCACCCGCACTGTCTCTCCCTCAGTCCCTCATGACTAGTCACAGCCCTGTTTTCAGGAGGTGGAGTTTGGCCGTGGGACCATTTGCTAATTCTGGTGAAAGAGCAGCTCCCAAGAGCATGGCATTACCCGCATGTGCACCATTGCGTCGTGCCTGGCGGCTTCCCTGCCAGGCACTCTGGGGGTCGGAGAATGCAGCCATCTGCGTGCTGGTGCTGCTTCTCGCACGGGCTGCTTTACACCTGTGCCCTGTAGTCTGCACTGGCTGCTGGTTAGTTTCCACACACACCGCAAGGGATTGGTTTCACCTACAAAGCCATCTGGGACTTAGTCCTGTGTAATCAGCCTCACCGCTGTGATATGCTGCGGCTCAAGCTAACCTGAAAAGGCCCATAGCCCCCAAGCTGTGGCTGGATGTGTCCAGGAAGGGGCTTGGAGCTGGAGCTCACTTTCCCTGCCCTGGGTTTGCTGACATTCCTGGCTCAGTGCAGAATTTGTCTCATCTCCTGGGCTTCCATGAACCAGGCTAATCCCGGCTGGATGGATAGATGAGCACGAGCTCTCAGCGCTGAGTTTATCTTGTATGTTTTCTGTTTGATCGTGTACCGTAAATGCTCCTAGAGTCTAGCAAGAAACAAACCACAGCAAAGCGGTATTGCTGGGCAAAACCAACTGCACCAAGCATTTCATCTGACATCTCGTTTCAGGTCCTGTTTGGCATGTCCAATTAGCCAACATTTTCCTCAGTAGCTACAGTTGAGTAGCCCAGTCACGGGGGAACCCAACCCCTGGAGGGAGCTTTCCCCGTGGCCAAGGCAAATGTGGCACAGAGTTCAAAAGCCCCACATATTTAGAATAATGAGGATAGTTATCCACACTCATTACCCTGCAGTTCTGTGCCCCTTCTGCTATATGTCCATGTGCTGCTCATACAACTTTCCATGATCCCAGATATGAAGGGGCAAAAAGGAAGGTGAGCAACAAATGAACTAATCAGACAGGAAACGGCCTTTGTCTCTCAGCCAAGCCAAACACTGGTTGTCTTTTTGACTGAAAGTGCTGCTGAAGCACGAAAGGTTTTTAGGAGAGCGCACAGGGCTGGTCTGTGGAAGTGGGGCGCCTGCCTGCTCCTCAGCTTGGAAAGGCCAGGGCAGGACTCACCGCCCAGCCCTCAGTGGCAGGCCCAGCTTGCTGGTTTTGTACATGGACAGTTACCGGCAGAAGACTCGTCTGGCACACCAGAGACGCGCATCTCTGCAAAGCCCAGCTCAGACACCTGCCCTGGGCAGAGAGAGCCGCTCCAGGGCTGGTGCAGCCCGAGCGGCCGTGCACTCCGACTGCCACACTGCAGTTCTCTGCTGCTTGGAAAGGTGAATGTTCACTTTCCTGGACCTCGCCTCACGCCTTGTTGCAGCCAGGCTGTGAAGCTGTCCTTGGCATTTCCATTTGTATTGTTACTGGCTGGAAACGCAGCTTCCAGTCCGGCCCCTGGGCCTTGCCTCTGGCTCCTGGGAAAGCAGAGGCTCCCTGCTGCGATCACGCCACTTTGAAGCACTTGTGAGGAATTCTCTCAAACTTTTTATTGTCAGTTATTCTGACAGCATGAGTCATCTCTGCCCTGGGTGAGGCAGGCAGGCAGCCACCCCTCCCTTCTGAAGGGCTAGCCATGCTTTGGGAGGAGGCTGGCACATGCTGAGCGATTGAGGGCTGAGGCTCTAATCAGGGATGTCCTTCCTCCTCCCCCTCAAAGCCTTCTTCAGGGAAGTGGCTGCACTGGGCAGCAGCCTGGGACTTCGCACAAGAAGCCCAGTTTGGCTTAGGCTGCAGTAAGCTTTGCAAGATGGCAAGTGTCCAATTCTCCCCATCTGAGAGCGAGTTCCCTGAAATGAACCACCTGTGCTTTACAAGAGATGCACAAACCTGGCTGCATCCAGGAGCTTTCAGCTGCAGTCTCCAAGGTCTCTCACATTTAATCCATGTGACATTCAATCCTCAAACCTTTAATGGTCTGGAGAGCTCTTCAGAGGAGACTATGGTAAAATAAGCCATGAAGCCTGTCTGTGCCTTGGGTGAACGGCAGTGATAGGGGTCAGCAAGGCCCTTACGAGATCAGCAGCTCAGGTTCCCTCTGCAAAATCATCCAAAAGCCACCTGGAGTCTGCAGAATTGGGCTAGAAATCTCATGAGAACTAGCTCCTTTGATGATTTTGGTGCACTTGGATTCACTCCCACCCAGAACCCAGAAGTGAGCAGAAGAAACCGCTCCAAACATTCAGATCCTTCAACAGACTCAGCTGGAGTGTTTTGTTCTAGAAGGACAGGACGGTGAGGCATTGCGTCTGCGATAGATACCCAGTGCCATGTGCTCTCCAGACATGTAAGGACACCTGGCTAGGGGAAAGGGACTCTGCTTTGTCTAGCTGTCTCAGCTGTGCCTGCTGACACGTTATTTT
Organism: Mesoclemmys tuberculata; assembly: GCA_007922155.1. NCBI lineage: Eukaryota > Metazoa > Chordata > Testudines > Chelidae > Mesoclemmys > Mesoclemmys tuberculata. The sequence continues at coordinate 15,908,266 of ML675640.1, forward strand.
CTGGGCCTAGGGGATGGGCAATTGTGTCCAAGATGTCCCCCGGTTAACCACCCCTGTAACTGAAACACCTCCATGAAGCAATGAGTAGCTCCTCACCTTGCTCCCAGGTTGCCAAAACAAGATTAAAGAGCAATGCACATTGTAACAAAGCCAGAGAAAACCTGCCACTGTCCATGGGGGGAGCCGTGGCTCAAACTCTCCGATGGCCAAATAATTACTTCAAATCATTTTGTCTCCCGTGTTCAATAAATATTTGAGGTTCTCCCTAATCTCAGCACTTTAAAGCTTCAAAATGTTTGATTCGGCAGCTCACCAGCAAACCATTTTCCTATCCAAATCTTTGGTGCTGTTAAAGTTCAGCTGCTGCAGGAGCAGACGTGGCCCCTTTAATCACCAGGTCCCCAAAATCACTCCCAACACGCTCACCCCATCAGAGGTGTCTCCCATGCGCTCACGCCCCTCCATGCACTGAGCCCGCAGACAGCCGTGGCGATGCCCAGAGCCACCCCTCACACACTCACATATGCACACGACCAGGCCAGAGCGCCCGTGCGGATTCAGGCCTCCCTTTGTGGCAGCTCCACCATGAGGGGAGGCAGTCGGGCCAGCGCCCGGAAGAAAGGCTCTGTGTTGCAGCAAGGTCAGTTCTTCCCGGTCTGTGGGGCTCGTGTCAGAGCTGTGCGACTGCAGCGAGGGGCGGCAGAGGGGTCCACGGTGGGGACAGGTCTGAGCACTTTGAAATAGGCAGAGCAAGCGTTGTATGCGATGCCAGTTTTCAGGTGAACCCACACTGAAGCTCTCACCGCTTTGGGTCACCGCCATGGCTCTGATTAGCCCCCGAGGTGGAGGGAGAGAGCTGCAGCTGTAGCCATGCAGGGCTGGGACTAGCCCCAGCCAGGGCCACTCAGCTCCTGCTGCAGCAGCACAATGGGGAGCAGGCCTCTGTCCACACGGGGGTGCCTGTGGCTGCGGGCGGGGCCGCGGTCGCAGTCTCTCATGTGGCGGATGCGACCCGAGTCAGGAATGTGTAACTCTCCCTATCTCGCTGTCGATCAAAAACTCCTCTGCCAGGTCTGGTTTGACTCCGTCTGGGTCAGGCTGCCCCGCTTCCCAGACTGGGTGATTGCGCAGCTTGGATGATGCTCGCATCTCCCCACACACCCTGCCTGGAGACGGGGTCTGGGGGACCGAGGATCAGCCCTGGGCCTCGCCCCAGACCCTTGGGCTGCAGCCCAGCCCGGCCTCCTCTCCCTGGGCTGCCTTTTCCTGTGGTGGGGGCTCAGAGCCATCAGGAAAGGCATCTGCAGCAATCCCAGGGTGAGAAGCATGCACACAGCCGCCCCTGCCCTGGGGAGGCCAGTTCTGCGACGGCTCAACTCAAAGAGGGCAAGGGCCTAAAGCTCTCCCTGGCCCTGCCAGCCGCATTCACCCTCCCCCGTGGCTGGGCTCCCACGCTGGTAATCCCAGCCAGGAAGGCGGGCACCTGTTCTAAGATCTCTGCCTGGGGAGAGGGCTTTAACCCTCTCTCTGCCATACGTTGGCTCTGTCGCTCTGTGATAGCCAGGGCCTTTGGATAAAGGGCCCCTCCGAGTCCCTTCCCCGGCAGGGCTCAGGCTCCCCCCAACTCCTGCTGGTGATCTGCAGCCAGGAGCTGAGTTCAGCTGCGTCATCCCTGCAGCTGACTCCGTTGTGCTGCATCCTCGCCGGCCCTGGATGGGAACTGGCCCTTGGCAGAGAGCCTTTGTCCTAATGCAAGGCAAAATCCCGCATGCTGCATCCCCTCAGAGCCACACGGACGCCCACTCGCACTTCCCTCTCCGTGCTGCGCTCTGTGATCTGCAGCTGGGGGACAGCCAGAGCATTTCTAACCGGCCGGGCACCCAAAGGGCACCTCCCGCCGCCTGCTTCAGTCTCCAAGGGAAGCAAAGAGTTAACGCGCTGGGAGGAAAAGAGTCCAGCCAGGACATGTCTAGCAGCCTTGTAGGAGCATGACTAACCACGTACAGCAGCTCGTAATGTGATCCAGGACAATGAACATCACAGCCCCTGGGAGCGGGCTGCCAGCTCCTGGCCAGTGCGAACATGCTAATTTGGTGTAATTGCTTCAGCACCAGGATAAATAAGGAAGCAGCAGAGAAGCCAGTGACACCAGGAATGAGTAAAGCCCCGACTCATAAACCAAGCTGAATTCAGCTAACTTTATTACCTCCAGTTACTGGCCCTGCAGCCTATTGTGAACCACGCACAGACATTCTCCAGGGCTTAGCCCTCTCCTCAGCTGAACCAAAGAGACCCAGGTTGCTGGCACCCCTCACAGGGAGGGAGGGAGCTTTCCAGTTCGGGCACGTTCTGCCCATTTCATGCCTTCTCCGTGCTACAAACAGAAAGCGGCTTGCAGAATTTCGCACAGCTACCCCGGCAGGGGTGGAAGGGATTGTCCCCATTTCCACAACCACCGCTCTCACTCTGAGGGTGCAAGCCTGCACGCCGACTCGTGAGGAAGATTTGTCACCCTGCCGTACAAACGGGGTCTTTGGGCGCCAGAGGTGCTGCCCTTTGCCTAGGCTGTTTGACAAACCCGTCTGCAGCAAGCCCGTCACAGTGGTGTACCGACCTGGGGCCATGCCCCAGGTGTCGCCTGGGAGGGAGCGGGCACAAGCTGAGCCCTTCTTCGGGGAGCCACCCCCCCGCTGTCGCAGGTGGCCAGGGGTCTCCGTGCTTTGAGATCCCTGGTGGCCATGTTGACCCCGTCTCAGGCCTGCCGGTGGCCGAGGACTCCCACTGTGGGGGGAGGAAACATCTTCCTGGATCCTCCTCCCTGCACTGGGCACAACGAGGGAACCGTGGGGACCCTGGTCGCGCAGGGCCCAGGCAGCCGACCTAATGGCAGGGCTCCAGGGCATAGCCTGTCACGCCACCCCTCCGACCCTCCACAACGAGCATCCCACTCCCTGCCGCACCCAATGCCCCCACAGTGGAGGGGCAGAGTGGGGGAAAGCGGGAAATGGGCCCGCAGACACCTCCCCCCACAGGGCACTGCTGCCACTGCCGGGGGACACACAAATGCAAGTATTGGTCCCTGGGCGCTGGCACCCCATGGTATGCCCCTGGCCCACCACTTGGCACATCATTGTCTGCCAGTGGATGTGGGGACAGCAGCACCAGCAGTGCTGTGAGCTGGAGACACCAGCTAGGGACGGAAAACTAGCTCGACTTGCCCGCTGCCAAGCTGATGCCCCATGCGGGGGGAGGAGAAATACCTAATGAGCTGACACTACACACCTGAATAGATGCAGAATTTCTGCCAAGCCGCTTGCCAAGGGGAGGAGCCAGGGTTTCTCTTCATGGCGCTCTACTCCCTGGAGAATTAATTCCCCCGTGAGAAGCACCACACCTGACCCTTTCCCGGCGACTAGGAGCCTTTTCAGTTTCACACAAAGGCTAGCTATTTTTTAACCGTGCTTTTCAGAACAATGACAAACACACAGAAATGAGGCCAATATGTATTAATTCATGTCTGGGAAAACAAAATTTGATTTTCCACATAGAAGATCAAAAAATATTTCCGTTACAGTTAATTACACGCCCTGAAAGCACATCAGAGAGCTGCGTCGGTCTAAGAGTCTTTCTTTGACTCAGAGTGTGTGCAGGGATTTCACACAGGGCTTTGTCAATCGCTGCATTAGCTACTTCGGCTAGCCAGGATCTCAAGGCCTTCTGCAGTGGACATCATTTAACGATAGGCAATAATGATGAGGATGGTGATCCAGTGCAGCCCAGCCAGAGAGACACAGAGGTTAAGGCCAAAAGGGAGCAATGGATCATCTAGTCTGACTCCTCCGGCATATCACAGGCCACTACGTTGTACCCAGATCCCCCTGTAACGAGTCAATACCTTGTGTCTGACCAAGATTTCTCCTCCAGAAGGGCAGCAGTCTGGATCTGAACCCATCCAAAGATGGAGAATCCACCACTGCCCTGGGGAGTCTCTTCTGCCTTCCTCCTCTAGACCAGAGCCCTTTAGCCCCCCGGATTTTCTCCCCATGAAGTACTGACACCCTGTAATCCGTCACCTCTGTCTTTTTCTTTAAATCTCTCACGGTAAGGCATCTTCTCCAGCCCTGTGCCAAGTAACAGTACCCCAGGAGAGACTTTCCATGAGCGTTGCCAATGCAGAGGCATGTCCCCCCGCCCCTAGCAGAGCATGTTACTGGGGTCAGTGTTGTGTCGGCCTTCACGCCTGGCGGTTAATGGGGCAGAAGGGCTCTGAGGAAGGCAGAATAGCAGTATGACACCTGAGGCAGAGATGCCAGTGGTAAGAGGCCAGCTCCAACCCCCAATAAAATCCCACTGACATCAGTGGGGTCTGAATAGGGCCGATATGGTGCAGGGCTGGCAAACCAGAGATACATCTGGCTCTTCAAATGAGAGGCAGGCCCTCTCTGAGCCAATACTGCCCGTTCCACAGGCACCAGGCAGCCGGGCTTTTCTGTAGGGTTTCGCTTGCCATTGAGTGTCCTCTCAGACAAACGTGAGCCAATGTAAATGCATGTTAGCGGCTGCCCAGAGGTGTCGGAAGGTGCCAGACTCGGAGGTGTGCAAGGCAGGGCTCCTGAGTTAGTACAAACAGACACGTTGCTGCAGAGCTAGCTTTGCAGACGAAAAGGGGCTGGCTGCATACCCTGATCTTCTCCATGAATCACCCCGACAGTGCGCACCCTTTATCAGGTGTGTCTCCGTAGCACCCATAACATGCTGGCTGACACCCATGTACACAGGAAGACACATGACCCACGCAGGCCCATCTACAGGATCTGGGCCGTCTCATGGTAGTTGAATGATAACAGCCCGTTCTAGAACACAGCCAATGAGAAACCATGAGTTTGTAACAAACATTTGAATGTAGTAAATTCAGCTGCTCCTTTGTCTGTGAATTCCTGCTGCTCATTCAGTACCAGCATGCCTTTCCACTCTCCTACTGCTTGGTTCGCACAGAGGAAGAAAATGTAAATGAAACAGCAGAACACAAACTCTGCTGCAGTTAAGGGTTGACCGTCACTTTCTGCTTAAAACTTGACAATTCCGAGCGCTCTAAAAACCACCTGCTCAGTTGGGTTGACCTGAAGTCTGTTGGGCCTCCTGGGGATGATGGGTAACCCGGTCTGGATTTGGTGTCATTGGAGCAAGGGACTCCTCCCTCTAAAAATGCCACAGCATTTTACAGAATCCTCTTGTTCTTCCAGGCTTATTTCAGCCCCATCTGGGGCTCAAACTAGGGTTCAGACTCTCCCCAAACTGAGCTCAGTCCCTCAGGGTTTATCTCAGTCAGTGCGTGGCACTTGCTGCCCCATCTGAGCACACATACTGGGCATCATTCACAGGGCATATTCTCTTCGTCAGGCGGGTGATCATTCTGACACCACGAAAGAAAGGGCACGAGTAACGAAAGCCAGAAAAGCTGTGCCACACATGCTAAAAATAGACAATATTCGTGCCTCGCCGTCAGTCACTCTCAAATGCCTGCTGAAAGTAAGACCCAAACAGTCACTGAGGGTGCCTGGGATTAAATCACTAGAACACATCACCCAGAGTTACTCTACAGCTGGGACGGCAGAGACAGCTCCCCAGACTCTTCCATCTCACCGCAGTGCACACGCGTTTCACAGTGAGACCTGTGGGTTCGACTCATGTTAGAGTTGGAAACTTTGGTTTGGGGATGTCTAGGTCTACGAGCGAGAGGGCTATCTGGGCATGAAACTGACAGTGATTTTCTAAGGGATACAGTGTGGGAGGATGGGGTGGTTACAGGACCTTGCATAACTCAGGTTCAGACTGCACTGAAGATTGTTCGGGGTTCACAAAGTATAGTCTGGGTTCATTTATTCCCCAGATGCCTCAGTACATGAATTAAAGCACTGAAATTGAGGCAAACACACTGATCCATCCTTCGTCCAGCTAGGAAGAGAACATCTTCCCGTAGGAGTCTGTCTTGAATTAGGAGGCATTAGTCCAGAATGTGCTTTCGCACCACAGAACAACAGGGATGGAAGAAGCTCGGTGTTACGAACACCCCGAGAATGAGGGCTGTTCCTAACTCTGAGCAAAGCATTATGGTGTGCTTTCGAATGTTTGCAACTGAACATTGGCTTCATCCAGCTTTGGAACTTTACTGTGCAGAAGAAAACTGCTGCTTTCCCTGTCTTCTTCAGGAGTTTCTGTGTTTAGCACTGTACTGTATTTGCTTCTGCTTTTCTTTTTTTTTCTGCTCTCTGCTGCTGCCTGATTGCAAATGAGGTGTGTGCTTGACAGGTCACTTCCTATCTCTGAGCTTCTATTGCACGTCCATCATCACCTTTGCTCTTTATACTGAGCCTGGAATCTTTCCCGTCTGTTTCAGGAAGCAGGAATCCAGGAATTCACAGGGGTTGAAGCAGCATACAGCTGTGCGATATGCAGAAGATATAATCTGACTAATGAACAGCCCTGGGAACTCTACGAAAATATTTGATGGGTCTTAGAGGTTCAAAATCCCTTATATCAGGCGACAATATAAATTGGACCACAAGTAACAAGGACAAGTGTTCCCTTCATGGTGCCAGCCCCGTGTGTGATGGGATGAGTGCCAGTTGTGCCCAGTAAGTGCGGGAACGGGAGAAGGCATATCAACAGGGCAATGCCGCACCCCTTCACAAGATGACTAAAAGCAGGTGTGCACACAGGTGCTGCAGTACGTGGCTAGGCAGTCACAATTATTAGTTGAGACACCTTGGCTGCACTGGTTTGCTAGTCCCGCGTATCTTTAAGAAAAGGACGGGCTTTTACCTCAAAACGATATTTGCCCTTTATGAATCTTTCATTAGGTTAAAATATTAAGCGCTCATTCTGAGCAGTGCAAGATCCCTTGGTGCGATCTGAAGCTTACAGCTTAGATCAGAGCAGCAAGAATGTCTTCCCAGAGAAAGCCAGGCCTAGCAGCTGCCGGAAGGCTTTGCCTTGAGATAAGGGAAGTCACTCTTCTGGCATTTCACCCTCTAGCATTCTGGGAGGGTGAGGCTGGGGGGTCTTAGCGGCCAGCTCGCAGTGTTACAGATCCTTGCCTCTCCTGGGGAGGGTTAACACTAACGGCTCCTGGGCCTCGAGGCCGGCCAGCTAAGCTCACAGTAGGCCTGGGCTCTGCAGACCAGGTGTGTGGAGCTGTGGTCACTCACATATTGGGCCAGGGAGGAAAGAGCGCCAGACCTCTGCCCCTTGATGGTACTGTGACAGATGCCACTGAGAGGCGGCTCCAAGTCACACACCCAGGCCAACCCCTCTCCCACCCCCCACTCCCCCGCGTACCCTCTGACGAGTCCCACCGTCCCTCTCCATGTCTTTGTGCAGTTCTGCAGGCTGGCCCATCGTGCATTCTGGCAGGCGCCATGGTCCGCAAGCTCCACTAGCTGGTCTGCCCCAGGGGAATAGGAATGCTGTGTACGGTGCTGACACTCAGCAGTGCCCTCCTGCCAGCCACGAGTGATGCAGGGGTGACCACACCACGCCCCTTCTGAGTGCTTGACATCTCAGACCGTTGCCTTCCAATATGACCGATACCCAGCTCACCTCTTCTGGAGTCCGGTCCCAATGCCGCCTCGCCTTCCGCGGTGTTCCCAGCGCCAGGTGATGAATACACGTGCGCTGCTAACACAGGGCCCCTCAGGACACATTGCTGCTGCTTCCCCTCTGGTTATTACTGCCAGCTTTTATAGGCACCCACGAGCATGGCGACTGGGTGCTTTGCAAGGCGTACATTGGGACATTCGCGATTAGAGAGAGACCAAACCCCACGCAGCTTTCACATTCCCTCTGGAGAGGTAGGCTTTCCATGCTGTGCAAAGCAAACATCAGCAGAGTTTGTGTCCAGGGCAATGTCCGTGGTTGCTAACATTGGCCAGTGATCAGGGAGGAAGTGGGAGACAGGATGTTCTTTTCCGTAGGGAAGGGCCATGTCTAGTGCATGTCTATTTGAGGGCTGCAAAGCCAGACTGCGAGTGGGGACAAAGAGAAAGAAGTTTTCAGCTTACGTTCGCTCTTGCATTTATTAACACACAAAAGGTACCACACTGTTAAGTTCAATCCCCAACCTGCGCTCGCCACTTCGCAAACCCATCCTTCCCTGAACGATGCCTCCCCAGATGCTGTCAGCACAGGATTTCAGCTGGCTACCCAGGCCAGGAGCAGCTCTGCTCGGACCCGGGTAAGCGAAGGGTGAGCAAAAAACACCTGCTTTGCAGAGGGACAGCTCCCTCGCCTGCTCAGCCTATGCCACCCAGAACGTTGCCCATTGCAGGTAGCTCCTCCTTCCACCTGTGCTACCCCATCGTGGAGGGACTGTTTCCTACACCCCTGCCTTGTATCTCCCTTTAATGGGCTCCGGTGCAGATCTGCATGGCTAACACCTGTTCCTGTCCCCTCTCTGGAGCTGGCATGCGGCTATGGGCCCTGTCCCCTCTCTAGCTCTCGTGATGCCGTGACTCCTATTCGTTTGACTCCCTCTGGGTTACAAAGAGGATGTAAAGGTGAACTATGCTGTGTCCTATTTGCTGTGGCTGCCAGGCAGAACCACACTCCCTCACCCTGCACACATCCTTCCAGCCTGCAGTGTGCGGGCAGCATGGACGCTATCGCAGCCCTCAGCCTGCAGACAGAGGCGCTTGGCTGAGGAAGAGTTTGCCAGCTGGCCCGGGCAGTTTGTGCGTCTGATCCCACACAAGCCCTATACGGCGCTGAATCGCAGTTACGTGCTCTATGAACAGATCTGTCTGCAGACCTGCACCAAATGTCATTAGCACCTTGGTGGTGAGTGAGGATTCGGCAATTGTGACCTGCTGAAAATGGCTACAACACAGGCCAGTCTCACAGCCCTGCATGCGCCAAATGCACCATGAGCTCCAACGCTCTGTGAGAACTTTAAGGAGAAATTTAGCAGGACATCTGGGGAGAAAAGACCATCATAAATTTTCAAAAAAATGAGCCGGTGGCAGCTGCCTGGCTCAGCTCTTAGGAGCCATAAAATTTTACTAGGGGGGAAAGCTCCTGAACGTTAGTACAGTCGGACTGGCTTAGGGCTCTGGAACTCGGCGAGGGGACATTAGACACCACCTCATCTGCAGCTTCAGCTGAAGTCCAGGGAGAAAGTGCAGCTAAATCCACCCTCCAAGCACTCGCACACTGTTCAGCCCAGGTGTCCCGTCTGTCCCAGCCAGGCTTCCCAGGACTTCCCCGCTGCCATAGGAGGGTGGGAAAGCCTCCGCAGGCTGCACGAATGCTGCTAATGAGGGAAAGAAGAGCAGCCTGTGCACACAGTAGCTACACGGCCGGTGGCATGAGACGTGCCCTTTGCAGGCTAACAGCGTTCCAGGCACCGCCGTCTGGGTGCCCTTGGGGCGTCTGTGACTGGGGCAGCCAGGGTACATGGTGCCGTGCAGGGAAATCAGACAAACTCACCTCCATCCCGGGCTTCCGCGTGGCACTCCCTGTCCCAGGGCAGCTTCCCCAGCACACACGTTCCAGCGAGGGGGCCACAGCAGCGGCAGGTGAACCCAAGAGAGGAGGCCAGAGCAGCCAGGCCCCTTTGCTGAGCAAGGAGCAGGTGTGGTTGAGGAGGTCTCTATGGGCCCAGCCAAAAGCATGATCCGGAGCCACCATAGTTTGCTGCCAAACAGCAGAGACCCAGAAATGGAAAAGATCAGGAAAGATTCTGAGCTGGGCCCTCGGGCCGCCCAGGGCTAGTACCCCGCACGGGCAGCTTTGACTCCGGGGGCCTTTCTCAGCGCTCCCACAGGGCAAAGGGAATAGCCAGCACACATGGTCCCTTGCAGCTTCCCCTCCAGAGCAGCTTGGCGCCGCACTGGGAAAATGGAGGGTGGGTGTAGGGGGCACATGGCCCTGTCCCTCCTTCCTCCTGCCATGGCACCACGATGGGCACACCCCAGGCCCCCAGTGTCCAAAGGCTCTCAGTCAACCAGTCAGGTCAGAGCAGGCCTTGAGGAAGGTGGCAATCTCCTGGCTAGACCTCCCCAGCCTGTCCCGCCAGAGCTGGCTGGTGCACTGAGGGGCCAAAGGGGCTCATTTAAAGTCTACAAAGAGGCTTTTTGCTGATTGAGACGTTTGCCGCATGAGCTGTGAGCAATGAACCCATTGTGCCCCATGTGTTTTGTCCCATCCCTCGTTATCCCTCGTTAAGGTCTGTGGGAGGTCACCTCACCTCCTGGGGCTGTCCCACGCTCCCCTCTGCACTCACCCACCTGTCCCGTGGTGCACCTCACACCCCAAGTGCTCCCTGTCCGACCCTCCTCCCACTCAGGGCAGCTTCATGGACTAGACTCTGACCCGAACATTCCTCGGGAGCAGTCCCATGTTCAGGGCCGGCCCTACAAGTGAGGCCACAGCTTGCAGGAGTTACTGGAGATGTTGGGAGCCCAACGTGAGGTACCTCAAAGGGGCCTGACTTCCTGGGGGGAGGGGACGGGGAGAAACAAGACTGCATGAGACTCCAATTCCTTCAAGATGTGTCAAGCCGGCAGCTAGAATCACTGGCCACATTTGAAACTTTTAGCCTGAGGCGCTGATTTTCCTTCCCCTGTGGCCTAAATGGGGATTAATTCCAGGGCCATCTGTGGCACTGCACCAGGTTCAAACCAGCATGAGTGAGTGGGCTCAGGCCTCAGACAGGCATTTGGTGTAAAATGCATTTTCAGTTTGGCTAAATCTCATTTTTATTTTGCTGATTTAGTCTGGAGAGTCTGCTTTTAATTAAAGGGACCCTTCCTACTGAATAACCAGACCGTCTGACCCATGGAAAGTGACTCCCTTTCTCTCCTCACTTGCTTCCCATTGCACCTCAGGAGTTATAGATCTTACACACTCATAAAAGATAATTACCCTTCATGGGTGAAGTGGCCTCTCTCTACACCCCGGCAGCGGAAGGATTGATAGACTATGCAATTAAAAGCACAGGACCCTGCAGCTCAAGGGCGGGACAGAATTGATATCAAATGGAAAATACAATATTTAAATTCTGTTACTCTTTGGTCAGAAGCCGGGGTGCAAAATCCAGGATTTTAGCCCCATGGGTGGCCAGTGCTTGGCCTCCTCCCTGAATGGGGGCAGGACATGGCTGGCCTGGCATTTCCCGCTGGCTGGGAGCTATGAGATATTAGTGACACTCACCCGCTAGGGCTTTTCATTATCTTCTTAGCTTCAAACTCTGCCAGAGCTGTGCTCATGGACTTACTCAGCTCTCACAATATTCAGCCAGGGTTTCTGACTCTCCTGGGTGCCCCGCTGCACCAGCCACCCTGGAGCTGGATCCCCCAGACCAGGTGAATGCTGCCCAGAGCAAATCCAGAGCCAGCGAGCTGGGCATAACCCTGTCCCACGGTAGGTGCCCGGGTCACCCACCACGTGCAGAATGACAGGAGTGCTGCGACAGCCGATCCTAAGGTGCCGCCCGACATGTTCACCTGCTCTACTGGTGGCTGTGCGATTTCGCAGCTCCTGCCTGGCCACCCTTTGATGTGCAGGGGTGCCCAGGTCTCACAACGGTAGATGAGATGAGAGGCAAAACGCCCTCGGCTGCCTGCCTGTCTTCTTACTGCGGCTGGCTGTGTTAGAGGTAGGCGCCCACGCTCGCAGCATGTGCTCTTTCACACGCACGCTTGTGCACAACCATGCCACTCACACACAGTAGATCAGCTGCACTCCTCCCCAGCTGCATCAGGTCTTTGGGGGTTTGTCCAGAATTGACGTTCATCCACAGCTTTCTTAAACAGACTGCACGGCCTCTGCGCGCAGCAGATTGGCTGGTGAGCCCCTGGGCTTTCTTTCCTATTGCAAGACACGCACTGTGGCAGCCAGACCCCACAGCCCTCGCATTCCCTAGGTGTTACACTTGGCAGCTGGCCAGACCCTGGCAGGTGCCACTGCAATGGGACACCAGCCACCTGGACCCCTAAGAAGGCCACAGGAAGAAGGCTGGGGACTCCAGGGGTGGCAACCCTGGAGGGCGGTGAGTGTTGCTCAGCACAGAGCCTCCTTAAGGGGCAGTAAATTGCCAGACATCACCCAGGGACAGGCTTCTTCGCAGTATTTCTGCCTCCCAGCCTACCTGGCACCAGGTGCTGCAGAGGCTCATGGAGAAGAGCCAAGGCAGAAAACCTCCCAACCCTCAGGAAAGTCTGACGCTGCTGGGTGAGCTGGATGGCCATGCAGCTGGTTCTTCCATCCCCGCCCATTTGCCCCGGTGACCTCTGCTGCAGGAGGGGACTGGAGTCGCGGGAGCCAAGAAGCAGGCGTAGCACCAGGGCAGAATGAGGGGAGGGGGTCGCAGGATCTGGAGAAAAGCAGGTGTCTCCTGGAAAAAGGATCTCTCCTCGGGAAGGGCAGCGGGTGATCGAGTGACCAGCCATGAGCATATCAGAGTAAAGAAACACACAGCAGTCCCAGTGCATTGCTCATGGGGAGGTGACACTTAAGGGCCAGGCATCTCGCAGTCATGGAAACCAAGGAAAACTGGAGAGCTTTGCCGGCTGGCCGGGAGAGAGGCTATTAACAGCGTTCATTTCAATCAGATCAAAGGGGCCAAAGACCCTGGGGTAGCTCCAGGGACTGCAGTGGGATTTTCACTGAGACCAGACTGCAGGGCTGGGCCTCCTGAAGGAAAGAGAACTGAGCCCAACACAGCTTCCTAGCCCACCACCTACAAAATCAAGCCAGCAGAAGAGTCTGTGGGCTCCGTTGTGTAGCTCTGCGTTGCTCTGGCTGTGTGTTCTGGGGAGATTCCATGCAGTGCATGGGGTGCGCTGTGGCCCTGGAGTTCTGCGTGTGCAGGAAGCGCTTGGAGCATGGCGGCGGTAAACAACATATTGAGCAGCCGTGAGGCACAACTGGCAGCTCACGGCAACGCAGCAGCCATCTCACTTTTACCCAGCAATAATCAGGAGCAAAGCCACCGGTTCTGAAATTATTGTCTTGTGCCTGCCCCCTCCACAGCTACCGCTGCTTTCCAGCAGAAACTTTTGCTGTATGTTGCTCCTCTGGTGCATTATTTACCTAGTTAATTTCTGAGGGAGGCGTTTTAATTGCTTTAAATTACTGCTGGAAAAACTAGAGTGGTCAACAATCAATCAGCCTGATTTCCCACCCCTTGCCCACCCGCTGCGAGTGAGCAATCAGCTGCCACCACAAGATCTATTATTGATGAACTTTGCAGGACCTGCTAATTAACTGCAAACATACATCCTAAGCATTGTTCTGCTGCTGCTGAAATAAGGTAATGGGAGTAATCAGTGGAAATGTCACCACTTTTCCCTCTCTCTTTAAAGAACCTGCTGCAGGATGCAGCCTGCTGGGCTATTAAAACTAGAATAGTCTTTGATACATTAACACTGATGCATTTCTAAACAATGGCCAATAACGGAAGGAAGCCCCCCTCTCACTCTGCAGGCATTAAATCTTTCGTATTTCTATATGTGACTTGGCAAGTTGTGCATCAAAAGGAGCAAATTCCTATCGATTAAGTGAACCGATGAAAAGATAGGACAGGGTGCAAAGGATATATTTCCCCAAGATCCTTGGCATGGAATAATTATTATTATGGTATAGTGGTCTGACTTCCTATTTATAGCCGGCTCTATTCTGGACAAGTAAGCTGCACTGGGTTCATTCCAATAGAGAATGAACTCTTGGAATTTGTCCCAATGCGATTAACTTGCCAATTGATTTTTTGTATCTCCATTCAGTTCTCTTTCTAGGTCTCCAATTGATCTGTGAGCTGCCGTTGACCTATCGAGACCAGCTCAGGACTAGCCCTGGAAATTGACTTGCTCACATGCCTGTCGGGCGGGCAAGGCGAGTGGAAAGGGCACGCACAAAGGGTGTCAGTGTGGTCAAGCAAAACAAGTCACCGCACTTGCCAAAGACGTGGCACTGAACGGGTGATTCATTCTGGCTGAGTAAAGCTCAAGCGCGGGTCCCGGTCATTCCTCGGCTGGGGAAGGAGCACGCAGTGAATTGTGAGTGCTCCACAGGTAATTCTAGACCAGGGCTGTTGCTGCAAGGGATGTGCTATTACACAGATTGGTGTTCTGCTCTGTCTCCAGAACACTCGTAAGAGCCACTTTATGACGCTAAATGCTTTTTTCCTGGGAGCACTACTCTAATAAAGTCACTTGTTTTTCAGCTCAGTGCACAGCTGTGTTAGCACTCTAATTAATATACACATTTGTATTATTGGATATTCTCTTTTAACCACCCTCCAATGGGTCTTCGCAGAGGAACAGCAGCACAATTCATAACAGTCAGTCCAGAATCTCCGGGCTGCACATTGCAGCTCCAGCCGCTCCTTTAAGGCTGCAAAGCAATGCCTAGTAAACAATATTTATCACGGCCATTATTAAATTACTTCAAAGAAATCTTCTTTTGAATTGGGCTGTGAAGCAAGAAACTCCCTTTGTGTACTAGGCATTTATCTCATACACCATTAAGTGGAACAGCATTAGTGTTCTAATGTCGCTTTAATTAGTGTTAGTGGAACGAACTCACGAAGGAAGGCCCACCATAAACCTCACCACTTGGGCTCCAAATGCCAGTCATGTTACGTCAGCTGCCTTCTCTCCTGGAACCCAGGCTAGCAGGAACGTCTGAAAAACTGCCCCACCCTACCAAACCAAGCCAGTCCCCCGGCACACCCAATCTGCCCCCAGCGACGGGACTCGCTTTGCTTGAGGTGCTACCCGGAGGGTTCAGCTACGCAGTGAAGCCAGTGGGACGAGAAACGATACGGAACACGGATCAGTTGGGTTCCTGTCCCAGGTACGGCACGGGGAGGCACTCAGGATTGCATCAGGCCACAGACTACAACTCGAGCTGGATGGAGGAGCATTATGATTCCCGAAAGTCAGGCTCCCCCTTGGGCTGGTGAGCCGGGAGATTTGCATATGACTTGCAGGGGAAGAGACTTGTGTGCCTTTACCCTGCCCCCCGCCGTCCCCTGGAGATGGGGGAAGGGCTGGTGGTCAGAGGAAAGAAGAGACGTTCTCTCAAGACCGCTGCTACAGGACATGTGTATCAGTTAGGACAGGCCCCGGGGCCAGTGCCGCCCAGCAGGCTTGAATCACCAGCTGCCTCTGCAAGGGGAACCAAGGCAAAGGAAAATGTAGAGCAGAGCCATCTTGAACGAGTACAGTTGTCAAGACTGAGCATGGTGGGAAGCGGTAGTGTGCCTTGCGGTGCCCAGTGGAGGGCTAGCAAAACAAGAGGATACATGCAGCATTGTGGTACCAGGTCGGTCCCAGGACATGAGAGCGGCAGGACAAGGTGGGAGACGTCATCTCCAGCGCTCGTCTCTCTCACCAGCAGGAGTCTGTGCAATAAAAGATATTACCTCACCAGCGTGTCGCTCTGGCAAGGTAAATGGACTGAGGAGCAGCCGTCTGAGCCTCCTCTAATGCACTTCATCCAGCTAAACCCTGACCTTTGCTGCAAGCCACGGTCACATGCTGTCTAGTGGACTAGCAAGAGACCACGAGACATCTGCTGAGAACGCCCACACCAGGTGCAACCTCCATGAAATGACGTTTGTGGAGAGTGTCTTGCTAGGACTGATCCCCAGATATGAACTTGTGTTTAAACAAAGAAACTGACATGCAGGGGTGGGGGGTATAGCTTTGCAATTCTTGCAATTCTGAGCAAGGAAAGGGGCTGCCTGCCCCTGCCAGGAACAGTCTGAGATCACCCTTGATTTTCATGGACATCTTTGATTTTTCATCATAAATCCTCCTTCTCCTTACTGGAGCCTGACAAGGATTTTACGTACAGAATGAAACAGAGAACCCTCAAATGGCTGCTTTGCTATGGTGCCCGTCAGCTGTGTCACTTTCAGTTTTGCCTTTACTAATCACAACCAAACAACTCGCTGAGACCCTCCACAAAGTTCTTCCAGGACATTAATTAAATGATAGACACCCCAGGGAGGGCAGCCACGTTGGATTTGAACTCTCTCCATTTAAAGATGGGGAAATGGAGGCACAAAGTGGTTAAATGTCTTGCCCAAGGTGAGATTGAGTCACTCACAGAACCCTCTGGGGGCTGCTGCAGTGCAGAGCCCCTGTGCTTCCACCCAGGAAAGCTGAAAAGTGCATCGGCCCTTATATATCCCTCCCCGCGGTCTCTACCCGGGAGCAGTGCTGCGGATGGGGAGGACTCTGCAGCAAGGTTTGGTGCGTGTGAGATGAGCAGGCAGCAATGCCCAGAGCCAGGGCAGGAGCTGCTCTTTCCTGGGAGTTAGCAGGATTTAAATCGTGCCTAGGCCATGCATCGCCCTGCTGCACACGGGCGAATTTTGCTCCGGGCCAGCGAGCACCGTACAAGGGCCCACACAGGGCTTTGGCAACGCGCTGCGCTTCAGCCCATTGCTCCGCCGGAGGGAACGTCAGGTGTGACCCCTCCTCGCCCCCGAAGAGTTAACAATGCAGGGCAGTGGCGACTGGGGACCACACTCCACAGCACAGCTTGAGCCCAGGGCCACAGGGAAGAGGCCCGTGCACTGAACCAGTGTGCCACATTTCGCCTGCTCTCTCTCATTCTGAGGCTTTGCATGGAGCTGTTCTGGACATAGCTGGCTTCTCTGTTGCTCCCACCACAAACTTCCCTTTGGAATCCATGAAGCTCTAGCTCGGATGCACGACTGCACGGCCGGCAGCCATGGAAGAACTGCCATAGTCACTAACCCTAGACTCATAGACGTGTCGGTCTGGAAGGGCGCACGGCAGCTTATCTAGGCCAGGTGTCTGCACTGAAGCAGGACCAAGTATTAGCTAGACCATCCCTGACAGGTGTTTCTCTAACTTGTTCTTAAAAACCTCCAGTGACAGAGATTCTACAATCTCCCTAGGCAATCTGTCCCAGTATTACCTACTCTGACTGGTACGCGGCTGTTCCTAATGTCCAGCCTAAAACTCCCTTGCTGCAGTTTAAGCCCATGGCTTCTTGTCCTGTCCTCAGTGGTCAAGGAGAACACTTTATCACCCTCCTCTTTATAACAACCTTTTATGTATTTGAAGACTCTTATCATGTCCCCCCTCAGTCTTCTCTTCTCCAGACTAAACAAACCCATTTTTTCAATCTTTCCTCACAGGTCATGTTTCTAGACTTTGAATCATTTTTGTTGTGCTCCTCTGGTCTTTTCTCCAATTTGCCCAAAGCTTTCTGAAGTGGGGCACCCACCACTGGACACAATACCCCAGTTGAACTAATCGGTGCCGAGCAGAGCAGAAGAGTTACTTCTCATGGCTTGTTTACACACTGCTGCTAATACATCCCAGAATGATGGCGGCTTTTTGCCACAGTGTTATAGTGTTGACTCATACTTACTTTGTGATTCACTATGACTCCAGATCCCTTTCCACAGTACTCCTTCCCAGACAGTCATTTCCCATTTTGTATGTGTGCAATTGATTGTTCTTCTCTAGGTGCAATACTTTGCATTTGTCCTTATTAAATTTCATCCTGTTGATATCAGACCATCTCTGTGGTTTGTCCAGATTATTTTGAATTCTAATCCTGTTCTCCAAAGTGCTCACAACCCTTCCCAGTTTGGTATCATCTCCAAACTTTATGCCATTATGCTCTCGATGCCATTATCTAAATCATTGCTGAAGATATTGCAAAGACCGGGACCTAGGACAGATCCATGTGGCACCCCACTGGATACAGCCTTCCAGTTTGACACCACCTACACCACCTCCCCGAGAGTTAAGCGCAAGTTTGTGGATGATACCAAGCTGGGCAGGATATTAAGTTGGTTTGAAGTGATTTGTTCTTGGCAAATCCATGTTGACTGTTACTTATCACCTTATTTTCTTCTAGGTGTTTACGGATCAGTCAATGGATTATCTGGGTACCAAAGTTAAGCTTCTTACTGTATGTGCAACACACCTCAGGATTCATCACTGAATTTGGTCTGCCGATTGGATCATAAGCTTCCCCAGCCCAGGCTGGGTACTGATGGGGAGTGTGACATGAACACTGATCCATACCTCCCAAAGTTCAGCTGTCCCTTCCCCCTTTTTATAGATACTATATTTGCCCTTTTCCAGACCTCAGGCATCCTCCCCTTCCTCCACAATTCTCAAAGACAATCAGTAATGGCTCAGAGAGCTCCTCAGCCAGTTCCTTAAGCATTTCATCAGGCCCTGCTGATTTGAAGGCAGCTAACTTTCCTAAGTAATATTTAACTTGTTCATTTCCTATTTGAGCCTCAGATCCTACCCCATTGACACTGATGTTCACAATGTTCGTTGTCCAATCGCTGCTAATATTTTTGGTGAAAACACAAAAGGCATCGAGCACGTCAGTCACCGCTGCACTGTCTGTTATTGTCGTTCCTTCCTCGCTGAGCAATGGCTTCTTCTGTCCTTGGTCCTCCTCTTGTGTCTCATGTATTTGTAAAATGTTTTCTTCCTACCCTTTATGTTCCTAGCTAATTTAATCTTGGTTTTTTGCCTTGGCCTTTTTAATTTTGTACCTATATGCTTATGTTGGGGTTTTTTATGTTAATCCTTCATAATTTGACCTAGTTTCCACTTTTTGTATGACTCTTTTTTGAGTTCAGGTCATTGAAGATGCTCTAGTTAAGCCAGAGTGGTCTCTTACCATACTCCTAACGTTCCTATGTGTTGAAATAGTTTGCTTTTGTGCCCTAAATAATATCTCTTTAAAAACTACCAACTCTCCTGAATTCTGTTTTCCTTTACAATTGCTTCCCATGGGATCTTATCTACCAGGTCTCTGAATTTGCTATGGTCTGCCTTCTTGAAGTCCATTGTCTTTAGTCTGCGGTTTTCCCTCCTACCATTCCTTATAATCATGAACTAAATCTTTTCATGATCACTTTCATCCAAACTGCCTTCTGCCTTCAAATTCTCCACCAATTCCTCCCTGCTCGTCAGAATCAAATCTAGAACAGTCTCTCCCCTATTTGCTTTCTCCACCTTCCGTAATGAGGACTTGTCTCCAATGCATTCCAAGAACTTGGTGGTTAATCTGTGCCCTGCCATGTTATTTTCCCAGCAGATATTTGGATAATTGAAGACCCCCATCATCATCAAGTCCTGTGCTTTGGATTATTTTGTTAGTTGTTTGAAAAAAGTCTCATCCACCACTTCTTCCTGGTTAGGTGGGCTGTCATAATCATCTACCATAACATCACCCTTGGCTTTTACCCCTTTTATCATAATAATAATAATAAGACAGAAAATATCAGTGTCTTTATAAATCCATGATATGCCCACATCTTGAATACTCCATGCAGATCTGGTCGCTGCATCTCAAAAAAGATATATTGGAACTGGAAAAGGTACAGAAAAGGGTAACTAAAATTATTAGGGGTGTGGACCAGCTTCCATATGAGGTGAAATTAATAAGACTGGGACTTTTCAGCTTGGAAAAGAGACAATTAAAGGAGGTGTGTGACAGAGGGCTATAAAAGCATGACTGGTGTGGAGAAAGTAAATAAAGAAATGTTATTTACTCTTTCTCATAACACAAGAACTAGGAATCTACCCAATGAAATTAATAGGCAGCAGGTTTAAAACGAACAAAAGGATGAGTTTCTTCACACGACGCACAAGTCAACTTGTGGAACTCCTTGCCAGAGGATGCTGTGAAGGCCAAGACTATAAAAGGGTTCAAAAAGAACTAGAAAAGTTCATGGAGGGTAGATCCATCAATGGCCATTAGACAGGATGGGCAGAGGTGCAAAATCATGCTCTGAAGTGTCCCCAGCCTGTGTTTGCCAGAAGCGGGGAATGGCTGACAGGATGGATCACTTGCTGGTTGCCTGTTCTGTTCATTCCCTCTGAAGCTCCTGGCACCAGCCACTGTCAGCAGACAGGATAGTGGGTAGATGGACCTTTGGTCTGACCTAGGGTGGCTTTTCTTATGTTCTCCCTTGCTCTCTTTAGCCTCCCCCGCTTCTCCCCCAGGCCCCTGTGCCCTGCTCCCGAGGCAGCTCCAGAGCGCCTGCAGGCTGAGCGGCGTAGACACTGGCAGGTGCGAATGAGCCCTTGCTGATACACAACCCTGCAGGCCCTGGAGTGCACAGAAAGTGCAGACACCTCTGCGGGCTACAGTCGGGAGCCCCCAGCTGCATAGTTTTCCTGTGCTTCAGGGTGGCTGTGAGCCAAACTTCCCGCAGCTGCGTTGCCTGGGACTGGCGGAGGCACAACAAACCAGGAATCCAGTCAGCATCTTTGGGAGGGGGAATCAGCAGGTATGAAGCTGATGCTGGGCTAATTATTGCTAAGCTGCAAGGAGGGCAAGGAGAGGGACTGGTGCCATGCACAAGGGGAATGCGGAGGCCAGGCCAGGCCTCTTCGTCGTGTTGCTGTGCATTGCACGGCCCGGAGTAGGCAAGTAGCGCTGCCCTGCACGTTCTTCCTGCTCTGCAAGCAGGGCCACGCTCACGCAGGCAGAACTCCCAGTGGGCCCAGGCCTGAGAGGTGCCTGGTTCCCATTGACTGATTCCACACCCCTAACGCCCGAGGCAGGTGGGGCTTCTCAGTAACGCCCAAGGTTTGGCCCATTACACGTCAGTGCAAATTCTGAGTGAGGCCCAGGTAAAGGCTGGGAAAGGCTCTGGGGAGTTGACCTAGAGTGAGCGATGCCCCATGCAGCCTCTCAGCCAGGGACGCCCCGGGAAAAGGAGCTCTGCCCCATCCCACTCTGGCCCCCCAAGGAGCTTTGTACACAACGGGCTCCAGCTCAGCAGGCTAACGTGTGAGACGCAGGCCCTCGCTCCGTGAGCTGCACAAGTAACAGTGCAGCGTGGGAGGGGAGGTGGCGGCAGCCTGCAGCTTCTTTGGCAGTGCACGAAGAAGGAAATATTTATAGGAGCTTCCATCTTGCGCTGGCCCAAAGCTCCTCCCGCCCCCGGGCTGGCTCGGGTCCGAGAGGTCACTGGTGCCACCTTCTATCATCTGTGAATGTCCCCAAGCTGCCCCTTCGAGTTCTGCTGCTCTACAAGGGTGCAGGGGACAGGCCTGAGCCCCTCGCGTTAGCCAGAGGCTACGAGATTCCCGGCTGGCTGTGAGACACGGCGCAGTGCAGCATTACAACAGGCCACCTTTCTGCAATAGTGGGCCAGCGCTGAACTGCAAAGCAAGCCTGTGTTCTGGGCCTTCCTGCCCCCGGTCCAAATCCCCCACCCCTGCCACCCGGTGATGTCACTGATGCCCTGCCATGCCACCCTGTGCACAAGGGCTGCGCTGCTTTCCTGCAGGAGCTGAGGGAGGCCTGGCTATCAGGCTCCTCACACCCACTTACAAAGCCTCTGTGCACAGGGAGTGGAGGAGGTTTTTGGTGGGCAGAAAACGGCGCAGGCCCAGGCTGCTGGCGAGGCTGGAAGAGCTCCGTTACCGTTCCATTCCAAGAAGAAAGCTGGTTTATCTGTCTCTCCTGCTCATAATCCTATCAAAGCTCTTCTGTCTGATCGCTGCCTCTCGCCCGGGGTACTGCTCTGCACCTCTCCCGCAGACACTCATGCACAAAACACCTGTGCAAACCACTTCTCCCTGGCAAAGCCATCAGTAATATTTTATCTCCAGACATAAAGCAGCGGTGCCCTGCAGCTCCTCCACTCACAGGTGATTAAAAGTACATAAAGATTTACTCATTTCCCCTTCCTGGTGTCAGTAAGCAACATGAAAAATAAACATTCCAAGGCTTAAACATTTACACTCCAGCTTGGCAGACGGAAACGCCGACTCCAGGCCACGATGGGGAGGTTTCCAGCCAGCCATGGCAGGGGGATTGTCCGCTAATTCTGCTTCACAACCACTGGCTTTGTACTAGTGCCGCAGCATCTCCATGGCCTTCCTGCAATGGGGGGTTTAATCACCAGGGAGGCGTGGAGCTCTCCTGAACAAGAGCCTGTGCTCTCCAGGCTGGATTCTTACAGCTGCTAACTCTACATCCCGTTCCAGCCAGAGCACAGCTGCGTCACGCCGCTCCGGAGTTGAGGAGGTGGTGAGAGCATGCCACAGAGCTTCTCCCTGCCCTGCTGGAGCTCCCACAGCCTGCGAGCACGGGCGAAAGCAACATGCTCCAAACCTCCTGGGGCTGTGCTCACCACTGCCTCGCACGCCTCCCCAGGACAGCAAGGACTCAGTGGGGCGAGGCCCTGCGTGGACCAGCGAGGGGTTCATGTTGAATTCTTTCTGTAGCACTAAGCTACCATATGGACCAGCTGCACAGCGCCCTGCCCGTCCTGCATGTTAATAACACAGCTCCCCTGGTTGAGATGAAGTCCAGTCCCTGGTTACTTACGGGTCATTGAAGCAGTTCAGAAGGAGCTAGAATTGCCCTGGACTGTAGCCCCGTGCCCCAAGGGAACACAAACGTTTGCGATGCTCAGAAGTTGGCGTAACTTTCCCGCCCACTGACCCCCCACCATTTTTCCCTTCTCTGCACTGCTGGGTTTTGGCTGGTGCCAGAAGCAGGAAATAGCAGAAATCCCGGAGGCCAGTTTGGAGACTGAGTTCGCGCTGGATTTGTACCTGAAAGTTCAGATGTTTATCCAAAGTCTGTGCAAGCCTCGTAGATCTGGAAGCAGGACTGGAAGCAGTATGCAAAATCTGTCCCAAGATTTCCATTGTGTCCTGCATGCATTTGAGTCAGAAAAACCCTGACAACAGCCTCTCTCACAGGACTGTGGTGCTTTCACGCTTCAGTCCGGAACTAGGAAGGGCAGAGAGACACAAAACTGACATAAAGGCCTGAAAAGTGTGAGCTGAATATTTCCCAACGACCAGAAAAGGACGGTTTGCGGTGCGGGAAAACTGTGGTAGCATTTCTGTGTCTGACCAGATGTTCCCCGGTAGAGCCCCTGCAGTGTGGGACAGCCGCTGTGTCAGTGTGCGAAGGGCTCAGCTCACAGCAGCCAGCCCTAAGCGGGGCCCAGGCCTGGCAGGAGTGCATTTCACCCAAAGAGAATAAATAACAGGAATTTCAGACTGTAACAGTCACAGCCGCTTCTGGTGACCCGTGTTCTCCGCGTTCCCTCTCTGGCTTACTGAGGATGCACTGCCTCCTCGTTACCAAATATTAATGATGCATGCTGCAATATGGACTGCCATGTGAATTCATTGTTATTTAGGTGACTACTGCCGCTCAGGAACTGAAAGGCAAGGCTGTTAGGCCATTTTCTCTCTACGGCCCTCCTCAGTGCTGCAAAGGCAACTGCCCTTGTGTGTTTCTGTTCGAGGCAGCTGCTGGTACACAGAGTCACACGCAGAGACTTTACATTAGTTCTTGTTTTCCATAATCGACTCGGGTGAAGGGACAGCATATGATTTCTGGACACATAACATTTTGTCTTATTCTCCTGCAACAACTGAAAGCGATGGGCAAATCATTACTAACCGCTTCTGACACAACATTAACGAGGGGCTCAGCATGTGTGATGCTGCTCTGTGACGTTTCCCCTTTCACACAATGCGGAGAAGCAGCGACACTGGATGCTGTCCTGCAGCGAGTACGTAGTATTACGTGTTGCATGGAATAGTTGGCTTTGACCTTAGTTGCTCATTATTAACGGTGCAGATATGTCTATGCTATAAGCAACGGCAGTAATCCCTGACAGTTTATCAGTACAGTTATATTAACCTCCAGGAAAATTACATTTGGATTTGTCTATTGATTTTCAAATTTTCAAATCAGCAAGAGCTCACTTCTCAGCTGCGCCTCTTTATCGCTACTCGCCTGTCTGCAAACGCTGCGCCAAAGCAACGCCGAGCTCTTGCATGTCTCTGGGATTTACTCGTCCCCTTCACCGGCTTACACTTTATAAAAACACACCACTGAAAGCAACATTGCATCATTTAGCACATTAGGGCTTCCTACTCTCATAAGAAACCATTGATTCCAAGGCACAGCTGCTGCCAATTACCACTACTTAACTGGCACATTAAACACATAGTAAGGAATTAGGAGTTTGGTCTGCTCTCTGCTTAACAATAACAAAGTCGCTTGACCTTTTTTCAAGCCACCACAATGGCTGTGTAAGTGAGTGTTTGACAAATGCACTTTGTAATGGCTCTGTTCTTTCTCAGGCGACTGGTGGAACAGTTAATATCTTGAGTCACAGCACGGAGGCAAGTGCTCGTGATTAATTTAAGATGTCAATTAATCACCCCAAATGGACTGTTTGTCATCACTTCCTAATGGGAAGATGTTGATTTGTCCCACAGAATTTGTAACAGGAACCAATGCTGAAGTCCTGGCTCGGGGGTTCCTTGATGGGAGGAATCTCCCTACGTGCAGTAAGTGCCTTAATTTAGACCTGGCTGGTGGGGCTTTTCCAGAGCCGTCTCTGCAAAACAAAACCTCTTCTAAAAAAGGAAGGAAATGCACAGTTCCATGAACGAATGTTCAGCTTTATTTCTCTTTAAAAATAAAATGTACCTGGGGAGAGCTTGCCATGTATTTTTTCCAAAGTGCCAGTATTGATTTTGATTTAACAATTTAAGCACAGACGCTCTCACTTTATTTACTCCCCTCTCACAGTTCATTCCTCAGCCTACAGCCAGCTCACTGAAACCAGGGACCCACTGCAGCTCTGACTTCTACCACGCGTCAGTCCCTGTGGCTACAGTGTCTGTGCACGTCCCAGGCTTCACTGTCATCATTATTCTGCATTTGTTTATGCCGGTGTCCACGATGGGCACGGCACGTCCCAGCTCACAAGCCAAGAAGAACTCTGCCCCACAGAGCCCACGGGTACAGGGTAGACAGAAAGCGGCTCGGTGGAGGGGCGAAATAACGAGGGATTCTGTTCGTACAAGTCAAGTTCAGTGACGCAGAAGCACAGCAGAAGTGAGCAGTGCTACCGGCTGCTGTAGTCGAGAGCGAGCCTGGAGCACTGGTGCCAGATCTGAGGCTGTGAACCAAAGTCAGGCCAGGATTAAAGCAGGTGCTTACAAGGTCACTGTCCAGGATATGAACTTGGCCGAGTTGTTGCTGGTGAGCTGGGCTCTGGAGATTACATAAATCTAGTCCAGCTACATCCCAATCTAGTCCAAGATAAGATGGTTTGACAACAGAATGAATAGGGACGTTGTGTCCAGGATACCAGGAACCAGGGGAGGTAACAGACAGAGGGTATGAAATACAGAAGGTGGTGTGTAAGTTGTGTAGGCTAGTTGTTTGCTTTAGCCAATAAATGTCAGGGTACTTTGCTGTAATTCTTTGTTTGGATGAGGGGGCAGCCGAAAGTCCCACCGCTGACTGAGCCGTTCCTTGCCACAGGGCACACGTGTGCTAGCATACCTGTAACGGCAGAGCCAGGGCGCTAGGCTGTGTCCGGACAGCAATAAACCGGACCGAGTGCGTTTGTCACTAAACTGTGCCTGTGGTCTTTCTTTACGAGCAACATCGAAGTCTGCTGAACTGACTGATAACACCGAAGCTCCAAGGACAGAAGCACAGATCAGCTTATAACGTTACTGAGGCAAAGCACCCGGCCTCCAGCATTTAACCACACTGGGTAGCACTACTGAGGTCCGCTGACCCAGCCATCTGCGCAGAACTGTGGAGAGCAAATGGACGGAGCACACAAATACAGAAGCCAGCTGACAACAGCTGCCACGGTCTGCACTGAGGGTTCGTCTGTACTACAAGCATACAGCAGCATAGCTACACCACTGCAGCGCAGACACTTGCTTCAGCAATAAAAGGGGATTTTCTGTCGCTGTAGTAAAAATCTGGCTCCTCAAGTAATGGTAGATGCAAAGTTTTTGCTCACACCCTTCTTCCTGCCAAATGGCAGTTTAACCAGGAGATAGTTCCTTTGATTATGTTGACACCTGGCTGAGGCCTTGGCTAGCCTTTTGTCTCTGGGAAACTGGTCTGACGCTGTTTCCCCAGACTGGGAACATACCTGATACAGCTGAATTTCGTAACTTTACATACCATGTTGCCACACATATTTCACTAGGACAATCATGTTCAGCAGATTATGAGAACCCAAAGAAGGTTGAAATAAATAAAGAATCCCATTTGTTTCTGAGGGCTCTGTCTCCTGCTTCAGTCACCCCCACCGGGAGGCCCCCATAAGCCTCATGGAACCCAGTTACATGTCCCTATCCCTGAGCATGGTGGGCGTGGGGGTGGGATGTCAGTCAGGATGAGCGCGTGAGTCCAGTTCTGTGGACTCCGTACAGCTTCACCTGATTCTTTTTGGTGTCTTTACACATCAGAACATCTCCCTAGAGCCCAAAGCTAGCACCCAGCACTGCCCCCGCAGAACATGATGGGGCTTGTGCCATTGACACTGAAGGGCGCATTGACCTTGCTGCTCATGAGCCAGGACTAGCCGTGGTACCAGGGCTGCATGTTAGGCCTGGATCACATGTGACGGCAGCATCACATGTTACACTGGCCCATGCCCATGTGCCACCCAGAACAACAGAAACAATGGCTGCTGGAAGGCTTAGGGCGAGTTCTGCTTGGGCACATCAGCCTTGTGTTATTTCCCTGGCCTTTGCACCAGCTTGCTCAGTATCCACAGCCCCGCGCTGGGCTGTGAGCATAGCCCCCTTCGCTGGCGCACCAGCAGAAGGTACAGCACAAAGGTTAGCCAGCCACGGGTGGACTCGCACTGCTGGAAGTCAGGGAATCTCGTCCCCATAGTCCCCTCCTGGGCAGCGCTGGGTCCCCCTCTTGCTCTGCCCTGGTGTGACGCTAACGAATAGCAATGCGCAGTGCTAATCATAAACCAAATGGGAAGATGAAACTGCAGCAGCCAAAGGTCGTGGTGCGTAGCAGCACACGGCAGAAGAGGACAGGATTGCCGGGCGTGTACGGCTGAGACAGTGCCTAAGCAGCACTCTGGGTCATTTGGCCTGACAGCCAGAGGCTAAGAGAAGCCTCAGCAGGAGCGGTTAGGTCTGAGCCCAGCAAAGGGCAAGGACTTGGTGCCTTCCCTGCAGACCTGGCTGGAGGCATGACGTCCCCTTTCATCGTTGTTATCACTCTCCTTTATTCTTTGATTATGCCCCAAAGAGCACTCAGCGCTACGCAGCGCCCCTCTCACAAAGGGCTCACAATCCACCCTGTAGCCAGGACAAGCTTAGCAAGGGGGGCACAGGACGAGGGCTGCTCCCGTACTGTGACAATGGGGGTGTGCGCCGCACGGGGACGCAGGTAAAGGGGCTGAGTTCTTTTCTGGGAGGCACAAACTAAAGCCAGTGACTGTATAAGGCAGTGAGTGGGATGGACTCAGGGAGCCTGGCCAGCTCCTCTCAAAGCCATGGACCTGCAGAATGGAGCCCAACCCCCTTTGCTGGGGCGGAGCAGGCCTCCCATGCACAGGTCTTAAGGGCCAGCGCCTCTGTTGTAACGGCCCCTGTACACCGTGACATCCTAAGGAGGCTCCAGGTGTTTCTAATGCACCCCTCAGTGTTGTGTCAGGGCGCCAGAACTGCCGCTCCAGCCACCACTGCAACCCGTGCGCGGTGAGCAAGCCGTCGTTTTATGGTCTTTATTCCCCGTGTGAACTGCCTTCCCTCTCCCAGTCCTAAGGAGAGCTCAGCAACGGGCTGTCTCCTTAACCCCACGTGGGGGGGCGTGTAATTTGCCAGAGAGGAACACACAGAGTGACGTGGCACAGCAAAGAATTCCAGCAGAAAGTCAGAGGAGCCAGACTTTTCACAAGGCTTCCATGGAAAACGCTGTAATGCTGCACATCAGGAGTGCAGTCAGGGCCTGCCTTGGAACTTCACGCGGGTGCAGCACTCCGTCCGCCGGGGCCCTGCGCGGGTCAGCGGGCTCTGCTGTCATACAGATAATGGACTGACAATTTTACTTCCCCTGCCTTTGGCCTGGGCCCTCCTTTTTGTCTGTAACCCTCGTCTCGTCCTGCTCTTCTCCAGTTGCACACCGCTACTTTCTGAGCTGAAATGCTGAAGCCCTATTCTCATTGCTTGGAGTGACTGAGATCCTGCTTTCTCTTCACATCCGTGTCAGACGCTCCCGTCAAAGCCTGGAGATGCATTTCACCTTTTATGTAAAATAATGTTGTCGTGAAGGTTGAAGGTGAGATTTTTCAAATGTGCCTAAATGAGTTAGGGGCACATCTCACTGAGGTCAATGGGAGCATGCTTCTAGCTCAGGGGCTTTTGAACACTGCACCTTTTTCTTCTTTTGCCTTCCACGGTATAATACGCTACAGCAATCCTCAGTGCCTGGGCTGATTTCACACACCAGAACACAGGCAGTACTGGAGGGAAGGGATCTGTGGGTTAGTTCAGCATTTACCCCCCTGCAAAGCGGATGTGCAGTGAGCCATTCTGGCCTTACAGCCACGTGACACTTACACAGATAATGTCTGCACAGGTGAGAGGCCCCTGGTGTGGAGTGTGCCGCACTCTGACCCTGGTTTTCTGTCACCAAAGTGTTCAGTGTCAGTCTTCAGCAGTCCCATCCGAAGTATTTTCGCTGGGCTGGGCAGTACAGTGTGTGATCTCAGAGGCCACAAATGTTTGGAACGTCTTTCTTACCCAGCTGAAGAACAGAGTCTCATGTCTGTCCTTGGGTTTTTTTTTACAGAAACAAACCATGAGCAGCGATGAGCCCGGAACGTAGCTGAAAAGATTGCAAGCACTGCCTTGTACCAGTTTCTCTGAGTTAAGAAGCCATCGTTTGCAAACTCGGTCCCTAAGCGCTGTGGAAGGTTTAAAGCAGATAAACAGGAATGCTGGTATGTTAGTTCAGCCTCTTCCAGATGAGCCCAGACTCCTGATGTTGTGCAGGTTTACAAGATCCCCCCTCATTTATAGCTAGTACTGGGGTACCCTACATTCACAGGCCGAACAGCACACCTTACACGGGGGTTACTGATTCTGCTCTGCTTTGGCCAAGCCCTCCAGACTTCTGTCATATCTACAGCTCTTGTTATAAAGGGTGGCATTGTCCACCACCTTGTTCTCCCCTGCTGCTCCCAGGTCAGATTCCAGCTGGGTTAGCACATGCTGCCTCCCAGGAGTCTCTCGCTCATCCTCGGTTTGTATAAGGTCATCAGAGAGCCAAAAATAGCCCTCTCCACAGCCCCACCAGCAGGAACAAGCTTTGCATTCTTGTTCTTTTCTTTAAACAAGTATATAATATCTGACCGCCCTAGTACGTTTGAGATGGTGGGAACGCTAAGTGAAATCCTCCTGGCTTGTACCTGGCGGTGTTATGTTGCACCAGCCACACTACACAGCAGAAGGCTGAGGTGTGGAAGGAAAGAATGAGTGCTGTACCCAGTCCAACACTGGGCTGCATTTCCAGGGCTGGTGAGAGAGCGAGGCGGACGTGTGCATGCTTGTACATGCAATGTGTGTGCACATGCCTATGCGTAAGTGTGTATAAAATGATTTTAGGATTGTTCAGCAAGTGCAGAGTTGTTTACGTGTCCTCTTGTTAAAATAATACTGAACTGGGCAGCATGCATGGGCTGGCCGATGGCAGTTCACTGGAGCTTTTGCATCCCCCTATTTCAGCCATGTCCAGGCCCTTCCAGCACGAGATTTCTGCAAACATTCTGCTGACGGAGTTTTACCAGTGTGACTGTTCACGGAGAGTGACGTTTACAGTCGTGTGCGCAAGGAACTGATTAAACTCTGCTCCCAACACCTGACAGCGCCCACCAGAAGTGCCGGCACACTCAGTCAGCCAGGGAGCCGGGTCCCAGCATGTGCCCCATTTGGCCAAGCCGAGCCACTCAGCACAAGAACAGCTCGCAACTAAACCGCCGGGTGTAAGAAAATCACTAGAAATCTGTGGAAATCATGGTAACTAACAAATACTTTGAGGGCACAGTCCACTCATGGATACTCTGGAGCAGGCCAGACTCACCATAGAGCTGATCCACTGCAAATTATTTGCCTCACCTTGACAGTGTGTGGTAACCTCAGCCTCTTCCCTCACCCAAAGGGAGGGAGCTGCAAGAACGCGTGCTGTCTAGTGCAAGCCATGCAGACGTACTGCTAATTATCGTGGTTACAAGCCTCGACCTGACCAACGGCACTGGGAATCGAGCGTCTGCCTCTTCCCCGCACTCCAATCTGTAAACAAAGCCAGTGGCTTGTGGAACTGCTTGGCTCGTGCAGCTCCAGTGGCTTTGACAACTGAAGGCTGGAGATGGAACGGTGCAGCCCCAAGTGGAACAGAGAAAACAGATCAGACAGACAAGCCATGGACAGGTGCCCTGGCTGGCTTTTAGTTTTGCCTTTTATAAACGCCTCCACTTTTAAAGTCTGTCCAAGAGCTGGGAGCTGTCCCGAACCAGACCAAAATGCCCTCTCCGTGCATGTTACAAGCAGTGGGGGATTCTGCTGGTTAAGTGTTGACAGAGACTGATCTGTTGACAAAGACCAATTTCCTTTTACCAGCCACAAGCTGTTAATATCACATAAAACCTGCCTGCTAGGGCTACCGACGGGATGTGAACTATAGGGAATGATTTTCACAAAGTGCTAATCACCAAGTTTACAACAAGAAAAGCCGCCCCGATGAAAGTAAAAAGTGATGGTAGCGTGTCTGTAGAGTTCCCCCTTTTGCTAGAGCCATTGGATTCAGAAAGCCTGAAGCCAGCATTGTGTGTTTGCAGATACCTCCTGCTCTTGAATTGGCTCCTTGTCTACAATCTACTGCACACTGCGAGGATGTGTATTAAAGTGAGTGTTATCACAGTAGTGGGGCTTAATGAGCTCCGTGTGCTCGAAGCCAGCGCACTGTATGGCAGATTTGAACAGAAAATCTTAGCTACACTAAAGTGCCATTCAGTCTCCCCTGGCATCAGCATTTAACTTTTATTGACAATTAATACCACTGGAAGGAATGTTGCCATTGAGGCTAAAAACTCAACATTGTTTCTTAGTGTCATCACTTAGATGCTCCTGAAACAACTGAACAAAAATGCCATCCTTTTCCAGAAATAAAAATGTTTCAGACTTTTCATCAGATCTTCTCCATGCAACAGTCCTCACCACCTCTCAGAGACAAAGAGCTTTAAACCAAACATCTGGGAGAATCTTCTCTTTCCAGGGCACTGCAGACTTGTTGAATCAAACAACTGTGAACATCTTGCTTTACTCGAAATGGCTTCTGCATTTTTCCAGGATGTTTCTAGAGCATTTGCTGCCATGTGACTCATTGCCTGGGCTAATGTGCATTGTTTCACCCCTGTTCAGTCTCTCACAGTGGCAATAAATAGAACCAAAGTGTATACAGAGATTTTTTTTTTTTTAGAACCTGAAGTTGGCAAGAAGGACTGTAGAAATGGGAGATAAAACATTCCCTGTACCTGGCATCTACCAGCGCCCGGCTACTCATAAAACCCAAAGATGTACATTCACAACTCATATTAATCACCTAACAAATAGGACACCTGGTCTGTTAGTCTATTTTTCCTCCTTTCCTTTGACTTTCTGAGTGTGGGGCCTGGATGAAAACGATAGAAGTTGTGGCAGACACATGCCATGTGGCTACTTCACATCACAATAAAGCTGCCTCAGCAGCCAGGTGCTGCCAGTTACCCTGAAGCCTGGGCTTTCAAATGTCACAGACGTGGTCTCTCCTGACCTGTAATCGGGTGGTGGGAGTCCCAGCCACAGGACATTGAAAAGAAAGCCTCCCTGGGGGAGCTCCTCAGAACCTTCTTGGTACAGCTGCAGCTCTGAGCCATCACAGCTCAGAACACACACACACACAACAGCATGTTTATACTAGCTCCCTTCAGCTCACCCCACTTCTGCCCTCCCCATGGGAACCAACAGGGCAAACTGCTGCAAATGTCAGAACTACGCAGGCTGGTCTCCCTTGACATATGGGCACGTAGAGCCTCTATCTGCTCTCCTGTACACCCTGTTTATATCAGGTAATGCTATGTTTGAGACAGGTGTAAGCATGAGCGAGTGAAGGGGGCAGGCGCCTGATCCAGCCCCACTCACGGCAGTGGGAGTCTTTCTGGATTTGGGACTGGCCCCTCCATCTGACGGCGCGGTTCGTACCCTCGCCCATGTCACAGTTAGCAGACGACTCAGAACATTGTCTTTACATTTCATTCATTATGAAGGTTTTTTTTTCCTCCAAATATTACAAAACATAGTGAACAAAACACTGGGCTGAACTGAGTCAGCACCGCCAGCGTGAAGCTGCAATCGCAGCGACACGGGGACCAGCTGAGATTTTCAGAGGTGCCATGAGGATGGAAGGATCCCATTGAATGTCAATGGAGAGTGAAATTTCAGCCATATACATCACTGCCCGTTGAATGCTGTGTCTCTGGGCAGGAAAAGCTCTATTTGGACCTACAGAGTCCATGGCTCCATGGCTGATAGTCGGAGACATGCAGCAGAGTTTTATAGGCCTGGCACGTCTCTCAGTCACACAGGTTTAAGCCCACCGCAGGGGAATCATTCCTGGTTTACACAGCACAGGAGAGAGACACATCAGGCCATTATGTGGGAAACATATTGTGCAGCACAGCAGCATAGCTGGCTCCCACATGGCAGAGACAGCCTTCTCTTTTTCTGGTGACGTCGTCCACTTTCTGTCCAACTGGCTGCTGCAGCTGTGTCAGAGCGTCTCGCTCACCACTCAGCATGGACCTGAGGAGTATTGCCTGGCCATTTGCTCATTGCTACAGGGTTAGCTGCTAGTAGGTGCCTCCAGATCCTTTCCACGGAGCTGCAGTGGGCTCAGTATTTCTGTGGTTTGTGAACAGGCATCTCAGACTCCAGAGCTTGTGGTGACAGTATTTACCAGCCAGCCTCGGGTGGAAGTTGCTGAATCCAATTTTTAAAAAATGTTCTGGCAAAGCACAAGGGCAGTGAGAGGCTGCAGGTGTTGGGATTACACCAACGGGCAGCTGCTGACGTCTCAAGCCCAGCACACACGGGCAGACCCAGCTGAAGAAGGCCAGGACTGGAACAGGAAAGGGTGCTGCTGACCAGGACTGCGGTGCATTGCTAACGCTGTTGTGACATTCCTCAGGGTACAAGCTGGACGGCTGAGTCCCAGACCTTCCCCCAGAAAGGTGCGTCTTGTACTGCCCAGCACTTTCCTGGACAATACAAGCTCATGGAAAGTCCATAATTTCATCAGTGGAAAATGATATGCACAAACCCTGTTAGCTCAAGTGGAAGTTCCCAGACACTTCAGTCCAAATACACAGTGATTTAGATAACAAATCTCTCTGTTTGTAGTCAATAAACTTGTTTTATTGTTTTAAGTCATTACAAGTAATATGGCATAAGAGTCAGAATTGGTTACAAAGAAAATAAAAAGATAAAAGGCAAACTTAGATCTAACTTAACAAGCTAGGTGAACTTAAAAGCAAAATATTTTTCTCACCATAAGCTTACAGCAGTCTGCCTGGATTACTTTAACCACGACCTTCCTCCCTCACCCTGTTCAATGAGGCCTTCTTTATCTTTCAACCATTGTAGCTGCCATGAGTAGAAATGAGGGGAGAGAGGCATCAGTTGTCTTTTGTCTCTGAAGAAGTGGGCTGCTCTTCCCTTTCTAACTCTGGAACGTGTTACCGCAATGGTATACAATAGAATCTTATAGCTTCAGTGTTGGCACACAGATCTGAAAACTCATAATCTGCTGACCATTATTGCCCTGGTAAAATGATACCTCCCAAGGCATACTGTGTACAAAATTGTACAGTCTGTCACAGTTGTGTGTAGAGCCCTGGACTGGAATAGCAATGGCATGGTGTCACTTGGTGCAGAAATCCCTACTCATCAAGTTAAGCACATATCCTCTGTATACTAAGTTCGCAATTCAGAACCACACAGCCTATGAGAGTATATCGCAATATAAAGAGTGAGTGTAGTGTGAATTAGGGCACAAAGTCTCTAATATCAGATGATCATTTTCTTCCTTTAAAACCAGTCTTGTGATTGAGTTAGAAAAAAGTAAACTTAGTTAAGTAAAATTAAACTTATTTGAAAGGGAGTTATAAAAAAAGGAAAGAAGTAATTATTCACCTAACAGCTGGAGAAGGTATAGCAAGATGTAGCATCTAGGAGGGTACAAGATGAGATCAAGGTGATTTAAGTAACATCCTTTCAAAAATTCTATTTTATAAAGACTTTGAAGTGGCAAAAGCTGCTTCTACTTGTTGTTTTCAGCCTCAAATGCACCAACCCCCCAAGAATGATTGAAATAGCACGCTGTGTGTGTGTTGGGGTGGGGGGTGGGGAGTCTGCTTTAACTCTTTTCTGTTTGGATGCTTTAGTCACATAACGGCAGCAAGGAAAAAAAAGGTTGTAGACTAAAACTTAGCTACATGATACAGTGGGGCAGGAAAGCATCTCTGCAAGGAGAATCCTGCTGCTACAGATGGCAGACGGCGAGCAGCAACCCCAACAACGATTTCCTTATTCTGACTGGGGTTCAACTGACCACTTGCTCCCATTTGTTCTCTCCCGGGACTGGCTTCCTTCAGCTTTGAATGCCAAATGCAGTCATTCCTTATTTCCAAACGCAAATGCATTCTGTGAAAGGCCTGGCTTTGAAATCGGTATTATTCCTCAGGGTCCTGACCCACTCTGCCACCTCCCTCACCCCGCCCTCTCTCTATGGCTCTGCTCACTGCCTTCCCAGAGTAACAAAGGTTACAGAAATAACTCCTGCTTGATGATTCCCAGATAGTAACCCTGCTGCTGCTAGGCTGCAAAGGCCTAAGTCGGCCCAACCTGCTTGCTCTCAGTGCATTCCTCAGCTAACGCTGGAACCCAGGCAGACGGGTAATTACTGCAATAACTGAGTCCGAGAGTCACGCGCTGAAACAAAACACAACCAGAAGCTGAGTTGAGGGACGCAGGGGCACAATAGTCAGGGCTTTAGCTCACGCACTGGCTGAGGGATACATCTGCACACGGCAGGGCATGGCCTTTCATCCCCACCGCGGGCATCAGGGTGAGACCTGAGCGCAGGAGTGTTGTGTTCAGATCCTGGCTCTGGTTTCAGGCCCATGTTTTGCCACTCTGTGCTGTTGCTTTCTACCAAGCTCCTGAACCAGCTCTGGGCCCACACGGCTTAGTTGCAGTATCTGGGTTTGTCTTCATAACCTTTTCTTGGTAAAGGCAGAAAGTTCCAGGGCTTTGTGGGTGCCCCCGGTGTCAGCAAAAGTCTCCAGTAGCCCAAACATCTGCAGAGGTTCCTGCAAACTGGTGCCGTCCGCCCCCCCCAAGGCCTGGTTCACTCAGCTCCTAGGAGCAGCTCCCATGCGGAGGGGATGAAAAGGCCAACCTTATGTGCTGTTATTATTATTCAAACTGCAGTGGCACTCCCTGAGTGCTGGGTCCCATCACATGGAAACTGGCAGCGTCCCTGCTCCCAAAAGCTCCCTGCCAGAGAGGCTTTGTGCCTCTGGGCGCTCTGGCGGCACTGCCCCAGATGACATGTGGCTCCAGCGACCCACAGGGTGGGGGTCAGCCCCATGAGCCTGACCCTCGCCCCTTCTCACGTTCCCGTCTTCATCCGTTAGTGCCACCATGCCAAGCTGTTCCCTAAACCACACAGGGTTGCAGCACTCTTACTGCATTGTCCTGCAGCTCGTCCTCTCACAGAGCCAAGGGGCCTCATCCAGCCTCCTCCTTCCCCCACCCCCTCAGGCCCAGCTCTTCAGCCCGCATGCCACCTCCACCAGGACCCTGCCTGAGCACCCGGCTCCCTTTGCTCTAGCTCGCCCACAAACACTTGCCTGCCTCGCTGCCTTGCCACAATGGCATCCCCACCACTGCTGCACCTGTCACCCAAGCCTCACGGCCTGCTGGTTAATATGGCCCTGAAAAGCCAGATGCTGGGGCACTAGCAGGCCAGCCCTGCACGGGCCACAGACAGGAGTTTGGCCAGCTGTGCCCAGGAGCGTTGGGTGGGGTGGGAAATCCCCGTCAGTGAGTCAGGCTGATGAGCGATGTTGGCACCGTCCTGCAGCCAGCCTGGCCAGCTTAGCTCTGAAGCTGCTCGTTTAGGCAGCTTCTCCACTAAGTGCTTAGAGGTTTGTGCTTTTCCTTCCTTTCTCTAACTCCACTTCTGCCACTGGGGCTTTCTAGTAACCGGAGTCAAAATGGAGCAAGCCCCGTCTGTCGTGTGCCATGCTACAGACATAGTGGACGGACCAGGGGCAAGATAGAAGAGGAGTCTCCTATATTCAATGCCAGGAGATGTGCTGAACTCATGAAGAGGCAGAAGAGGCGGCAACATCTGCCAAATGAAAGGGAGAGTGGCAAAGCCAGCCCTGCATGAGCAGGGGGAACCAGGAAGGCAAAGCAGATGCAAAGGCCACTGTGATTTGTATTTCCCAGTGCTTTGAAATGCAGGCACAGGCCGGCTGTATGTGGGAAGCCTGGGCAAGTCTGCACGGTTTGGATTTGGGTGACGCACGTGTTCAGATTAGCAGCCAAAGCCTGGAACTGCGGGGAAGCCAGGGAAACTTGCAGCTGTCAGTGGCCGAAGCAGAAAGAACACTCGCTGCAGAAAACGGGTATGTTTCCCCTCACCTGTTTCCAAGCTGGTGAAATGTCTCACATGGTGAAACAATTCAGCAGCTTATCCTTCCAGGCTTCCGTTGCCTGCTAGGATAATAACTGAGAGACGTGAGCACGCTCCCTTCCCCAGGACAGCCTTGGTCCTCCTGCAGACCTGTTTGGGATCACACACTGGGCCGCAGGGTCACCACTTCTCAGCAACCATTTATTAATGCTTCTTTGGTACTTCCCCTTTCTTCTGCCCACAAGTCCAGACGATGCCGGGCTCTTCCTTCCCATCTGGGGCCAGAGCAGCCCCCACTGGGCATACGGGGACTCTGGCCAGTGACACACTGCTGCTGTCTAGGCCCAGGAGCCAAAAATTGCCCAGCAATTAAATCTCAGCCCCGTTAAAGCATGCAACCTACTGCGAGTGCCACTTTGGAGCCAACGCCAGCCAGGCTGCGGGGCCGGCGAAAGGGGACTGTGTCCCTCTGTGATAGAAATACCCCCCTTGCCTGGTTGGTCTAATCCTGCCAGTTTGCTAACCCCACCAGCCCCTCCGCAAACCCACGGAGCAGGACTGCCCCAGTCCGTTCATCCTCTAGGCATCAGGTGACTGCTGCATTCTCCTCTTTGGTGGGGATCCTACAACTGCGATGGACTCTGGCTGTGACCAGCCGCCATCCATTAGAATAGGAATCACATCCCCAAGGGCACAGTTTTGTGCTTTTTATGAACCTGTACCAAACACGACCATCGTAACGCAGCCCCTCTGCACTGTGCCACAGAACTAACTCTGGGTCTACGCAGCAGGAGGCCCTGGGATTCTGCTTTCTGAGGGATCTCATCCGCGCAGGATCCCGCCAGCCCCTCCAGGGAGGAGGCTACATTTTAGAGCCATGTCCCCGGCAATGTAGAAATGCATTTGCTCTTCATTTACTTTCTCAGCTCCTCTCCCTTGCCGCCCCTTTGCAGGCAGCTGTTTCATGGAATGGTGTGGCTGGGTCCTTCAGCTCCTCAATCAATTACTTGTCTGTCCATTTCAATGCCTGCAAAAAAAAAAAAAAAAAAAAAAGGTCCCTTTAAATCTCTTGTCACAACTGCTCTGTTTTGGTGGAGACAGGCCTTGCATCCCTCCGTTTCAGGCTGCAACCACGTCTTCAAGAGCTTTCTGCTGGTTAATTGCTGGCACACTCTCACTGAAAACATGAAACACCCCCTGACAAGCCGTGTGATTTATTACTGCCCACTGCAAAACGGAACAAAATCAATTGGCTATTACCTCACTTAGCGAGGGCTTGTCACCGCCTGGGAGCCGGGTGTTAGAAGTAAAAGCCAGGCACAGCCCAGGCAACCACCCCTGCACAGAGCTGCTCCACCTGCTCTGGGGCAGATAACATCAGGGCTGCACTGGAGATGGGAGTTTATTTTTTTCCTAATCATTGCACTGGTGATGCAACACCAGCGCCTTCCTGCTTTGCTATTATTAATTATATAGATGTCATCGCAGGCACCGTTCACAGTAAATTTCACAGGCGATGCACCGCAATGACAGAATATTTGTTTATGGCAGGCCTCCAGCCCATCATTAATCGAATGCGTTTAACCCTTTAGTCACCAGCTATTTCAAATCCACTGGAAGCGCCTCTCCCCATGCTGGAAGCCATGCAAAGCCTGCAATTACATAGTCGGTTTGGGAGCCACACATGCTGTGCAAGGGAATGCTTTATTCATGGGCAGGTAGAAAACGGCCAGCATGAGCTACAGGAAAAGTCATTTCTGCCTGAGCGTTTAAACAGTCACAGTCAAGCTCTGTTTTATTCCATCATTAGCCCACCTCAGAGAGAGAGCAGTGTTAAACCTTGGCAGGGAGTTCCCTGCAAACAGAGGTTGCTGGTGCCCTCACTACATTCTGGTTCTTTCCCAGCCACTGCCCCAAGGAACCTATTTGACCAACAACCATTTTAATAAAAATCTCTTCATTAATTTTCCCTCTGCCAGGTCAGCTCCCTTTACAGGAAAAGAGAGCAAGAAGGAACTGTATTGCCATCCGTACAGCTCCTCGTGTGACAGGGCACCAGAGATAGTGAGCGGAAAGTGATATAACCCAGGAACATGTCTGCTCACTTGGTAATCGAACCTGATGTTCAGAGAAACGAGCTGGGCCCGGCCAGCTTTCATGTGTTTGTAACCACACGCGAGAAATAAAGCGACGAAGGCGGAGCCAGGGGCATTGCTTCTGCAGGAATATTTGCCTTCATTAAATATAGGATACATACTAAGGGGCAGATGCTGGAGCAAGTTGGCAGAGCCCCATGAACTCCCGTACTGATTTACATCTGCTGAGGGCCTGTCCATAAACATCTGACGCACGTTCTTGAGTTATTCAGAAAGTGAACAGTTTCCCCTGCTGCATTTCATCTTCTTTGTTTCATTCCCACTCACTGGCAGCCTCTTCCAGTCATAGCAGGGCGCTGCTCCTCCCAGGGAGCGCCGAGCTGTGCGCAACATAAAAAGGCTGCATTATTTATAGATGCGGGATAGACATGTCACACACAGCCCAGCCCTGTCCCAGCATTCCCTCCATTCACAGATCATTAAGTAGCACTTGCTGACATAGAAGGCAATGCAAGTGCAGTGGTTGACTTTGACTACCACCATCCAGCCCAGTGGTAAATGCGATCCAGAAAGTAATTGTCCAAAGAGATGGGATAGCATTTGTCCTGCCAAATAAAGCTTCATTTAGAGCATCCATGAGAAGCTCAAGAAATAATGTTACCCTACGGGAAACCCAGCCCTTGTCTCCACTAGCACTGGTGTTGGTATCACTTATGTCGCTCGGGCAGGGGGGTCACACCGACCTGCGTACCCGTGTGGCCAGCCCTATGTTGGCAGGAGAGTGTCTCACAGCTACTGGCGCTCAGTGGAGGCTGGCGTAATTCATTCGACAGGAGAGCTCTCACCCGCGGACTAAGCGCGTCTGCAATAGCAGCACGACAGCCCAGCTGCCCCGCTGGGAGCACCATAGGGTAGATGTAGCCCCAGACTCTTCGGACTGTAGGTTGCTCGTCCTTCCCGGGGCAGTGCCACAGAGCAGGGGAGGAGGATGCAGCTGGCACACAGGGCAGTGCTTGGCCCAAGCTGCAGTAAGAATCCGCGCTTACAGGAGCGTTTCTTCCTGTCAATATTCTGCTTGCTGATCAGGCAGCCGCCGTTCTGGGACCTGGCACCCTCAGTTCAGCTCCCTTTAGGTCCTCTTGGTGTTTGGCTCCAGTGACACAGCAGGATCGTGTGCCACAGTGACCGTGTCCCGCTACCACTCCCCGCTCCACCCTGAGGCGGCAGGAACTGCAAGCGCTATGAGTCTGCCCTACCTCCACGCAGAACGAGGGAGGGGACTCGCTGGGCCTGGTAACGCCCGTGTCTCTGCACTGCTCAGGGCTGAGGCATGGACACAATGGCAGGACGTGACCATGGGGACATTTGTAACTGAGCCAGGAAATGTGTCTGCCTTCGAAGTACAAGCAGTAGCTGCCATTAAAAAAGAACAACCTGGGTCTTGTTCAGCTGCACCAGCAGGAAACGAAAAAAGGGACAAGCCTGAATCCAGAGTCTCCCAGGCAGCTTGACGTCTTTGCTGTTTAGCTATGAATTGTTGTGATATTCTGACAGCATCACAGCTAGCACCCCCTTTAGCAAGACCGGACCCTAGTAAGGTGTTAAAGAAGCTGGGCCCATCCCTGCTCTCACCCGTACAACACATGGTGGTTTAGTAACGGCCCGCTTTGATAATGAACCATTCATGCCAAGTGACACTGAGCTGCATATAAAGAGGTTGTTTCCTCCAGCAATGCAATGCAGCCACCTCTGGAGTGACACGCAACAGCTGTTTATTACTAGCCAATGCTTTAGGACAGGAAGGGAAGATCATTCCGATTTTGACCCTGCAACGAGCTGAGAGCAGGTCTGCCATGGCCATACCTGCCAAGCAGAGAGACAGCCCCTGGTGCTGCACAGTGCTCTCTGTCACCACCCCAGGGCACCGGGCTAAGACTGGCCGGGAAGAGGGGCTCTGGTGCCCTTTCTCGCTGTGCCCTGGCAATTGCCCGTCGCTGAAGCGCAGCCCAGCTCGGCGCAGTCCAGGGTGGGCTTGTGTTGTGCTGGTATGTCGCACTGTTTTCCTTGATGTAGTTCTGAAGAACAGGAAGACAGCAGGCACTGTGTGGGGTAAAAGAGGCTTTTACCCCCCGGCGCCTCCCTCTGCCCCACGGCTGCCATGGCGCTGCTCAAGATCAGTCCTGTCACCACGCAGCACAGATTTGTTCCCCACTTTCTCTGTATTTCCTGCTGCTGCAAGTTTCCCAAGAAACCCAAGCATGTGGGTGTGCTCCGAAAGCCACGCCTCCCCCCAGAGGCTACGCAGCCAACAATAACAGCATGCTGGGCATCAGTATACAAGGGGGGCGGGGGGGCAGCTTGCTATGTGCCTGTGCATTTCAATGGAGCTATGTTAAAAGGCCCCACAGCCCCACAGAGCTCTCAGCAGGCCTCTCTGCCTTTGTTCCTCCACTGGAGCGTTTGAGATATTTTATCCCACCCTTCACGTTGGGGGCCCAAACCTTTGCCCCATAACTTGACAGCTCCCAGGGGATCAAGTTACCTGTACAAAGGGGGCTTTGTGCTAAGAGCAGGTGTCCGGGCTCCTGCTAACCAGCAAAACTGCACTAAACAGACTTTCCTCAGAAAGCAAACAAAGGTCTCCTGGCTCCTCCGGCTGCGTTTCACATTTGCAAAGGTGAGGTGACGTCTCCTGCTAGCCTGGACGGGGCTTGTAGCCGATTCTTTAGTGTCTCCCCTAAATGGTACCTTGCTCTGAAATGGCTGCCACTGCAGCGCTCCGCCCTCGGTGTTAGACTGGGAGGAATGGTGAGCCTAGTGGAAAATGCCCATTCCCTAGTATGGGGCTCTGAACTCATGCATCTTATTTTAGCTCCCTGTCACCTCTGGAAGCTATCTCAGGCATGTTTTGGGAATACATCAGGTATTTTTATGAGTGGGATTTGCAGGAGTATTTTCATCTTAGACTTGGAGACAGCTGGGGCTGCATCCAAGGTTAGGAAGCACAGAGGCAGAGGCAGAGAAACACAACACTACTGAGAGCTAGGCTTCCTCCTGGGGCTTATATTTAGTCATTTTAAAATGTCATCCTGCTGGTTCCTTGGCCACCCTGTCCCTCAGCCACTGCAGAGAGATGCAGCCTTCACTAAAGCCATCCAGGCAGAAGGAATGCGTGTCCAGTCCCACGCTGCTTGCTCTCCCAGCCTCTGCTTCCATGGCAAAGGCTAATACCATTGTCCAACATAGTCCTGCCAAGGACGCGCTGCCCTTCAGATCAACTGGCTTTGTCACTGCTGTGGTAACTGGATTGAAAATTAACTTGGATTTGTCAAAAACAAATCCTGCCAAACCAACCTCATTTCCTTCTCCGACAGGTTACTGGCCTGTGTATGGGGGAACCAATAGAGGTGAGACGTCTTGAGTTCAGTCAGGTTTTTTGACACAGTCCCACATGACATTCTCAGAAGCAAACTAGGGAAATGTGGGCTGGCTGAAATTACTGTGTGGTGAGTGCAGAGTAGTTATCAATGGTTTGCTGTCACATTGGGAGGGTGTAGCTAGGAGGTTCCACACGAGTCAGGCCTGTGTCTATTCAATAGTTCATCAGACTCGAATAATGGAGTGGAGAAAAAAAGGCTTATCAAATTTGCAAAGGGCACCAAGCTGGGAGGGATTGCAAGCACTTTGGGGGACAGACGTAGAATTCAGAACCACCTGGACAAATTGTAGAATTGGTCTGAAATCAGCAAGATGAAATTCAATTAAGAGAAGTGCAAAGTACTACACTTAGGTAGAAAAAACCAAATGCACAGCTACAAAATGGGGAATAACTGACTAGGGGCAGTACTATTGCTAAGGATCTGGGGGTTTAGTGGCTCACAGATTGAATATGAGTCAATGTGATGCAGCTGTGACAAAGGCTAATGTTCTGGGGTGTGTTAGCAAGATTGTTGGTTGTAAGATATGTGTGCATTTATCTATTTGTTTATTGGCCACTCCTTTTGTTCATTTTAAACCTGCTGCCCATTAATTTCGTTTGGTGACCCCTAGTTTTTGTATTACGCGAAGGAGTAAATAATACTTCCTTATTTACTTTCTCCACACCAGTCATGATTT
This sequence comes from Mesoclemmys tuberculata, assembly GCA_007922155.1. Classification (NCBI taxonomy): domain Eukaryota; kingdom Metazoa; phylum Chordata; order Testudines; family Chelidae; genus Mesoclemmys; species Mesoclemmys tuberculata. The sequence goes on from ML675640.1 coordinate 15,951,066, forward strand.
TATAGACCTCTATCACATCCTTCTCAGTCATCTCTTTTCCAACCTGAAAAGTCCCGCTCTCATTAATCTCTCCTCATATGGAAGGTGTTCCATCCCCCTAAACATTTTAGTTGCCCTTTTCTGTACCTTTTCCAATTCCAATGTATCTTTTTTGAGATGGGGCAACTAGATCCGTATTCAGTATTCAAAGTCTGGGCATACCATCGGTTTATAAAGAGGCATTATGATATTTTCTGTCTCATTGTCTATCCCTTTCCTAATGATGCCTAACATGCGTTTACCTTTTTTGACTGCCACTGCAGACTGAGTGGATGTTTTCAGAGAACTGTCCACAATGACTCCAAGATCGCTTTATTTTCTAGACCCCATCATTTTATATATATAGTTGGGATTATGTTGTCCAATGTACATTACTTTGCATTTATCAACATTGCCTCTTTCCATGACAAGAATCAGAGCTGCAACAAGGAAAGTGCTCCATGGTTTTCACTGTTTGCTGCAGAGGTGCCAAAATGTTGCTCCCGACACCAGTTCTGCTGAAATAACAAAATGAAACTGTTACTTATGCCTTTCTGCCGACAATAAGGAGGACGCTGATTGTAGACCACAGACCTACACTTGTAGCACAACTGTCACACTCTGGTTGTACTCCTTCACCTGCAATTAGGAGCAAGGACAGCTCACCATGCTAGGGCGCTAGGACAACCTCAGGGCATGACAAATACGAAATCCTAACAATTCCTGAGCATCCCAAGGTGCTTCGCAGAGTTAGCTACCGGCTGCATAGTGAGTGTATAGTGTTCACAGAAATAGCACCTCACACCCTGACTGGGATCCTGGTGAGGAAATGTGTCTGGGACTGTCCCAGAGACAGGACTGAAGTGCCCTTAGTTTTACATATCGTCTACTAGACCATACCACTAACAAGACAGCGCAGGACTCCCCAAGCGCTGCACTAGGCAGGATTCCAAGTCCTAGTTGGCAGTGCTATTGTTCTCTTTTGGCCTTCCGGCCCAGAGCTGAGAGAGCTGCAGGCGAGTGCTAGGACAGCTGGGACCATTTGTTTAAATAAAAGACAAAGATTTTTATTCTGATTTTTATTTTATATCTCAGTCCACTGAGAGGGTCCCACTCGGAAGGGGTTCAGAGAAAGGCATGGCTAAGAAGATGGATGTCTGTGCCGTATCCCCCTAGTCTTGCTCCAGGGGCCGTGGAATGCTGGATCTAGAATGCTTTCCCTGGGCTACTGCAATAGTTCCACTTCCAGCCCTGACAGGAAACAAGACGAGCAGGGGCTCCACTGGGAAAATTCTGAGCTGTCTAAGCTTTTGTGAGCCCCTCCCTGCCTGCCAGGGGTGTAAGAAGTGTAAAATCAATTAATGATTGGAGTCCATGGTAATGAGGGGGCCAATAAACCAACAGATAAATGCACAAGTGGATATAAACACATGTGCATGTGTGCGCAGACACACACACACACACACACACAGCTGGTAAACATTTTTGACGGAACAGTTTTCCTTCAGAAAATGTCGTCTTAGCAAAATCAAAATGTTTTTCAAGAACATGAGAGTTTGACTAAATTTTTTATGGGAAATGTCAAACCAAATGATTGACTTTTTAAACTGTCTCATTTCAGCTTTATCCTTTCATTCTGACTTGATTAAAATATTAATTTTAATATATTGCTGTTAATCTTATATATAATATTGTGGTTACTTGTTTCTATTTTAACATGATCAAAACAAAAGTTAGAGATTATTGAAATGAAATATTTCAGTGGTTCCAAGTCTAAATGCATTGGAATTTTTGTTTTGTGGGAAATTTCAAAATTTTGTCTTTTCCTTTCAATTCAGAACTAAACAAGTTTCAAAATGCTTGAACTCCCCATGGCATGGAAGTCTCATTTTCTGTTAATTTGCTGGCACCTGACAGCATTGCAGAGGACTGAGGAGAGGGATGGTTTTGAGCCATAGCCCCGAGGGCAGTGTGAGAAAGGCAAGGGATGTCTGTGAAGAGGCTGACAAATGGGTGAGCCAGGCTGGAATCATTGGCAGAGAAAAAGAAGTGAGGCTGAGACATAGCGATAGATGTGACTGAACAAGCAGAGAGAGGCAGAGCTGTGAGGGCCTAGGAAGTGAGTAAAACTGCTTGACCTTGATGCAGTGACATAGGGCAAGTCAGTGGAAGGATAAAAAGTGGTGGGAGGGATGTGGCCAGAGTTGGGGTAAGGAAAACGATCTTAGCAAGTGCACTTGGTATGGCTCAGATGCATATAACAGAGCTGGCCCAAAACTGTTCCATTGAAAAAGTGTCCCAATAAAAATTCAGGTTACATCAAAAACAAAATGTTTCATGGGGAAAATGACAATTTTTACAATTTTTTCCACTGGAAATTTGAAATTTCAGTTAAAAATCTTTAAAAAACAAAACAAAATCCAAAGCAAAAATTTCACTTGAAGTAAAAATTGTTTGTAAAAGAAATATATATTTTTATATTTTCCCTTTTCTCCTTTTTTTTGCCACTGACTGACATAGAATGAGTCGTTTGATTTCCTCCTTTTCCATCACTTTGGAAAAGGGAAAAAAGAAAGTCCAAGAAAAATCCTGGACTTGATTCATTTTATTGCAAAGTGAGAGCAGAAAAGGGAAGTTTTTAAAAGTTGCAGGTAGTGGCAAAGAGGGGGAAGGGAGAAAAATTAAAATTCAAGCATTTGACCTTTCAAAATTTAAAAAATCCTAAATTTTTATTAAAAATATGTTGTGAATTTTTTTTAAATAGCTGCATTCTTAAGCCTTCCCTTTAACATGGCACTGGTCAATTCACTAATGTCTGACTCCAGTTCTATGGATGCCAGGGCACAGAGCCATAACATCATGAAGAGATAAAGGTGGTGACTCTCTGATGAGCACTTTGCTAAAAATGCATTGCTAGCTCCTAATGCAAACCCGTCAAGAAATGATCATTTAATAGCTCCATCACTTCCTATCTCCATCACACCCTGTACTTCAAGGATTTCACAGCGAGAGTGGGTCGCAGCCATCTCCACAATAACAATATTGTCATTGCCCAGTGCTTCCTTTAGCTCGTTTCAGTCGCAGGTCTGTGGGGTCAGTTGTAGGCCCCTATTATTAGCGCTTTAGTGCTTCTATCCACAGCATTTGCCTAATCCAGATTGATTCACATATTTCATAGCTGCTGGCAGTTCCACTTGCTTAGCCGTTACATTTCTCCTGGTATCACCTCTCTCTGTCTCTCGGTTAAGCTGCAGGTGAGAAGCTGACTGCCACGTTTGCAACATCCCACAGGTGGAAGCCCCACATCTGGATTTCAGCACGGGCCCTTTGTATTAGTTTTCCTTTGTCTACTCCTGTATCCATCTAGTTTAGTTCAGCTGTTTATGGACATGATTCCCTCCACAGTCCACATGACATATTTTTATTCTGGTATCAGTTATGTCTAGAGAATCTCAGAAATACTGTGGCAAAGCTATTTAATTATCTAATACGATTGGCTAGTTTTTAAGAGCAATGGCTTCACTGTGGAATACATTACTGCTCTCAGATTAAATGCTAGATAGTAGCTGAAGTACCCAGCTTAAAAAAACTGGCTCGGATTCGTCACTTTAAAAGGGGCCAGTCTAAAAGCTGTAAGAGCTCTGACATCTGGAAAGGACAGTCCCTCCAGTGCAGTTTATGGAAGAAGAAAGGTATTGCTCGGACAGAGAACAACCGTTTGGTTAAGGAGCCTGATCCCAGACGGGCGTCAGGCAGCACAACTCAAGCTATTTTCCAGGACTGCAGTTTAAACTCTAACCCAGAGAAGCAGTTCCTGAGCTTCGTTTTGACAGCCCTGTTGAGTCCTGACACAGTAAGGGTACAACCATGCCTGGCCCCATTAACAATCTCATGGAGCACTTAATATATTGGACCAAGGCCCGTTCTCAGTTGCCTGCAACCCCATTACGCTATATAAAACTGAGGAGAATTTGGTCCTTTCTCCTCCACACGCAAATGTGTGAAATTCCACCATTTTGGTGACCATCCTGTGAATACAAAATGGCAACCGGCACAGCTGCATCCATCAGTGGCTGCCACCATGTACAAATCTGCTGATTACGTCCCAGTTGTCACGCCACTCAGTGAGAAGTGATGCTAAATTAGAACAACTAATTGCACCTCTCTTTGAAACGATCAGGATGACAAATCAGTGATAATCTCTTCAATTCTAGATGATAGCTATTGCCACCAGCTCTGGCCTTTCATCAGTGTTATTATACCGCTGCCACCGTGGAGAGCAGTCCTGGTGCCTTTTTCACTTGGCTCAGGTCCACATAGACAACAGGGCTGGCAAGACCTTTTGCTCACACTGCAGGACATAAGGCGAACCTCGTCTAGTTTTCTAGCCTTTCGCCACTTTGGGAAAAATGCCAAGGAAAATGCAGCATCACGTTCTCAGTTTGTCTTTTACTGAGTGTGCCAATGCTTGGCGAGATCATGCCCCTTAGCTGCGCCACTGGCTACACCAAGCAAACGCTGGAGATTATAATATGCATCTGGGGCTGGCTCTAAGCCACACTGAGGTTAGTCAGTGGGCTGAGTCGTAGTGCTACCATACATGCAATCAAATCAAACAGCAGTGGGCTCCATGCAGAACCACTGGGTGCAGTTCTCCAGCCCATGTCACACAGGAGACCAGACTGGGTGATCGAAATGACCCTTCTGGCGGTGAAATCCATGAATCTGCACAACTGACAGGAATGATGTCACCAGCCTCACTCCGATCGCCGCGTTTCTGTAATGTGTGTGCAGTATGTACAGCCTACGGGTACGCCCATTGGAATCAGGGGACACAAGGTTGGGCCGTTAGGTTCAGAGCCACCCATGTCGATGAAGAGATTCCCACTGACTTTATGGGGTGTCAGATTGTACCCTCAGTAAAGTGAAAACCTGGGGACTAGACGGGAACACTCCCCTCCTCCCCCCGCCCACACTTCCTTGTTGTTTGCATTGAGAACTTTGTTGTGCGTGTCACAGATTCATCCAAAGCCTCTTCAGTAGGCCCTTTCCCCTTGGAGTTTCCCCATTTCCCCCACTCCTGAGCCCCCGATTCCCTCCTCCCATCATAGTGCTTCCCTGGCCACGTTTCACTGTTTTCCTTTCTTTTGAAGACCAAGAAGCGAGTTCTGCCTGAATGTTTCCCACGGAAGGGACAGAAGGTGCAAGGTGATTTGCTTTGGAGTCTAATGCCCAAGTGGAAGCTAGTTCTGAGTGTACCTATGGCCCACCTTACCCCGAGTCCTATTTAATTCCTTCCTAATAGACTGTAACCCAGACTCTGGCAATCAGTAGGCAGCTGCCTTTCCTCCTGAGCCCAACCCTGCTGTGATGACCGAAAGGTCTTGGTTTCAAGGAGCTGCGCTGAGTAAGGCAACATTTGAGTGGAGATCTGTGGCAAGATCAGCCCTACAAAGCTTGAGCAGAACAAACAGTGTTTCCAGCAAAGGTAAGGGGTCACCCCACATTCTCCCACCAGTTGTATGCACGCCCCTTCTTAAGCCTTGTCTGGCCCACCAGCCTTTCTGTGTCTGGCTGGCTGAGTGCACAGGCCTGCCCAGAGCCGCGGCTCAACTCCGCCATCCCAGAATCACTGGCTACTCTGCACCTTGGGGGCAATCGGCTGAGCACACCTCCTGGGGCTCGGTCAAATGCCCAGGCCTTGGGCCAAGTGCATCACACATGGCCTGAACGCTTCATTTTCGGGGTGGGGGGCTCAGCTTCCTCTGTGGCACCAACAGCTGCCCTGGGAAAACATGGTTACTTACCAGTAACTGTTGTTCTTCGAGACGTATTGCGCATATCCATTCCACTAGGTGAGTGCGCGCCCTCGTGCACGGTTCCCGGATTTTTTCCCCCTAGCAGGCTCTGTAGGGCTGGCTCCAGCACCCCCTGGAGTGCCGCGCTCATGCTGTGGTACTTAGGGTGCCACCAGCCCCACAGACCCTCGGTCCCTTCTTTCTGCCGACTCCGACAGCGGGGACGGAGGGTGGGTGTGGAATGGATATAAGCAACACATCTCGAAGAACAAGAGTTACTGGTAAGTAATCCTGTTTTCTCTGTCGAGGGATTGCTCATATCCATTCCACTAGGTGACTAAAAAGCCGTACATTGGAGGTGGGTAGGAGTCATCGGTGAGCTGCCCTCGGCACAGTTCTGCCGACTTGCACATCCTCCCTCGCCTGCTGGACGATGGCGTAGTGTGAGGCAAAGGTGTGCATCGACGACCAGGTGGCAGCCTTGCAGATGTCGTGGAGAGGGACCCTTTCCAGGAAGGCCACTGATGAGGCCTGGGCCCTGGTTGAGTGCACCGTCACGATCCCAGGGAGCTGGACGCCTGCTAGCTCGTAGCAGTGCTTTATGCAGGCGGTGATCCATCTGGAGATGCACTGTGTGGAGACCGGGGATCCCTTCATCCTGTCCGCCACTGCGACAAAGAGTTGCGTGGTCCTCCGGAGGAGCTTCGTCCTTTCAATGTAGAAGGCCAGGGCCCTCATCACATCCAGGGTGTGTAGTCTAATCTCCTCCTCCAACCCGTGTGGTTTAGGGAAAACGCGGGAGGAAAATGTCTTGGTTATAATGGAATGGGGAGACCACCTTGGACAGGAAAGCTGGATGGGGTCTCAGCTGCACCTTATCCCAGAAGAACACAGTGTAGGGAGGCTCCGAGATCAATGTAATTCCCATGTAACAACGGCTGCACGTGCATGACTCTGACACGCGCTCCAGCATGGCAGGGGAGGGTTCACCATGGCACAGAGAAAACACAACACTCTGCATGCAGAGCTCAGCATGCTTCCATTGCTTTACAATCGCACTGCAAAGACAACTTGTCCCACCGCTTCTAAACCATTGTGCTGGGTCTGCACAGGTGCTGGCGTTATCAGACAGCCAGAGAATCCACGCTGGGGACGGCCTAATCCTCCCTCCACTCCAGATCTCGGCTCCCCATCTGCCACATGGGATGATGCTCTACCTCCGGGGACTGATTCATTGACCTGGGCATGTCCACTGAGCAATCAGGCGGCCTGGGGCACACTGCATGCTACTGCTCTTCCGAGGGCAGTCAGCAGAGGGCTGGGGCCTGCAACCACTGACAGCTGAGCTGCTCCACGCTATGGAGGCCCTGGCCCCAGAGGCAGGGCTTCCTGGGCAGAAGGGTTAATTAATGCAACGTCGCCACATACAGGAATAATGCACTTGCTTTTAACAGCTTCATTTGCGTATTATCCCGGGCATTCAGTTCCCTGATCCCTAGCATCACAGTGGTTCAGCAGACTTAGGCACAGCATGTGTGCACGTGCACGCATGTGTGAGCACACAGAGCAACACAGATGCCCCTGGACATGGCAAGGTGACTTTCAGCCTTTGCCTGTTTAGTGTGGCTAGGCCTTTAAGCTGGGAGCACCAGCTTGCAGTGGAGACCCCTGACCTGTCACACGCGGTTCTCTGTGCTCCATGCTCCATGCACCAGCGTGCGGTGAGGGTCGGGTCCTGCGTTCATTCCCCAGTTCGCCTTTCTCTATAGCATGGGGCATGGCTCACCTGCTGGTGGATTCCCTGAACCTTGAAGTCTTTAAGGTCTATGAGTTGAGGACTCCAGTAACTCAGTCTTAGGTCAGGGATCTATTACAGGAGCGGGAGGGTGGGGTTCTCTGGCCTGTGTTGTGCAGGAGCTCAGACTAGATGATCATATTGGTCCCTTCTGATGTTAAAGTCGATGAGGAGTGACACTGCCAGAGGATTATAGCGCAGGGCTCACCAGCTCAGAAAGGCAGCTACCGTCAGGGCTCCAAGGGACAGGGTATAACAGAGCCACACGAGGGACGTCAGCCTGGGGGGAATCTAACATTACCAAAATGACATCGACTGGAGCTTGACCTCTTGCAGGGTTTTCATTTGTTTTTGCAGAAAAGTGGGTTAAAAGAGAGTCCCTTGAGACCCAGCCAGGCAGAGGGGCAAATGCAAAGCTTTGGGCTAGTGGCCTGGCCTCGGGCATTCCTGGCTGCCTGTTCTAATGCCAGCTCTCACACAGCCGCCCTCACTGGCTTTGGGCCAGTCACTGAATGAGGCTCATTACATTTTTAAAGCACTTGCCTGGCTCGATCCTCCCAGCACCCCTGTGTGTCGAGGCAGAAGGAAGATGTCAAGTGCCAAGCTTTATAATTAATAGACGGGCACAATGCCCTCGGTAGAGGCAGCCGGCCATCTAGGGCGATTCACCTTCGGCGCTCCAGGGAGGTCAAATCCTGAACCATTTTTAGAAAGGAGTGAAGCCGGTTCAGAGACGGTAAAATGCTGAGAGCCCAGCGAGCACTGACTCTGGGGATCCGCTTGCAATGAGAGAGAGCTGTACGAGTGTATGCACTGGAAAGCCTGGCCTGTGTCTGGGGACTGGTGCCCCTGGCAGACACCTCAGACCCACAACAATGCTGGCATGCATGGAGAGCCTAAGCCGGCGAGACTCACTGGCAGAGCACGTGGGCAGCTCTTGCTGCAGCTGCCCAGGCTATGCCTGGTCTGCGGCTAAGCAGAGGCCCTCATTCCCCAGGGCTGTGGCCCTGGCACCTCCTGCCAGCGCTGAGTCACCCCCAGACAGGCTGAAATATTCCCTATAGACGGGGTGTCGTTTCAGAAACACTCAGGGGAGGCACGGGGGTACTGTGTCAGCATGTCAGATGTGATTACATTATATTCTGCAAAGTCAGGGGGAGGGCAAAACATGGAAGACAGAATGTAGCAAAGCCCATGAAAAGCTGGGGCGGGGGAAGGAGCAACCTGAGGTCTGGGGGAGCGACTGCCCCCACAGTACGATGCCCCTGCCTGTGGATAACACACTTGGGATTCAGCCTTTCTGGGAAAGGAACTAGCTGGCAATTCTGCAGGAACCCCATAAACTATCACAGCTCCCCACTTCGTACGGTACAGCTCAGCACCCGCCCAGCCCCTCTCACCCACCGACACGCACACGGGGCATCTGCCGCTCAGCCAAGAAGGACTGCGGTTGAGCTGCCCATTGCTCCTCCTGCTGGGAGACCGACACATCCAGCCCCTGCTCAGGAATCCGGCTCTCACTTACGTACAGGCCAGGGCAGCTGCCAGCGACCCTGCCCGACACAGTATTTCTGCATGGGCTGCCCCACAGCCATGAGCAGCGCTCTGCTCCTTGGAGTCCATGAGACGCTCAACAGCAAAGCCAGGGTGGTGCTGGTCGGAGGTGTCGCCTGGGAGTGCAGCCGCATGGTTCTGGGATGACTCACGGCCTGAAAGGGATGGGAGAGCAGACTGGATCAAGAGAATGGCACCAAAGGTCCGAGAAGCACGGGACTGGTGCCTAGGACTAGACCCAGTGCCTACTGTAGCCAAGGAATAGGCTCCCTGACTTCAAGAGCTTCTGGATGAGGCTCCTGGTACACAGTCACCATGCACATGTTTTAATACCGCATGCAATTACTTAACCCACTGTGTCAGCTTAAAGGGCCAGCAGGCTCTGTACCGTCATTTGTCAGTGTCACTGCATGTGCACTCAAAGCAGAGCTGTGCTGGATCTCCCAACAGGATCTCCAGGTTTGCTTGTGTACAATAGCCCAGTGTCAGCTCAGCTAACTCCCAGCATTTAGATACTGCCATAAAAATGCAATGATGCCCTTGCAGCACATAAAAATCCGGGCCTTTGAGGAGAAAGGGCACTTGCCGTTCCCCCATGGCAGGCTCGCTGGGGTGCATTACGAATGTTATCGCTGTGAACAGAACGTGCCGAGAAACGCAAGAGAAATGAGCATTAAGACCTCATCAAAACCAGGTAAAACATGGTTACTTACCAGTAACTGTTGTTCTTCGAGACGTATTGCACATATCCATTCCACTAGGTGAGTGCGCGCCCTGGTGCACGGTTCCCGACCTTTTTCCCATTAGCAGGCTCTGTAGGGCTGGCTCCGGTACCCCCTGGAGTGCCGCGCTCATGCTGTGGTACTTAGGGTGCCACCAGCCCCACAGACCCTCAGTCCCTTCTTTCTGCCGACTCCGACAGCGGGGACGGAGGGTGGGTGTGGAATGGATATGAGCAACACATCTTGAAGAACAACAGTTACTGGTAAGTAACCATGTTTTCTCCGTCGAGGGATTGCTCATATCCATTCCACTAGGTGACTAAAAAGCCGTGCCTTGGAGGTGGGTAGGAGTCATCGGTGAGCTGCCCTCACCACGGCTCTGCCGACTCACACATCCTCCCTCGTCTGCTGGACGATGGCGTAGTGCGAGGCAAAGGTGTGCATCGACGACCAGGTGGCAGCCTTGCAGATGTCGTGGAGAGGGACCCTTTCCAGGAAGGCCACTGACGAGGCCTGGGCCCTGGTTGAGTGCGCCGTCACAATCCCAGGGAGCTGGACGCCTGCTAGCTCGTAGCAGTGCTTTATGCAGGCGGTGATCCATCTGGAGATGCACTGTGTGGAGACCGGGGATCCCTTCATCCTGTCCGCCACCGCGACAAAGAGTTGTGTGGTCCTCCGGAGGAGCTTCGTCTTTTCGATGTAGAAGGCCAGGGCCCTCCTCACATCCAGGGTGTGTAGTCTAATCTCCTCCTCCAACCCGTGTGGTTTAGGGAAAACGCGGGAGGAAAATGTCTTGGTTATAATGGAATGGGGAGACCACCTTGGGCAAGAAGGCTGGGTGGGGTCTCAGCTGCACCTTATCCCGGAAGAACATGGTATAGCGGGGCTCTGAGGTCAATGCTCTTAGCTTGGAGACCCTCCTAGCTGAAGTAATGGCCACCAGGAAGGCCACCTTCCAGGACAGGATCAGCAGGAGGCACGTGGCCAAGGGCTCGAAGGGGGACCCCGTCAGTCTAGAGAGGACTAGGTTGAGATCCCAGAGAGGCGCCGGGTCACAGACCTGCGGGTAGAGCCCCTCAACCTTTGTAGTTGCGATATTATCGCTGACATGGCCTCGAATCTCGAGCGTGGGAGGGAGGCTCTGGCCCACACCGAGTCTAGGGAGGCCCCTATAAACTCTATGCATTGCACTGGGGACAACGTCGATTTCTGCTTGTTGACGAGCAACCCCAGATTGCTGCAGGTGGCACAGACGGGGGATACTGCCTTGTGCACCTGAGACCTGGGCCTGCCCCTTATCAACCAGTCGTCCAGGTAGGGGAAGATCAGAACCCCTCTTCGCCTCAGGTAGGCCGCCATCACCGCCATACATTTTGTAAATACCCTGGGGGAAGATGACAGGCCAAAGGGCAGGGCCAGAAACTGGTAGTGGCCACCGGCTACTGTGAACCTGAGGAAGCGCCTGTGGCTGGGGAGGATGGAAATATGAAAATACGCATCCTTCAAGTCGAGGGCGGCAAACCAATCTCCTGGATTCAGAAATGGGATAATGGCCGCTAGGGACACCATGCGAAACTTGAGTTTCTTTATGAACCTGTTTAACCTGTGCAGGTCCAATATGGGCCTGAGACCGCCCTTGGGTTTCGGGATGAGGAAGTACCTTGAGTAGAACCCCCTCCCCGCCTCGAGTGGCGGAACTGCTTCTACCACTCCTTTATCTAGTAGAGAGTGGATCTCCTGAACCAGGAGTTGCTCATGAGATGGGTCCCTGAAGAGGGATGGGGAAGAGGGAAATTGGGAGGGAAAGCCATAAACTGAAGGGTGTAACCCCGGCGTACTATATCGAGAACCCAATGGTCCAATGTCATGTCCCGCCAGTGTTCGTAAAAGGGCCTTAACCTGTCTCTGAAGGCCAGGGGTGAATCCAGGAGGGGGATAACGATGCCACCCTTGGGCACACTATCAAAATTGCTGCTTCCCTTTGGGACCCTTGGGGGGCTGCTGCTGGGAAGCGGAGGACGACTCGGAGCAGTCGCACTGTCCAACACCCCTGCCCCTCGTGGGAGGAAGGGGCCTAGGTGGTGGCCTAGGTTGCTGCTGCTGTTGCTTCTGGCGGGGCTGCTGCCTCGCTGCCTGGGAGGTGTACAGGCCCAAGGAGCATAGCGTGGCCTAGAGTCCTTCAGGGTGTGCAGCTTCTCATCCATTTTATCGGAAAACAGGCCAGCCCCATCAAAGGGCAGGTCCTGGACAGAGTGCTGCACTTCTTGGCACAGCCCTGAAGATTGGAGCCACGCCGAGCGCCGCATGGCAATAGCGGAGGCCATAGCCCTGCTCGCCGTGTCCACTGCATCCGATGCAGTCTGGAGAGCTGCACTGGCAACAGTCACCCCCTCTTCCAGGACCATGGCAAAGTCCGCCACTTGGTCCTAGGGTAAGTCCTCTGCGAACCTTTGCATCGAGTCCCACAGGTTGAGGTTTTACCTCCCCAAGAGGGCTTGGTGGTTCGCTATCCTAAACTCTAGCGCCCCTGTGGAATAGACCTTTCTTCTGAAGAGGTCTAACTTCCTGCCCTCCTTATTCTTGGGGGTAGAGCCTTGGGCCTCCTGTCTGTCCTTTTGATTGGCAGTATCGACCACCAAAGTCCCCGGGGCTGGGTGCATAAAGAGGTACTCATGCCCCTCAGCAGGCATGTAGTACTTTTTCTCGGCGCCCTTGGAAGTTGGGGTGACCGAGGAGGGGGTTTGCCAAACCACCTTGGCGAGCCGCAGCACCCTATCATGCATGGGTAGCACCACTCTCGATGGACCCTGGGCCCCCATACGCCCAAAGAGAGGGTCTTCCTCCTCCGCTAGTTCCCTGACCTCAAGGTCGAGAGGCCACCCTCTTCAGGAGTTCTTGGTGTGCCCTGAAGTCAATCAAGGGCGTCCTTTGGTCCCTATATGCCGCCTCATCCTGCGACGAGGACGAGGACAGGTGATGCAGCCCTGTAGAGGGTCCTTCACCAGGATCTGACTCCTCTCCTGAGGAGCGATCCATTTCCATTCACTGCTGGACAAACCCAAAGAGTGGCAGTGCCGTCTGGATCGGTGCCAGTGCCTGGGCGAAGCCGATGATGACAACAAAGACTGGTGCCGCGGCAGTGAGGACTTGCGACGTGTCTTCTCTGGTGCTGGTGAGCGGTGCCAGGACCTACACCTTGGTGCCGTGTCCGAGTCAGAAGCTCGAGAACAACCGGCTGGCGACAGCGATCTTGACCGGTGCCGCCTTGGGGACTGACTGCGGTGCCGAGATGACTCATTGGTGTCTGAGGAGCTGTCCAGCTCGACACTCCGGTGACGAGTGATGGGCAGTCGTTGCTCTGGTGCCAGGCATGCCCACCCTTCAGGGACACCCATCGCGGGTTTGCCCCGGGACACAGGCCTGTCTCCCTCGGCCGAGGGAGGGCCAGAGGCGTGGGCAAGACCAACAAGGCTCGAGCTGCCTGAAACGCCTCCGACGTCGAAGGGTCCTGCAGAGGGGGTCCCCCACTCCCAGGAGTCGGGGGAGGTTCCCTCGGGTCCACTGCCAGTGCTGGAGGCTGCTCGCGCAGTTCCAGCACCTCCGGGCTCGACCCTGGCCGCTCCTGCCGTGTGGGGGAGGGGGAGCACTCCGTGCGGTGATGGCACGTCGTCTTCTTCTTCGGCACCGGGGAGGCTTAGTGCCGAGTTGCCCCCAGTGCCGGCGGGGTGCTCTGCACCGGTGACATGCTCAGTGCCAAGGAGATGCAAGGTGGCTCGGATGCCGGACAAAGCACTGCCTCCATGAGGATTGCCTTCAGCCTGATATCCCTCTCCTCCAGTGCAGGGTTTAAACCCCGGTGAGCCAGGCATGGCCGGGTCGCTTGAGCCCTAAAGCTCTCTAACTTTCCTAAACTAAACTATTCTAACTAACGAAGTTCAGGGAGAACTGCTATAGTAAAAACGAACAAGGGAAAAATACTTGCGGGAGCAAGTGTTGTTCCAGTCACGTCATGGGCGGAAAGAAGGGACTGAGGGTCTATGGGGCCAGCGGCGCCCTATGTACCGCGGCATGAGTGTGGCACTCCAGGGGGTGCTGGAGCTGGCCCTACAGAGGCTGCTAAGGGAAAAAAGTCTGGGAATCGTGCACGAGGGCAACGCACACACCTAAGTGGAATGGATATGAGCAATCACTCGAAGACAGAAAGAAAAATTGCAGCTCCTCAACACAGTCAAGAAAAAGAAATCCAGAATGCAGCCTCCCCTAGCTAGAGCTGCCTGCATCTGTTCTGGATGCATACGATAATATAGCTATAGTTACTGCGATGCACTGACTCAGGCCCACACACAGACACTCGTACCATCCATGTTAATTATTACACAGCGGTACACATTAGACATCTACATATGTACACACACACAGCAGGTAAGTAGCTCCTTTCTCCTAGTGAAATGGGAATACAATTGGTACACAGAGACTTTGTCCTAAAAAAACCCCTTTAACTCTGCCTTTTCTCCTCCTCCGACTCATTCCCAGAATGACTGCATCTGAATCCTGATTCTCCCTGTGAATTCCAAACTGACTCCTATATTTGTATTTGCTTATAGGATTTTTATCCCCGCCCTGGTGACTTTCAGCACATTATTTACATTGTAACACGTGAAAGTACTTCTTTATTGTGCTGTCTTTTGTGTAAGCTACAAATTGCTATATCTATTCTGCTCCGGATGGACTCGTCCACTCCCCAGTTTGCCACTGTACTCAGGCCACGACAAGCAGAAAGGTCTGAAAGACAAACCATGGTGTCTAGTGTAATCTCTGTGCTCATAAACCCTGATTACAGGAGTGGAGCGAATACACTGAGAAAGGCCCAATCATCGCTCGTGTGCCGCTGTCGTCTCCCATAACAAAGACATTTCAGATCAAAGGAAAGGGTTAATCCCAATGCAGTTGTTGCACTGAGTCTTGGCGGTCTGAACGCTGCCAAGTCCTGAAAAATGGCCACCGGGCAAGCTGCTGAGACTAATCAGAATAAGATTGGAAGATGTCCACATCAATCAATCACTTGTTGACAGATGACTGGAAGCCCCCACTGTGACCATGGCCAGCTGACCAACACTCAGCTGAAGCTGCGTTCTAACATTAGCCTGTTTGTTTCGTGTGGGTGGCTGCTGCGTTATGACCTTACCGGTCAATCAATCTTGCAATGAGTAGTCTGTCTGACAGAGATGTTAATTACCGATACTCTTCATGCATTGAAAAGCTTGATCTTCCCAAACTCACTGTCACTTAGGTAGAAATCGAGGCTAGAGTTATTTTCTGTTCTGGGTTCTGGGATTCCTAAGTGGCAGCTACTTCCAGGACATGTGCAGCACCCACTGCTTGGGCTCTATACACAGAGATCCTGGGGCTGTTGTGAGCTTTACCGTAGATTAACCTTTATTTATTGTACTCATATAATTAGCCTCGCGGCTGTTGCTTACACCAATAACTACCTGAGCTAGAGCCAAGAGGAAGGCGAAGGAGACAAACAGGCATCAATTAAACCTCGCAAGCTGTTAGTCATGAAGTTCTTTCCAGCTGCAAAGTGCTCCCAGTGACAAATGCCCTAGCTGGCACTCAGCATTATTACGGCTTTCGAGATGCCTCTGTCTTTCATGCGACGCTTCTTGTACACATGTGAGTGCTCCCTGTTGCGCAGTCTGTTTACAGGGGCTGGGGGAAGGCCTCATCAAAACACACTGAAAGCAACACTCAGTGGCTGAGGGAAAACAAAATTCATTTAGAGCTGCTTGCTCTGAAGTCGCCTTTTTGAGGCAGCAATCATGGCAAGTCAGACTGGCAGCAAGGAGGAGCTGGAGGAGAGAAGCGTCACGCCCACTATATGGCCTCTCCACCCTGCTTTCACGTCAAATAGCCAGTCCGCCAGCCAAAAAGCTGAGACTAGAGCCCATTCCAAGGAGGGCAATAAAGCCTTGCATTTCTGACCGCTAAAGAGTGAGCACGCCTGAAGCCAGGGGCTCCTCTGCTTGCCAAGGCTACAGCGCAGCCCAATAATAAACATGCAGCACCCAGGGACACGGCTGGACCTTGCAGAGCCTATACCACATGCTGAGCTCTCTGGTCCGATCCAGCAGTCAGCTCCGTGCAGGGAACTCTGTGATTCAGCCATTCTTGAGCAAGGTGACTCTGAACTGCTAGTATCGGAGATTGGTGGAGCAAACACTTGGGTTGCCCAAGCACTTCCCACCGGTCTTTTGTCTGGCCTGCTCTCAGACCCTGCAGAGTCCTGTGCCGAGGCGATTCTGCTGTCTCTGCTTCTAAACATTTCCTTCAGTGGAGCCGTCCCATCCCCTGCTCCCAGCCCATCTGGTGGATGGCCCATCTTCTCCTCTGAGCCAACGCCACGTTCCGAGCACACCTGCACACACCCTGAGCCCTGCGTGCACACCTGGCAGAATGTGCACTGTGCTGATGGACACAACCCCTGCCCTGAAGAGCTTAAATCGAAAAGGCGAATAAAGAGACAAGGGGAGGGGGATAATGTGACAGAGGCAAGGTGTTCAGGCAGTGAAGGGCAGACACCTTCTTATCCTGGCCCCAGATGCACTGTTAGTCCTAGCAGGCAGATAAAGGTAAAGGATGTCACAGATGCACCTATTTTAGGCACATGGAAATGGGTGCGTTCAAGGACTGATGGAAACGAGGGGCACATGTCAGCCTGTGGAGTTCTTCCAGGAGATTTCATTAATGCCATTTAATGAAAAGGACACAGCTCCTCAGCAGCTCCAGGCAATGGGCACAACCCAACGGATCTCCCTTCTGAGCATGGCTCTCTAATGCACTTAATATCCAGACTGGCGCCTAGGCGATCCCCTTCCACATTTCTGTCTCCAGGTCTCACCCTGGGTGGAACAGGTACACTGGTGGCTGGCACTGACATGCAGCCACTCCACAGACATGTTCCCTATAACAAAGAGATTGCTGCTAGTGCATGTAGTCCACCTGGTCACACCCCCACCTCCCCCCCACCCGTGCAACTGCCCCTCCAAACAAAGCCAGCATTGTACAGCACATTAAAATCCTCAGCGGGAGATTTTTTCCCTACAGGAAATGCTTGGATTGTAAATCTACCCTACGCATGATAACCCTGCGATCTGCCAGAGCTGTACTACGCAGGGCAGTGAGAAGTATAATACGGTTACAATAAATTATCTCTGACTTCACTAGCACAGGAGTATTTTTATGGGAACTCTTGTATGGGCTGTACAATAGCTCTCTCCCCCCCCACCCCCAAATGAAGGCTGTGGTATTAGGAGAGATGGTCCTTTGTGGAGATACTTTCAAAGGTCCCTTCTGCCCTCTGTCTGGGTCTGTTGGAAGTGGCACTTTTTGACAGGATCAGTCCATATGCTCAGAGTTTTCTCAGGGATGCTTTTCTATAAGCTCTGCTCTAGGAATTATTTGGGGCAGTTCTCTGGCTTATGCCATACAGGATGTTAGACTAGATGATCATAATGGTCCCTTCTGGCCTCAGAATCTAGGAACTGATGAATTCTTGCACTGAGTAGCAATCCAGTGGAGTAAGTCATGTAAGTGCATCGCACCATGAGTGCATAGGAGGACCCTTGGTAAGCAGGCGCTGTTTGATGTGTGAGCTGCTGCTGGACACACACTGGCGGTTGCCCTGACCTCGACAGTCCGTGTACGGCTGCTCCCTGAGGCAGTCACCTGGGCTCTGTGCCCTGCCTGAAGCAGAAAAGGCGACACATGAAAGCCTAGTTCTATTCTGTGGCCAAGCATGAGACACCAGCCCCACAGAGACCATCTCTTCTTGAGCCAGGTGGGGATCCTATCTGGGGCTAAGCAATTGAGGCCCTGCCCAGGTCAGGGAGGGCTGGCTTGCTTTTGTTAAGCCAGCAGAAGGTGCTGCTGAGAGGCTGACACCAAACTGCCCGATGGCTGGATCAAAAGCACACACGCGCTCACAGGAAAGCGCAGACACGCTTCACCTCCATGACATCTTGTCCCGTGAAGACCCCCCCGTCCCCAAAGCAGCAGGGCCGGAGCAGGGCTGCCAGCAGATCTCAGATCAGAAACAAGCCCCAGTGCATAACTTGCTCATTGCAGGCAAGCACCCCTTCCTCTGCCGCATTTCATCCCCCTCCTCAGGCTGCAGCGTGCAGCCCCATTCACCAGATTGCAAGGGGGGGACGGACCAGAGACATCCAGGGAGGGGGTGCTGGGTTCACAACCAGCTGACACAAATAGCCGGGTGCTGGCATGGCCACGGCAGACATGAACAAGCAGCCCCTCGGGGCACCAATGAAGCGAGGATGTGTGGGCTTGTTGTCTGCCCCAATAAAGTCACTCTCGTCTGCTAGCCCCTGCCTCCTAGAGCAGCTGCTGCCCGTGGCCCAGGCCGGGCATGCCCCCAGCACAAAGGGAACAGCCGCCGGATCAGAGGAGCAGCTTGGCCTGGCGCCCTCCCACCAAGGAGAGACGCAAGCCACAGGCTCCCCCCGCAAGCCCCATCCCTGCAGGCTCCTGCACGCAGCCATTCCGTGCCAGCTCACACCTCTGAGTGAGTACACGTGGCACATGGCAGCCGTCCTGCTCCAAAACCAGCCCCAGCTGGCGGGCAGCCACCCTCCCCACCCCGGAGTGCTGCTCCACAGAGTCTGGTGCACGCCTGCAGGTGTGTGCACACGCATGCTACACACGCCACGCACACGCTTGCATACCAGCAGCTAGCAGACATGGTTCTCATCCTGACTCGGGTTCTGTGCACGACCCCATTTGGCACAGTCCCTGGAAAGCCTGGCCTGCCTTCCACAGGGCCGTATGGCCCCCAAAGCCCCCCACGCTCTCTATAGGCCGTGAGAGGGTGGGGTTCCTGCGGCTGGGGGGGGGGGCTGTGGCCATCACTTGCTCATACGGCGCAGTGACCCAGGCTAGCTGGGACGTACTCTGTGAGGCAGCCGAAAGCAGGTATGAGTGAAGGAGCCGAACCTGCCCCAAGCTCTGCCCCCGCCCCCATATGTGGATCAACGCTGGGCCAGCACGTCAGGGTTGTCTGCACAATGGCACTGAGCGAAGACAATATTTCGGTGCCCAGTGCCTGTTATGGCATCATGCGGTGCTCCCGCGCTGGTGGCAGGCAGTCCTGCTGGTCCCCTCCCGGCGGGGCGAGGGCGGCTGGTGCAGGACGGAGCAGCTGGCCCTACAGTCTCAGAACGACACGTGGCTGGCGACGAACGGTGCAGCAGCAAACTCAGGCTGTAGGACACAACAACCGAGGGGTGCCTGGGGCTGCAGGCCAGAGCCGTAGCTGCGGCTGTCGTGGGACTGTGGCTAATGGGTGAGCATGAACTGCACGGAGAACCCAGCGCTTTGTAATGCTCTGGTCAGAGCCAGCACTAGGCATAAGCAGAGTACGCAGTTGCTTAGGGCCCCCAACAGCTCCAGGGGCCCCATTCACTTATTATTATGTGTTGGGGGGGCAAAAATATTCCTGCTTCGGGCCGCCAATGGGCTAGCACCGCCTGTGGCCCTGGTTATGCCTACAGCAGCACCAGGCCCTGCCCCTTTGCTCACCAGGCAGCCAGCTGGAGACAAGAAGCCTCTCCACCAAGCACACTCCACCCACGCACGGTCTCAGAGCCCTCCAGACCCTGAGCACCCCACCAGTCTGACACCCACACCAGGCAGCGCTGGCCAGGCCAGACAGCAACTGGTCCTGGTGGAGGTGCTTGGCGATGCTCCTGCTGTGCTCCTCTGGGGGCAGGTCACCCAAGGGGGGAGGGGGGGTGCTAGGACCCACGTCTGGGCCTACTCACCCCCAGAGAAGAGCGGGGCGAGCAGGCGGCGTGAGGGTGAAATGTGTTTCTAGAAGCCGGTGGGGCCAGAGAGGATTCTAGGCAGAAGCTCTGCCACAAAGCAGTGACCGAGTAGTTTCAGGGATGGTAGCCTTTTTCGGCATTCACTAAATCTCCTTGCTCAGTGCGGGAAGAGAGTGAATTGCTGACATTCTTTGCTTATTGTCACACGACAAGCTGCCCCAGACTAAAGGACAGGTGCTGCCAGGGCCATGTCTGCACACCTCTCTGCCTCAGACGAGACTGTGGACAGCACGGCCACACACCTTCCCCAGGCAGGCCAGTGCCTGAATGACACCGTAGCGGCCACAGTGTCGAGAGTGGGCCGAGCTTTTTCTTTTCTTGCGAAAAAATTTCAAACAAAAATTCGTCATTGAAAATTTTTCGTTTTGTTTAGGTCTGGAAAACATGGAGTCATTCACTATTTCCCAGTTTTGCTCCTCCCCACAGACCTTGTTTGCTACTGACTCCAACAGCATGAAATATTCTAACAGTGTTATCACAGTGTGTTATCACAGGGTTGTAGGGTTTTGTTTTCTTTTCTCTTTTTCCAATCTGTAATTTTTCTGAAAAAAAAGAAAAGGTAAAAATGTGAAAAAGAAAAACACCCAGCCACCATTCATCCCTTCCAGTGTGAAAAAAGGGCAGCATGCAAAAAAAAAAAAATCAACATTTCAAAAAATGTTCAGTTTTCAAAAAATCAGAATAAACTGAAAAGGTCAATTTGGAATGAAACAAAAATTGTCATTTAAAAAACCAAAATATTAAAATTGAAAAATAGCACTTTTTCAGGGTGGGAGGAAAATCATTTTAAACACAACCCCATTTTTCAGTGGGAAGTTTTTGCAGTTGCAAATATCCCACAGCGCTAACAGTCTGTGCTGCATTACCTGTGTCTGCACTGAATTGTAAACTCCTGGGGGAGGAAACCACGGCTCCTTGAAGATTTGTACAGTGCCAGGTCACCCAGGGGGCCCCCCTTTTTCACTCCAACCCCACGGGGGCTGGGGGGGGAACAGTCAGTAGCATTCCAGGGCAGCACAAGGCACATTTCATAGGGCGCCATTATGGCAGTCATCATCTGGTTAGTTAAAAGTCCAAGCAATTAGAGCGCCACAAAGTTAGATTAAAAAGAAGACAGCTATATCGGAGACAGTCCATAATCCTTCACACCCGCTCTGTCAAGCCGGCCACAATTCAGCAGGCCCTGTCTGGCCTGATCATATTTCCTGAAAAATGAACAGTAACTCTTGTGGAGAAGCAAGTTATGTTTCTGCAAACGCTCTTCCACACAAATTAAAGTATTAATCACCATAACAAATATTACACTGAAACGGTAATTTATTAAGTCAAGAAATATACACCCTCAGAGCAGTCATTTCCCAAGCTGAGCACACACAGAGCATCTCCAGACCCTGGTGGACACAGGGCTTTTGTTCTGCATTTACTGGTCAACCAATGATGCAAATGTACTCAGGAGGGTCACTGCACTGCATACCCAGCCACCAACCAGACAACTAAGGCATTGTTGCTGGCTTGCCTCTCGTGGAGCTATTTGTTTGACGGGCCTGCCCCTCCCCTGCCGCCATACAGAGAGGACTGCACCAAGCGCTGTCAGTTAAGGTGGTGGAAACGGGGTAGAAAAATCAGCAGAAATCATATTAAAACTCATCTCATTTTTGCATGACTCCAACAGCTCCCAACTCAGCTGTGGACTGTGTCTGGCAGAGCCCAGGAGATCCTCCACAAACCAGGCCAGGTGCAGTCCCTTCTCAGACTGCGTAAGCAGCGCGTGCACATCTTGAAGATTTCCTTTGGGGAAGACCTGCTTATGTGCAGGAGAGAGTGCAGCAGGGAGAGTCCTGGTGGGGTGTCTAGCATTTTGTTTGTTAGGGACAGCGCTTCACCACAGCCTTCACGTGCAAAGCGCCGCTGACGACAGCGTTCAGAACAGCTTGAAATGGAAACCTCTGACAGGCTCCTGCCTCACTGTGGGAAGCCCAGAAACGAGGAGATTCACAGAGCTATTGCTGGATCCCCAGATTTCTACAAGACTAGGGCCAACGCTCCCCAGCCTCAGCCATTGCTTTGTGGCAGGTTTTCCAACCTATCAGTAGCAAAACTCCCCCTCTATCCCCCACTGCAGAACATGTGCAAACTGCTGCATATTCAGCAGCTGTTCCAAGCAGCGTTTCCTTTGCCGTTAATGTACAGACTGAGAGCAGATTATTCAATAGAGATTTGCCTGGGGTCGGAGGAGGGGGGGGGGCCGGAAATTCCTGATCCCGCTCCGACAGGAGAATTCTGCCTTCACAACGGGCTGTGCCTGGGAGCCGGGTCCTGCCCCGCCACTGACTCACTATCTGGCCCTGGACAAGTCATTTAGCTGAAACTGTTAAAGGAGGGTGCCTGAAGGTACACCTCGAAATCCATGCACAGGGCCCTGAACCCAGGGCATGATTCTTAGGGGTGCTGAGCCCGAGCCTCCGAGCGACACCGATGCCTTTTCACCAAAGCTCACTTGGCCCAACGTCGCTTGAAAGATAAAATTTCTACTGAAAGTTTTGCCTCTCCCCCTCATGTTTTTATTAAGCTCTGCTGCGCTTCAGCCGGCACAGAGCTTCTGGGAATGACGCACGAACGTCTCACGGGCTCTGGCTTAGTACACACTCACTGGGAAATCTGGCGGCAGTCGACGGGCGTTACGCAAGGACCCAGAGTAGCTTGTTAATGCCCATCGACATCCTAAAGTCCCTTTAGCGCGCCATCTCCATTGTGCTGTGCCAACAAGAAGTGAGGTCCTTTCGACGCAGCGCTGCGCCTTTTGAGGAGGTGGTTCAATGGACTCGCTTTCCGGATCGATTGAGTGGGTCTTCACTGCCGCTCAGTTGATCCGGATAGACCGATCTGACGGTGCGCACATAACCAAAGGCATTTGTTTATAGGCTGCTTCTCATGCAGTCTGCTCAGAGGGCTTCATGGTGTGCCTCTTCCAACGCCATGACAGGAAACAAGGGTTTGCGGGCTCCAGGCACCCCGATACACAGTGCTCTGTGGCACAGGGGACCAGCAGGGAGGCACCGCAGGAGAAAAAGCAGATTCAAAGGAAACAGACAATGCCTCAGCCCAGCCTGGCACCGTGGGGGTAACAGCTCCTGGCTGCTGCAGAAGGAATGTGTCACTGGGCCTCTCTGGCTGCGTGGCTCCTCTGATCGTTCTGCCCGTTAGCACTAACGGGGCTGCACCTCAAGAACAGTATTGCCAGGCCACAGCGTAGCAAGCTGTGGCACAGCCCCTTCCTCCTGAGCAGGACAAAGCCCCGTTCTCCCTGCAGAAATCACTAAGGAATGAATCAAGCGCTGCTGTAGGAAACAAGTGGAATGACAACGAGAGCATTTGGGGACGGCTCTGGGGTATTGGCTCTGTGTGATAATGTTAGGCCGCCTGCTCCAGAGGATCTTTGATGCAAACCCGTCTCCTCGAGCTGGGTCAATACTTCACTGCTGGTGTCAAGTGGCAACTTTCTGGATTTTGACCTTGCTGGAATTTGCTCTTGGGAGGGGGAACCAGTCCATAAAGTTCCTATTAGTATAAAAGCAGATGTAAGCACTTTGTTGGCAGAGTTCAACAGCAGGGAAGCCTGCAGTTGATCAGTTCTGCCTCACCAGTCACTGCAGTCAACAGGAATTACTACAGAGGAATTCTGAATTCCCTCCCTCCCAACCCCCAAAAAAGAAGATTGAAAGAAATCAGCCAAGTTCAGGCAAAACTCCAGTCTAATGCAGTAACTCTGCATGATTCGTGCACAGGGGAGCTGCACCCATCAGCAGAATGGCCGGCAGGAGCGGAGTGTGAATTTGCAAATGAAGAACAAACACTCGTATGGTGTGAAAATGCTTTAGAGCAAGACACAAACCTAACTGTGGGGCTGAGCAGCGTTAATGGGCTAGGAAGAAGGCAAGGGGCTCTGGGGAGCATTTCCTATGAGGACATCCAAGTACCGCCCAGGGCTGTGAGCGTGGGAGCTAGGCTAAGAGTTTAACACTGACTTTCCTGTTGTCTGACGAGAGAAAAGCAGCAAACTCACAGTTCTGGGTTTTCTGTATGGAGTTAATGTCGTTCTCCGAGTGTCAAGAGTAGCAAGGACACCAGGTAGGACATCAGGCAGGACAGTACAGTGCAGCAGGGTGTAAGCTTCCCTGTACTGCATTATCAACGCAACTCAGTCCTCTTTTGCAACTCTCCTGTGCTCCAGTGCTGGATCCTCACGCAGCTCGGCCAAAGCCCCTCAATCCTGCCAGCTACTCCACTAGATGTATATTACCGCACATGCCAATAGCGAGAGAGAGAAAACTGCAGGGAGCAAGCGCTATAAAGACAATGTGCTTCATTGGCACATGTTTGGGATGGCTGTACTGGGAGAGGTGATGCAGCCCATCCCAAACTCATCTGAGATGCCCAACATCATCCTGTATGTGTGTGTGCCAACTTCCTGCTGCTGCCAGGGACCAGAATGAGACATCCCCCCCTTAACACATGACCGCTTCCTTCGATGCACTCACAGCCAGTCTTGCTGGAGCCTCTTCCGGGTGCTCTAAAGTCACTGCTGCTGAAATCAAACAGTATCACTTTCTCCCTCCAGATCATATTGAAAACCTGCACCAAGTGACCCAGCTTTCCTTTGTGATTCACACTCTTGGGGCTCCTCCTCGCTCTGTTATTCTCATCAAATGAAAGAGCAGCCCCAGATCCTTGTTAGATTTGCTCACATGTGAGCAGTGTCATGTGGTCAGTAGCCCATGGCAATACAGTAAATTAAAGGCCTAATGCGGAACCCTCCTACAAGCCTGACAACTAATGAATTGAAGGCTTAAGGCCCCAGAGGACCTGCACTGGGCTGAAGCCACTTCATACCGAGCTCTCGCACAAGTACCGTCCCTGGGCTGTCATTCAGAAATAAAGAGTTGTGTAATTTTATTCACCACAGGAAACAGAAAGAACAGTATCTCCTTTAACTAACAGCTAGTTTGCTGGAAAGCCATGCAGAGACGATCCATCTTTACACTGAGCCCCAAATGCCCCCGGAGCATGATGATTCTATTTAGTGCACCGTAGGTACAGACAAATAAACTCCCTACTTGCTTTCAATTAACTGAGCATCCCTGGCACAGAAAAAGAGACTCTCTTGTTTATGATCAAAACAAAGGCATCTCCCCCAAAATACAAATATTCTGCTTTTCCTTCTGCACCTTTTTCCATGCATTACCCAGCTAGAACGCTTTTCTTTTAACGCCAGCCGTGGTGGTGAGTGGGCCACAGATTACAACACTCGGACCAGGAGACAACTGCCCCAAATTCTGCAGCAGTTCTTCACTTAGAAGAAGCCAGTTGATTTGCTCTTCTTGTCTCCATGTTCCCAGGACAGCAATATCTCACCTATCTAGGGGACCAAGTATCAGTTGCAAAAAACCAGGAAGCCTCCTGAAATGATGTTAGTTTGGGCAAGCACTTACCGCGCTGCCCTTGGTTGCTATCCTTGTTACTGCTCCAGAGAGGCCTGGTGCACTTCACCCATGGCCTTTCCATTCATTTTCTCCCTCTTTACATTATGGAAATGGCAAGGAGGGGCCTGTAGATTGTTCAGGTTCCCAAGAGAAACTGTTAACAGCCTGGCTAAACCACCTTTACTAGTTGCTGCTAAGCCACCTAGTACCCAAAGGACAGCCTGTACCCCGTGCATTGCTTTCTTTGCCTCTGGATGAACCTTGTGCAGTGTTTCAGTCCAGGGAATCTGGCCCGTGTTGAACAACTGCCCTGTTTTACTAGGATGCACAGTACAACTGAACCCAGCTCATGTATGAACACCTTAATCCCTCTGGCTGAATCACAGAATCGTAGGACTGGAAGGGATCTTGCGAGGCCATCTCATCTAGTCCCTGCACTCAGGGCAGGACCAAGCATTACCTAGACCGTCCCTGGCAAGTGCTTGACTAAACCTGCTCTTAAAAATCTCCACTGACGAGATTCCACACCTTCCCTAGGCAATTTGATCCAGTGCTTAATTACCCTGACAGTTCGGAAGCTTTCCCTAATGTCCAGCCTAAACTGTCCTTGCTGCAATTTAAGCCCATTGCTTCTTGTCCTGTCCTCAGAAGTTAACAAGAACATTTATTCTCCCTCTTCCTTGTAACAACCTTTTATGTTCTGGAAAACTGTTATTATGGCCCTCTCAATCTTCTGTTCTCCAGACTAAACAAACCCAATTTTCTCAATCTTCCTCCATAAGTCATGTTTTCTAGACCTTTCATCATTTTCGTTGCTCTTCTCTGAACTGTCTCCAACTGGTCCACATCTTTTCTGCAATGCAGCACCCAGAACTGGACACAATACTCCAGCTGAGGCATAATCAGCGCGGAGTAGAGCAGAAGAATTACTTCTTGTGTCTTGCTTACAACACTCCTGCTAATACATCCCAGAACGTTGTTGGCTTTTTTTGCAAGTGTTACACTGCTGACTCACATTTAGCTTGTGATCCACTATGGTGCCCCAGATCCTCTTCGGCCATTCCTATGTATTTTGTACCCAGGTACTGTCCTGTCCTATTGATTCCACCAAGTTTCTTTGATGCCTCTTATCTCAATAGCCTAATTTAATACCAGGCAGTCATGTTCACCCATCTCAGTATTTGTCATTCCCATTTTGAATCCTCATAAACAGCACCAAAAGAAATGGGACAGTGTCAGCTAATAGGCATCATTGGGCATAATCATTCCTCTAATTGCCAAACAGTCCCTTGCATCCACAGATGCAAATACATTTTACAACACATGTTTAAGATTTCTCAGTGACAAATGCAGCTATTTATCTGTCAGAAATGTGTGTAGGCTATGGGTTCAGGAACACTTTGTGCTTAAATAATGTTAACATTATTTATGTGACAACATTTTTATTATACTAGTAAATAATATATTTGTTGCTGTTTAATTGGGAATCAGTTACATTCCCCATTTCAGAGGTAAGCTGGGGGATTTGGTTTGGCCTCTCTTTCCCACATTACAGCAGGGAGGGAGCTTGTACTCAGGATTCAAAGAGCACAGGAGCACTGAAAACCAGAAGAGGAGACTGTCCCCACTGGATATGCTCAGTGGGGTCCTGAGTAACTAAACAAGCTGTGTGATGAAAGGCCAGAGACACAGTTATCCTTTACTGCCCCTAAATAACCAACTGTCTGGCCCAACCAACAAAATCAGGTATCTGCGAACACGTGTGCATGCATGTGCATGTGGGGGGCATGTTGGCTACTTTGATGGGGAGACAAGTCTTGGGAAAGATTTCGGAGTCATATCTGGATAACAAAAAATGCTCAGTATCTGATTGATACAAGGCATTAGTATCCTTTTGTCTGATTTGTAAAACTCCCTCTTACAAAGAATACCGATGGAGAGGACTACTACAGTAGTGGTCATAAAAAAGTCAACATTTGCTACCAGATGGCAGACAGCATTGCCGTTTCCTATTTGTGTATTAATAGATTCCAGCACACTGCGGGTACACTGGAAATTAATAATAATACACTATTCTATCTCTCATGGAACTGCTCACAATTGCTGCCTTGTGAATGGCAGCCACTGTATATGCTTAAGTGGTGACAGTTTTCCATTTCTCGTGAACACCTAGTGAGCAGAAATAAGAAACCCTGCATCCACCATGGGCCCTGCTCACTGCCATTACTGAGACCAGGGTTGGAGCAACACAGGTGGCAGAGGAGACATGCTTTAGTATCCTGTCATACAAATAAGTTGCAGAGGTGCTAATTTCACAACTTTGGGCAGAAAGGCATTTCCACCCTTCCCCTATCTTCTATAAAGCATGTCAGCCTGCTCCGGCCACACATGATCAGAGCTGCACAGACAAAATCCCATGTGAAATGATTCTTCTGGCTAGGCACCGAGCATGCATGAAGCCACATGTACAGCAAGGCATGATGCTTTAACTGTGACCACAGTGTCAGCATGTGAAGATTGAGACTTGGCTGTTGGAGCAAACTCCTGATCCTCTGCTCTGCTCTGCCCCATGGATGGGTTCTGCTTTCACTGGGAGTGGGGAAGAATGGTATGCAGAGAGAGAGTGTGTGTGTGCGTGTACACATACCACTGACCACTGTGGAACGGCATAAATAAGATCTACTTATGTGTCTGTATCAGTTCCCCCTAGGACTCAACTGAGTGTGCATGCAGGTAGCATAATCCTTTGTTCCTTCGTTGGTTTAAAATGTCCCATAACATCTTCGTAACAAAGTGATGGTCAAAGCAGAGCAGAAGGGCATCTCTGACTCCACAGAGCCAGACTCTTCACACTGCGGGTATATGGGGATGTGACATACTAGAAGTCCAAAATACTGCAATGCTCATGCAGAGCACAGCTATTTGACCCATTCAGGTGTTTCCGACAGGGGCTCTATGCTGAGGATCAGGCCCTTGAGACTGACAAAGACTGTGACGTATTAAATCTCAGCCATGTCTCCTGAGGATGACGGAGGGAGGAGACAGACTGTAAGTTTCACTCTCCCCTCCATTTATAATGACAGATCATTCATGTCCCTCATGTGGAGGGAGTGTGATTAGGAGCAACACTGGCAGGTGAAATGTATTTATTTACTTGATACATAGTACAAAGGATGAGCAGTTTTAGTGTAAGCTCCCCAAACACCAGCTCTGCACTTCTTCATCTGGACCTCGAGCAACCATCGTCTCTGATTTTTTTTAAATGTCCTTATTGCTAGTGCAGGCATTTTAGCATTAATTTTGTTCCTAGACAGACTTCAATCTCATTAACACACTCTGAGCACTAACGTAATTCTCCTAATGTAAGATACACTAGATAGATACAATTACAAGTGGTATTGGCTATTTCTGTGGCCAGCAATTCAAACTCATTTCCCCTAATTTAATGTCATGTTTGTAGTCTATCAGTAAATGAAGTTCTCAGGGCCACACTCAAATAGAAACAGCACTATGCTCTGATAGACAAAGCCAGCCAAAAAAATCAAAATAAACCCACCTCATATCAAAACTAAAATGTCTTGTAGTATAGGATTCCTTGACTTATTGTTCTCTCCTCTTGACTGCACTTGAATATTAAATGTTGTATTAATAGCTCACTGTTAATTATCCATGAGTAATGTATTACAGCCAGGAAATTAATGAAGGAAAGCACCACAAAAATGAAAAAAGCTCTCACTCTCCCTGATCCATTTTCAAACAGTCAGTGGGAGAGAGAGACCTTTGAACACCCAGTTGAAAAGGCTCCCTATTTTCATTTGGAACTGTTTACTTTAGGAAAGGATCACAAGAGGGGACATGACAAAGGTACATAAAATGATGAATGGTCTAGAGAAGATCTGATTCTGTTCTCTCTGTCTCCCAGCACAAGAACAAGAGGACACTCAAACTGAAAGGTGGGAAATTCAAAACTGATCGAAGGAACTACTTTTTCACAAGATACGCGGTAAAACTGTGAAATTCATTGCCCCAGGAAGTCGCTGAGACCAAGCATTTATCCAGAGTCCAAGAAAGACTGGACAGTTTTATGGATAACAAGAATTTTCAGAGTTATAATGATAAGAACATACATTTTGGAAGAGATACTAAACCCCTTGTGATTCAGGATTTAAACCAAAGTCTTGCTAACGGGAATAGCAGGAGACTGGAGGAGGTGGGGGGCAGCTTACCCCACATCTGCTTAATGTAAGGTTTCTTGCACCCTCCTGTGAAGCATGTGGTGTTCCACAAGGGTCTGTAGGCAATTATGTGTTGTGGGAAGGTGGGGCATCGGCTAGCGACAAGGTAGAGCACGTTATAATATTCAGGAATAAGACCTCTCAACTGGCAGGGAATTGTGCAGGTGAGAAGAACATGTCCCTTCCTTCCTTTTCTGGACATTTATACCATGATGCCACTGTGGCATGTAAAATGAAAAGCCACTGCTAAGAGAGCCCGTCACAGTGATTAGGCAGTGCAGGGTGAATGAAGCTATATGGACATGAACATCAGAACATCACAAATTCAAACTTCCTCGGCAAGTTAGGAACGTTGCTTTAATAGCTGAGAGGCCTGGACACCCCCCCGCCCCCCGTATTTGAGAAACTTGATCAAGTGCCCACCCAGAGAAGCAGAACACATTGATGGATAGGCAGGTCTGTTTCCTCCTATGATCAGTGCAAAAGCTGAACTGCCCTGAGACTCCTCTGGGTAAAATGCCAGCATAGGAGATGAGAATAACAATGCAGTGTGCTCTCTGAAGCAGAATCTATTGGATATGTTTGGAGAGAGCTTGTGTATCTTTTACAGTAGCAGTGGGGGAACCATTCAGAAATGGGGGGTGCCTTAATAGGACAGCCACGTTCTGTATCCGGATACTTGGATCAGCACTTAACCACATAAATATCCATTTCTGGTGTCCAAATACTCACATGAGCAGCCTATTAATTCACTCATGTTTGAAAACTGAGCCCTGTAAAAGATGTCAGCAATGAAATATACATATACCATATACTGTATATATTATCACTCCTAATGTATTGACCTACTTTAAGTATATTTCACCCCACAGGACAAAATATACCTGTCATATTACTGTACATCATGCAAGAGGTAGTACACCTGTTCCTCTTCACATGATCTCATTTCACAGGGGCATTTCAGAGTCGATAGAAGCAACACAAAACCTTTCTAAATGATGTACTTTGCCATATCAATGTGAAAGTGCTCAGATACTATGGGAATGACAGCATTAACAGATAGCTAGATAAAACTATATTTTAAATAAAACACTCTCCAGCCAGTGAAATAAATACAAGTCTGTTTTCTGGAGCATTGTCTGCATTTCTGGATCTTGGTATAGAATCTAATGATAGCTTGAGATAATCAGCATTGTGCATGAAGTACAAAATAGGATGACTTTGATTCATCTATTTAGGGCATAACCTCGGCAACATTTCCCTCCCTAGGGCAAGATCTGAAGTGACCGAATTCAAGTCCTGTAACTCTAAAAAATTCACAGCTGGATCAGAATCTAATTTATGAAACCATTCATCACAGGAAAGAGTGGGGCTAGTTACACTTTGTATGTTTTGTACTAGGTAAAAGCAGTAAGAAAATTAACATAGCATTGCTCACTTTTATAAGCTTTTTCTAGCAACGTATATGTGGCCATATGATGCCATTTAATTATGCTCGCCTAAGGGCCCAATTCTGATCTCCTCACTCAGAGACCAATCCTGCAGCTGGCTTGGTGTTTAACCACCACTTATGTCAATGGGAGTTCCAAGGGTGGGGAAGAGACTCGTCTTTCTATGTTGACTGTCTGTCTGCGCCTGAGAAAGGCATTTAGGAGAGGGCCCGACCTAAGAGGAAGTTCCGGAGGCAGACTGCAGACTAAGAGCAAGCTAACACTCGCAGATGACCCAAGATCCCGACAGACACGAGCTCACACTCACACACAGTCTCTGAGGATATACCACCATTCACCACGGTGACATAATCGCCATGGCAGTAAAGTGGTTGGTCAACAGTGTCAAAGGTGGCATGTTCCAATACTGTGTTGCTTGCTTAACAGTCATTGTCCAATGCGAGTTCAGAATATTCCCTCAAGTAAGAGCCGCGGTTCCTCTGATGCTAGCAGGCGAAGTGTAATGGGAGCATACAAGGTCACATCAAGGACAGCATAACTGGGGAGTTGTCTGCGCTTCCATTTTATTTTATAATAAAATATTGATTGGATTGGGGCTTCATACTGGAAAACCCTAGGTTAATAAACAGTCCTCCAGTGGACTGTGCTGTCCTTAGAGCCAGGACTAGAGAGGGCCGGAGACAGAACTCGCGATACCGAAGTCCAAAGTTGACTACAAAGAGATCTCACAAAACTGAGTGACTGGGCAACAGAATGGCAGATGAAATTCAATGGTGACAAATGCAAAGTAATGCACATTGGAAAACATAATCCCAACCATATACAAAATGTTGTGGTCTAAATTAGTGATTAACTCTCAAGAAAGAGATTTTGGAGTCATTGTGAATAGTTCTCTGAATACATCTGCTCAACGTGCAGTAGCAGTCAAAACAGCGAACGGAATGTTAGGAACCATTAGGAAAGGGATAGATGATAAGACAGAAAATATAATGCCACTATATAAATCTATGGTACGCCCAGATCTTGAATACTGTGTGCAGTTCTGGCTGCCCCCACTCAACAAAGATACATCAGGCTTGGAAAAAGTACAGAGAAGAACACCAAAAATTATTATGGGGATGGGACAGCTTCCATATGAGGAGATTAAAAAGACTGGGACTCTTCAGCTTGGAAAAGAGAGAACTTAGGGGAGAATATGGTAGAAGTCTATAAAATCATGAATGGTGTGGAGAAAGTGAACAAAGAAGTGTTATTTACCCCTTCACATAAAACAGGAACAAGGGGACACACAATGAAGTTAATAGGCAGCAGGTTTTAAACATAAGGAAGTACTTCTTCACACAATGCAGAGTCAACCTGTGGGCTTGCCAGGGGCTGTTATGAAGGCCAAGACTATACCTGGGTTAAAAAAAAAGAATTAGAGAAGTTCAAGGAGGCTAGGTCCATCAATGGCTGTTAGCCAAGATGTTCAGGGACACAACCCCATGCTTTGGGTGTCCCTAAACCACCAACTGCCATAAACTGGAGTGGACAACAAGAGATGGATCACTCGATAGTTGCCGTTTTGTTCATTCCCTCTGAAGCATCTGACAGCGGCCACTATGGGAAGACAGGATACTGGGCTAGATGGACCAATGGTCTGACTCGGTACAGCCCCTGTTATGTTCTTATGAGCTAGACGATAGCATGGAAGCATACAAGGAAACCACTGTGCTATGACGCTTGACTTACGAACTCTGCCACACAGAGCTGGAGCACAGCGAGAGCACCAGGCCATCTGACGAGCAGCCTCTGGCCCCTCCTGGCACAGGAACTGCAGCATTCGCTGTAACAGGTGCAGTCCAGGAGTTTCTCCAAACAAGTGAAACTGCTAAGTGTCTAATTAAATATGTACCTCCCATCGCTGGAGCTCTGCAGCAGCCATGAATTATGCAGTGGCTCACCTACATGTCAGCAGGATCACAATATTGATGAGTTATCCTGTGTGTAATCTGATAAAAACCAAGATAAACTCAGCAAAAATTGAGTGTAATATGATCCTTTCCTTTCAATAAACAATTTCCAGCACTGTGTTCTGATTGTCTCTTCTGTATTCGTCTCTTCCTGCGCTCTCTTGTCACCTTAGGCAGCCTAATGTAACGGCTCTTCAATATGGCCTAATACCGGAATGAATAAACAGCCAAGCTGGCTGCATTAACCTACAAGCTGTGAGACAGTGCTGGGTGTCTGTTAAATACTACCTGGGGGATATTTTCATGCCATATGGAATTAGAAGCTAGTGCTTTCAATAATGCCGGTGCATTCCACAAGGTCTGCTTTTTGGCATTTAGATTAATGCTGGAGACAGGGAGGAAGAAGTTGCCATGTCTCACACTGACTCCCTCTTCTCCGTCTGAACAAATGACGGATGGCAGAGTGCAACTCCCACTTGGAAATGCTTTCCAACACTCCTTCAGACCCTGCGTCCTGACTCTGGTGTCCATAACAAGCTGACTGCTTTATAACCTCCTCTTCAATCCCTGGGGAAAGTGGGTCACCTGGACTCCCTCATTTCATCTAAGTGCATCTTTGCAAGAAATACCTTGAGAGAGTGGGGATAAGATTTGACCTCCTAAACGATCACTAGGGTAGAGGAGTTAGAAGAGAAGACTGGAGTCAGGAAAGGTGACTTCTAATCCAGGCTCTAACACCTCTCTCCTCTGTGGTTGTTTCCTCTGCTGCGGAGTGGAGCTAGTAATACTGTAGTTACTATGTCCGACTCCTCTGGCTTGTGATCGTCTTGGGGGCAGGCACTATATGCAGGTGCTAAGCTGTATCACATTGTGCTCAGCCTTGGAAAAGCTACACTTGTCTGTTTTCAAAAAGTAAAGAAAAACTTTGAACCACTGTTTAAGTCTTGTGGCTTTCCTTCCCAATGCCCCCTTAATGCCAGCCACAGAGAATTAATATTTGGCTGGAATGCAGTGGCCAGCATAGTTTTCTTGGTAGAAACAGAAATAATGGCTGGAAGATGGAGATAAAGGACTCCCCAGTTAGTTGGCCATCAGTTTTTGCAATCTTTAGGAGAAAGGAAATAATTCAATCTCGAAGCTGAATTGTAAGGAGCAGACATAGTCTGAACTTTCCTTTACCTTCAGCAATTTTCCAAGTCCAGAGTCTAGCTGCCTTCAGAGAACAAATCTCTGATTCACTTTTTATTTTCACTTTATTTATTCCATAGGCGGACGCTGCATTTAGTGCCTGCACTGACATTCATTCTGTCAGCAACTTGTCATATTCTATCCACAAAGTCCAGCGGCCTGATTTGGGTCTCACCTGTACTGCTGCAAAATTTCAGAGTTACTCCATGGGAGACAGAATAGCGTGAAATCAGAATCAGACCTCAAACAGTGTGCTCTGGAAAACAGCTCCACTGGGGCTGGCTTGGACATGACTTCTGACAAAGGTCAGGTATGAATGAGTGACAAGCCAACAAAAACCAGGGCATGGAGAGGGAAAGTGACCATCTGACCCCTGCTTTGTGTCACTGTGAGAAAAGGCCCTGGACAACTCCTAGGAGCCTTCTGCAAATGTCCCAGGAAATAAAATGTGGCTGCAACAACAGCTCCAAACAGGAACCCAAAGCCTAAAAGTTCCCCACGAGGGAGCTGCAAATGGATGGAGAAGCCTTTGGGGTCCTCGCAGGGAAGTTGTGAAGGTAATTGTTATAGCCACTGATGCTTGCAGCGTACACCACCTTTCATCCTGCAGGGAACACAGAACACCGGCAGGTCACACCCACGAGGCCTGGAGACATCCTCTGCCTTCCCAAGCGAAGCTGCCCACGAGCGGCGTGAACATGCACTGTGTGGATCTGTGTGCACAGTCCAAGGTGGTGCCATGCAGCACTTCTTGTTCTCCTTCACGCTCATCCGGAACACGCACCACTCAGTGTTGTTAGAAAACAGACCGCATCCATCCCAGCAGCGGTTCGGTTGGCATCCCGTTAGCTCCATGAACTTCGACGAACAGCTCCTGCCCTTTGCAAACCTCTGCACCCCAGGATTGGGCTTCGGGGGCACACTGGTGGCTGATTGCTGCTAGGCATGGACCGGGGCAAACATCCAGGCATGTGCTGGCCGAACAGCCAGCAGCATTTGATCACTTGACTGCCTGCTGCAGTCTCAGTGGTTCTCCCGCTCAGACGGAGCCAAGAGACGCAAAATGGCAGCTGTGTTTCCCCTGAACTCGGCTGTACAGCCATGCACGCACAGCCCCCTCCTCCCAGCCCTCGGACACATGAAAGCCCTGGGGGAAGTCATGCGACGCTGTGGGCTCCCGTGCCAGCAGCAGGCACATGGCACTTAGTTCTGCCTCTCCTGCACATCAGACGGGGCAGCGCTCCTATTCAGCCTGCCTAGCAGCTGACGGAGGGAGCCCTGCAGTGAAGGAAGCAGCTGGCTGGAAATCACCCCGGCATCCCTGCGTTCGTGGCAGGGTCTAAGCAGGACACGACCTGAAGATCCGGCACCTCCCTGATGGAAGGTGTTCGCCCCCACAGTGCCAGGGTGGTTCACAGTACTAGGGGCTTTCTGGGGTCTTTGCAGCAGGTCTCAGAAGCCAGGAACGTCTTTGACTGGCCACAGACCACACCTTCCCTGTCAGACTGGCCCAGTGACCCAGTCATCAGTGAAACCCAGCTCGAGAACTGCCACGTGCTCTGCCCAGGGAGGACAGAAGGAGGAACTCGAGATGGTGCAAAACATAGCAGCCTTTCCTCTGAGTAACGCAGGCTGCGAACCCAGGCTCCCAGCACTCTGGCCACATGACAGGCAGGCCCCACAACAAGGGCCTGATCCTATTCCTCTCGGTCTCATTTCATGCCCATGACCTGCCAGGCCAGCAACAGGGCTCAGGGGTGGCCGAGTTAACAGCACGAAGGTGACCGGGGGCTGGGCTTTCTCAGTGGCTGCCCTGCCGTAAAAACCTCCACACAGGCACCCAATGGGCCCATAGTGCATGCACCCAGCTTTCTGAGCAACAAGGCGATAGTCACTTTTCTCTCTGTGTGTGTGTGTGTTTTAAAAAATGGATATTAACGTGAGCTAAAGACACGCTAGCAAATGTCTGCACCATGACAGGAACGGCCGTGATAGAAAGTATGACTCCGAATTGACAAGAACACCCCCAAGCAGATTGCATGTTCTTACACTTTGGTTTACTAGACTGGCTCTCACATATGGAGTGTATTAAAAACTTGGATTCAAAGTACAGCCAAATAAGAAAATGTTTAGCTTCTGATGCCCCAAAAGACCAAAAAGGTCATAGATTCCCAGACAGCTAGGGACAGAGTCTGATTCCACCTGCACGGGTGTAAGCCCAGGGAAACGCCACTAAAGCCAATGGAGTTATGTTGGATTAACGATGGAGCGAGATCAGGATCTGGCTCCTACACTTTAATACAGTCAAGCAACAAAAAGGAAATAGCTCATTTCCCACAGACCAGTACACATAAGCTCAGACACAATGAGGCCAAGCGTGTGCTGTCTGCAATGCTGCCCTTTCAGAGTTCTGGCTAGCATTTGGGTTTCTTTGCCATGACCATTCATATCTGAAAAAGTCATCAGCCTGCCTGTTCCTTCACTTAGAAAAAAAAGGTCACTTCGGGGCTTCTGAGGGTTTTTAAATACAGGCACATACTTAGTTTTGACGTAGTGCCCCAAGATTATAAAATGCTGATCAAAAACAAGACCAGTTTTCACTGTTAATGAAACCAGAACTCACGTGAAGTGGATAAATGTTATTTACCTCCGCTAATTTATTATTGTGCCTGGCTATGCCAGCATACAGTGCTTTATGAGACTAATTTTCTCCCAGCATAGATGTTCATATACTGATTTCTCCCACCCATTATGAAAGTGTCTTTCCAGTACCATCCTGAACTCCGTCCTACTGCCTTTCCATGGATTCATTTCACTGTTGTTCTTTCCAGGTGACAGTTCCTTTTTCATCACTTTTCTACCTACAAATTATTCTGCATTGAGGAATTTTGGAATTAAATTCATGACAAAAGAATGCAATGACATTCTCCCATTTTCACACTCCCATCTACTCTGTTTGACATCTTCCTACAGAGATCAGTTTACATAGCTGTCTCTGCTTTAAAAAAAAATAAAGGCCAAGTTGTTTGATTCTGAACAGATTTTCAAATAAAGCGAAGGTTTTGCAAGGCTTCAAGAGAAATTTTCTGCTCTAGCTTCATACTGCTTCACACCCAAACATGACCTTTGCCTCATCTTCTTACAATGTCATGAAATTGTTTATTAGCAGGTTGAACAAACGGGCACACTTGCTAAAAGGCTTCAGAAAGACCACCCTAAAACTCCCCAATCCTTGTGATGAGATGGTAAAAATGACTATCTGCTGGTGGGGGAAATATCTGTGTTAACAAGCACTTCTATGCACACAAACCATGTTAGGGCTGAGAACAAGCACAGACACTTCCACCTCAACAGTCCCATTTTTTTCCAAGATCGCTGTAGAGCTTATACAGAGCTTCTCCTCTAAAGACTAGGGTATCCCTGCTGTTAAACTGTGCTTCTGAAGAGCCAAAATCAACTCGAAAACAAAAATAACATTTTACTAAATACATCCCACTTGATATTTTTAACTTTGTAAACACTGAGAGAGCTCTGGAGTGCCAGCCTTTGCTGAATGAGGTTATTTCCTTCATCTCCTGTGAAATAGGAGGTGGTTGCTGTCACTGCCACCGCTTTTCCAACTGAAAAGCGTGCAGCCTGCATAGAGAACACCCTCATGGAAATCTTTGAGGCTGTATATTTCTTTTCCCTTTACTCTCTCAAAACCAAGAGAAACTGATCTGTCAGTCTATGTGGAAAGAACAGGATTTATGGACAGAAACACCTTCAAATGATCAGCATCGCCATTAAAGTTAACGTAATTACCAGATTCACAATTTGTTCGTGCCTTGATCATATAATCTGGGTTTCAAAGCCTTAGCTGTGTCGTTTTAATCCCCATGGAAAATGTTTTGAAACAGTGCACAGTGAAGGAAAGCTCTGAAAGACACATCACGGTGAGCAGAGACCTCACTTACAATGCTCCGTTTATTCTGAAGTCAACCACATACGGGAGTGAGATAAATCCGCACAGTAAATACTTACCCCCATCATACTCCGAATGGAAACCACCTCGCTTCTTCCTCAGGCATTCATGCATACATCATGATGGAGACGGCAAAACCCCAGAAGTAGATGGATGGCTGTATAGATTCTGATGTTATGGGAGACACCTCACTGCAAGGAAGCAGGGACAATATAAATTGTGCTAACACAATGAAGGAGACATGGACTGGAAAAAAATCCAGTGGTTCAGTGCACGTTGGAACCTTTCATACACTAGAACCTTGTAGGCAAAGCTGTTTGCTATACAGCTACTTCTCCGGTATTTGTCTGGGATGTTTTGATTTACTGTTCCACTCAAGACCTTTTTTCCGCACCTAATGGTAACCAGGTTCTGAAAGGAGCCGTGTCATCAAACCATGGCGCTTGGTTGCAGGCCCCTTGGATGGTTTCGTTTAGTAAACACTGACTGTTCCCAACGTTTGGATTTCTTTGTTCCTCACAGGAGCTGCTGTGAGGAGAGTCTATAAAATGTGAGACAGGCTCACTCCGCTCCATCCCGTTAATGACACGGCTGATGACATCATTAATCAACGACGTTGCCTTTCTCAGAGGGTCACTCGAGGCCTGCATAGAGGCAGGAGAGGAGAAGATTTGAACAGCATGGCAGCCCCTTTAATGATTCCGTCAAGTGGCAAGTCATTTATTAGTCTCCTTAGCTGCAAGAAAACATCAGGTCTGAAGGAGCAGAGAATACCGTGTGCAATGCCTCCTCCCCCTCTCTGGTGCCAGGCCTAGAGCAGAACAGGGGCTGCCAAAGAAAGGTAGCACAGGCTTGGACAGCACCTTCCCACCTTGAACTGACTCTCTCCACGGGGAATTGACCAACTCTTTCACCCTCTTGCTGTGGCCATTCTGGGGCGCAAAGGCATGAAGCTGGCAGCATCAGTTGGGAGAGCAATAGCTGAATTTGTGCTTTTCCACTGGGATCAACACTTGACAAGCTCTTCCCAGCTTTTCCCCCTCTTCCATACTGAACTGACGCCCAAGGATCTTTTGCTCTCCCAGCTCCTTCCGGCTGATGTCTCGTTCCTGAGTATTATTTCTGCAGCACCACAGATGTGTCTGCGCTTCACAGACAATAATGATGAAAGCTGGGGCCCCGTCAGAGCTTTGCCATCCACCCCAGGGCTGGGCTGGAAGGGAACACACAGCTCAGTACTTCACCAGCCTGCTGACAGTCTCCTCGGACACACCGCTCCTCCACCCAAGCCCTCATCTTCTTTTCTTAAACTGTTCTCTTGCGAACTAGGGAGCTGTGAGGAAAGAGGATGGACGCTTACTTCCACGCAGCCCAGACGGCTATGCCTAGGGCTCAGCTTTCCTTGCACCTGTTCATGGACTCAGTGTGATGTTCGGGTGGGTGCACAGATCATTGGGAACAAACACATTGAATTATGAGCACGGGGCTGCATCAAGAACCACGGCATGCCGAGCTAGCCCATGGAAGACGCGAGTAAAGTTGCAGGAAAGGACTGCACGGCTGCCTTCATGAGGCTCGCAGCACTCTGACCAACAGCTACATCGAATCCTCCTAGGCATGCATCTCAAGAGTCTGTAATTAAATGCCACCTTCATTTGTGGATCAATCTTTGGTGCTGTTTCCATAAGCTTTCATGAACTGCCAGACTTTACATGCAATGCTCACTTTACAAGGTCTTCTTGGACAAGGGTTACTGGGCAAAGCACTAAGGTCTGGTAAGAAGGGACACGCATTTCCATGTGGTGAGAATCCCAGGAGATTCTTCAGAGTCTCTTATCCTCTCGCTACATGCACCAGCTGTGCCTTGTCTGCATGAGAGATTTTGTACACGCAGATAGGGAGGTCAGACCCATGAAGGCAGAAGCGAGCCAGGAATCTAGAACTGCCTCCCCAAATGTTGTCAAAACACTGTGCTTTTGTTGAGTTCACCATCAGACTCTGCTGCTGGAAGATGCAGTGAAATTCAAGAAGACGATAGACAACAAAACTGCTTGAGACGTTACAACCTGGATTGACAGTAGCCTGTAAAATCCACATCAAGGAGCAACTCTGCACTGATTGTGGCCTAATGGTCTTGTCCATCTCTGACCCTGCACCGCCTAATTCTGGGGATAGACTGGACAGAGAACGACAAACAACAAAACCACGACCCACTTTTCAGCTTTCTCACAAAAAGTGCTCTGTCATCTTGTGCCCATTCACCTACACAAAGATGAGATGACATGTCTGGCTAAGGGGCGACAGTTCCGCACCTCCTTGTCACTTTTAACAAGAAAATAATCCTGTGGAAACACTTGAAAAACAAATCTGTGTTGACACGCCTCATCTGCTAGGTACGTTTTATGAAAGGGAAGAAATACTGCATTAGCGTTTGACCTCCTCACCTTTACGACGTTGGAAGAAAATAAAGAGAGAGGCTCAAAAAGCTGATGCAGGAATAATGAAATAATCAGCCCGGGCAGCATTCTGAATGCAACAACCAGCTTGCTCTCGACTAAGACTCTTGACAAGACAGCCAGTGGCCGTGAGAGCCAGTAACTTCCAGAGGGAGACTGTGAGCTCAGCAAGCCGTTGACAGGTGAGCCTGTGTGTGCAGCTCTGTGTGCACCGTGACAAACATCAGAGCTGACTAGTGCATTATGTTAGTATAAAAATGAGACCACTTATTGCTCCAAGAATGGCCAGAACCACCTAGTGCCTGCTGCCTGCCTGCAGTTGCTAGTCATTTGCTTTTTGTCTCAGTTGCAGACGTTAGGATTCAAGAAGTGAGGTTGTGGTGGCTTGCCACAAATGCCTCCTTGTTACTGGTGGCGTGGAGTCTGCTGCCACTGCAGCCTTTCAGGTCAGGTGTCAGAGCAGTGATGAGAAGCAGGGAGCTAGGAAGGAAAACACAAGCTGCTGCTGCATGCATCCGACCCTCCAAAGGGCAGCCTGGCCCCCACATGCAGGAGTTCGCACTGAAGGAGCAGATAACCTGCACGACCCCAAGCCAGCCCAACCAGCTATGTCTCACTCCTGGGGAAGAGGGCACCCTCAAGCTAGATTCACATCTCTCCCTCCTCAGGCACAGTATTTGGCAGGGCACTTAGGGGACACATTTCAAACCTGCAAAGCTGGCGGCTCGGCACGGTGCACGAGGCTGCTCCATGCCCGAGGCTGCTCCCTGCCACAGCGTCTCCTCACGCTGCTGCCGAGTCCCTCACTGCCATTGCCTTGTCACGTCACCTAAAGTGACGGCTTCTCTTGCTGCCGCGGTCAGTCCGGCTCGGGGGCAAGGCACTTGCTGAGATGGACACTGAGCAATCAGAGCCTTTCTCCATGAGCATGGTGCTGAAACAAGGTGAATTTGTCCTTGGAGCACAGGATTCAGATGGTTTTCAGCGGACACAGCACCAGGTGGTCTTCCTGCTCCCCCAGTATGGCAGCATATAGCCTTGGTACTGCCCTGATATGAACACATCCCTCGCTGTCGGAGAGGAATGCACACCAAGAGGCTCACAGGAATATTTTCGATCGGTAGCCATCTGCATGTGCTATTGCATGGTGACGACATCCCTCTATGAACAATGTGCAGACATGCCACGTTCCAAACAGGGCCCGTTGTCACTAGAGGCTGGTCCCTGGGGGCTGTTTACCTTCCCTCTCCCCACGGGGTCCATTGCAACCAACCACCTGAGAAGTTGGTACTTAGGCTGCCCTGCCATTGCCTGGCTAGACAGCTTCGTGGAAGGCAGCGTGGCATAAGGTCAGTTGAAGAGAGGAGGCCACAGAGCATGGCAGATGCTGACTGCACAAGGAGACTGGTGCAGAAAGGCAGTCTGATTACCACATGGGAACACCAGCTGCTTTTCTCATCTGACAAGGGAAAACCTGAGGCACCTCTAACCAGATTCACCCAATGATTCTTGGAAAAGCTTCTTGTAACAGGAACCAACAGTTTGTGCTACATCATCCCCAGCCTAGAAAACCCTTCCAAGTTGATAAGGCATTCACGAAAAACACACTTAGTAGTTAGCACTTCATCAAAGCCTCAGGTTCCAGAGCCCAGTGCATTCACTTCATTGTTGAACAGTCATCATTACTCATTTCCTATTTGCTTGTAACAAAGTGTGGGTTGTTTTGGGTTTTTGAAGAGTTCAGACTTGCTCAGATCACCCCGTGATAACTGGGAAGCAGTCTGAGCTACCAGATTCACTGACACTTGCTATTTAGCAATGTAAACTTTGTTAGCACACCAGCTTTCGGCGGCAGAGACGGCCCTGCAGGGGAACACACATTGCTCCAGCCAGATGTCAGTAATGGAACAAGGAAAGGGATGGGGAGAGTCCCCCACATGCTCAGGGACAATCACATGTAGGGTACGCCCACTGGTGCTACTGAACAATTCCTCCTTGTTGCCCCAGAGGGCAAGAAAATACCAAGAGCATTGTGGGGAAATTCCCTCTCAAGCCCCGCCACTGTGAGTAGGAATCACCACAATTTAGACACCCAGCCTCACTGGTATCTGGACAGAGAGTTGGTGTGTACATAATGGTCCATTTGCTTTCTCTTGACCCTCAGGATGCCAGCCAGCCATCACTCCCTTTGCCAAATTACTGCCTCCCAACACAACCAGCTAAGGCACCGCACAGCCTCTGATGTGGGAGCAATGTACGCTGGCGGCGGGGGCAGAGCATGGACTGTGGTGAATGGAAGTTGTGGGACTGGCCAGGTGTGTCCTGAGGCAGGAGGAGTAGTGGGTGTGTACTGTTAGGTGGCTTCACTTTTCATTCCCTTGCTTTTGTGAGTCCGTGTCAAGTGCGTTGTCTGTAGCGACCCTCGCTGCTTCACGATTGCTTTTGTGTAACTGATGGAAGGTCGTGCTGATGGGCAGGACTGAGACGCCTGGGAATTCATGATGCAAGTGTGCAGTTCTCAGGATGGGCACTTCATTTATACAGGTTCATTACAAGCCCTATTATACAATGCTGTTCATAAACAACATTGCAGCAGATTGCATAACCATGGGGTGAGCCACCTGGGAAACTGGACACTGCGTTTTGGAACAACTAATCGGGTCGCCCATCGACTTCAGTTAGCTGAAATGGAAGCATGTATTTCCTTGTTGGGCCTTTCAGTCCTTTCCTCGGGAAAGGACACAAAAAGCCAGTGAACACCCAACTGTTAGAAGACTAGAGACAGAGAGACTTTTTCAGTAATCAAGCGGTGGAGCTTGCACAGAAGAGGCTGTCCTGTTGTCTGATTAACCTCAAAGATACACATGCTGCATCTCCCAAAACTTTTACATTCAGCTCTACATTTTAGCTGTGCTTATGACTAGCAATGGGCCTCAACCAGCATCCCAGCTCCAAATATGGATTTGGGGAAATCCATTTTCAAACATCACGTCTTGTCATTATCTCCATATTCTGTATGCAGGGGATGGGACTAGATGACCCATTGGGGTCCCTTCCAGTCCAGTCTGGACCCCATCCTAAAACCCCAGTTTTCCCTTTCCAGCCCTTTTCTACATATCATGCTCTTACCCCCACAGGGGGAAAAATGACGTATGTGTATAAAGCTACAGACACAGCACTCACACCTTGTAACAGGCTGTGAGCGCTAGAAGTGAGCAAAGAAGGGTCCTGGTCATGTCCCAGCAGTAGCAGGGCTCTATCTGGTATCACCCAGAGTATCTGAAAATGGGCCCAGCTGTGAAGACCCGCTGGATGAAAACTCATGGCTTTGTGTCTCACTGTGAACACATAATAGCAAACTAGGGTTTGCTCTACTTTTTACCAGTTTGTTCTTGGTAAATATTAATGATCTCTCTCTCTCTCTCTCTCACACACGCATGAAGAGGAAGCCCTCCACCACACATCGTCTCATCCAGTTTAGACACCTGGCAAAATGAGAGGTCTGCAAAAACCTTCTTAAAAGGGTCCCTCTGAAGCTATTGCTCTAAAGGGGAATCTCAGCATTCAGATAGGGTGAGCTCTGTTCAATATACTGAACACAGAGACTGCTGGGGGACTTGGGGTAGCACAAGGAAGTGCTCTACAGTCCCACATGGCAGACGACTGTGACTGATAACAAGTGGACGGCAGTGGAACAGGTGACTGCGTTTGGCCTACCTGTATGCAGAGATCGCACTAGTTGAACTTACCTATTTTAATGGATTCAGTTAAACTGATGCAGATGCTCATGTGCACACTTATAACCATTTAAAA
The DNA here is from genome assembly GCA_007922155.1 of Mesoclemmys tuberculata. NCBI lineage: Eukaryota > Metazoa > Chordata > Testudines > Chelidae > Mesoclemmys > Mesoclemmys tuberculata. Next base: position 15,995,391 of record ML675640.1, read on the forward strand.
GTGGGTCTTTTCAGTTTAGCTTGAAACAATTTCTCACTGACTTCAGCTAAACCAAAAGCATGGTTCAAACTGGTTAAACAAGTGTAAAAAGCTGTGTGGACGCTCATAGTTCAAAGAAATGTAAAATCACACATTAAGTTAAACTGCTGCCACTTTCTTATGTAGACAAAGCCTCCTGTTCTTCTGCATTCATCAGAGGAGTTGTTCCAAAAAGATGGAGTGGAATAAAGCTGACTATTTACATTTCCAAGAAATGGAAGAAGCAACTGGTGGAAGCTCCATTGTTCATATAAAACAACACTGGATTAAAAGCTAGGCTATACACAGCCTCATCTTGATGAGGTGGCCTAACAGGCCTTTATCTGCTTTTTCTTATTCTATAAATTTCAAATTCAAGTTCTTTAAAACTTTAACAAAAAAGGAAACCATTTAAGGACCTGGAAGATGTGGGAAGCACTTTTCCCTTTGATAATTATTTCTTGAATTTGTTGGGTTTGATTCCCATTTTTTTCAGTCAGTCCTTGTGCATCGGTACCCAACAAATAAACCATCTTTATGTATTATCACATTCAGATGTCCAAGTAAGGAATCCAAGTGGTGCCACTATTTGCTGGATAAAAATTACTATAAATCCTGGAGAATCCATGACTTGTTCATAGACTAGCTAGCATGGGAGGCAGTGTTTTGGAGCAATTTGTAAATTTCAGTCTCTGTTACAGAAGGTGGCAGTGTATGCAACAGCAACTAGTAATTTCTATTCTGAGTTACAAAAAAGAAAAGAAAAAAGAAAGCACTGAAAGGTACTGCTCTCTCCAGCAGGTTGGAAATTCTAGTCTCTATTTCAACAAAACCAATTCAGTACATCCCAGTGTGTCACACAGCAAGTATCTGACACATGCCAAGGCATGAGAGGCAAAGTACAGAGAAACGGCTCAGATGCTGTGAAAACTGAAGTTTCTGCATAACTGAAAAAGTTTGGAGTTTTCTGTAACGCAGCAAGAAATCTGCCATCCTAGCACGATTATTCCCAGGGAGTAACAGGATTCCTTCTTCAGAATGAATCAGGAAGCTAATTCTCTTCTCAGCACAGAAGGAACAAAGGGCCAATTTCATTAGTGCACCCTCTGATGTTAATGGACCCTGTTTGGTTTCAGATGACGCTGGGTAAAAAGACTGCTCATTCGACTGATGGCATTCTGTGGATAGCCCAGGTGAGACTTTATCGTCATTGTTTATGGAGGGATGGGGGAAGGGGCTGGGATCCTGCACAAATGTATCTGGGTATTTTAATAAACGTGTAACCAGACAGAGAAGCTATACACACGTTAGTTAACTCTGGCCCTTTTGTAAGCACTCAGGGAAACAGCAGGTAACTATTGTAAGACTTTTATCTAAACCTCTCCCTCTCTTTGGATATGCAGGGCATGTAGCAGCACGTAATAGAGTAATTGACCCTGGACTATGCATAGTTCAAGGAACGTCATTGTCTGTTGGCTACTGAGGAAACTGAACACCTGTAGTCACATCAATATTAGAGAGAGGTTATCGGCTTCAGCACAAGAAAGCTACCTACACCCTCTTCACACCAAATGGAAAGCATTGAGTTCATCTCTTGGGGGAAAGTGTCAAGCTGTCGTGGAAACAGTGGGATTTCCCCTTTCAAGCTCCGTAGTGGAAGAGGTGAGATTCCTCTCTCAGGGTAGTAGCGGATGGGAGAAGTTCCCCTCTTGGGGTATGATGTCAGCCTGCTGTGACCTTTGCAAGCTCTATCTGTTCTCTAGAGATTAAGGTGGCCAAGTCTACCTTTTACTTGCCCCGTTTTCCGCAATAAACATGCACTTTATGTCTGAAACGATCCAAGCTGGCTGACAGTAATAACATCTGACACATCGGGGGTTAAATAGGCCACAACATTTTCCTCAGGCCTAATTTAGGCCAGATATCAAAATGATACACAATATCACTGCATGCCTCCACTCTGACAGGATGTCCGCGGATGAATCCGCGTAAACTATTTCGCAGGCATGTTTGTTTGACCAGCGTGAGAGAAAAAGCATCTCTCTCCTACCCTCTTGGCAGCACACAACACAGAGAAGCAGCAAAGACTTGTGGAGCCAATGCTGCTCCCTGGGGAAGAGAGGCCCTTTGGAACTGGAAAGCCATCTTCGGCCAGCTACGAGGTAAGGATGGGCTGTATCTGAGGCACTGAACTGGGACTTAGCAGCTTTGGGTTCAGGCCTCAGCTCTGCCATGTATGACCTCAGGCCAGTCACTTAGGACCAGCTTCTTCAAGGAACGTAGGTGCCTGACGTCCATTGAAATCCAGGCCCGTCTCTGTTCCCTGCCATGAAACGGGCATAACCACCCTCTAGTTCACAGCGATGTGACCAGGTCAGCTCTTCAGCAGTATGGTGATGCATGACCATGAGATACCAACACATGAGTAACGTAGGCCTCGGCCTGTTGAAGCAAACAGTGAGCTGGGCAGGAGGCAGCAGGGCTGGGATGCCAATGGTATGCAAGAACCCCATGTGCACATTCTTTCTTGAAATAATCTGAAGTTTAACCTCTACCTTTAGAGGAGTTTTTGTGGAACCGTCCAAACGGCAGTAGTTCCGGGGACCAAACTGGGTCAGCTCACTGTGGTACAATGAGGAGCCAGAACTACTTCCTGGTGGCTGCCCTCCTGTGCTCCAGAATCTAAGCTTTCATTTCAGACCCTTGCCCTTATGCTTGCAAGGAAACCTCCAAATGCAAACTGAATATAAAGCTTCCTACAGTCTGATACCAGTGCTGGGAATCGTTCCTAGCCACCTCAAGGAAGAGTTAACTCTCGCCATCTAATCATGACCAATTAAATGTCAATGCTGTCAACTGTTTCACTGAAAGTTGGAGCAGGAGGAAAGGAGTGAGACAGCATGATTATGGAAATATGCAAAGTCAGCTCTAAGTGGCGTTTCGTTTGCTAAGCTCCTGATAGCACGAGCTTTGGTTGTGGGCAATGCCTGGCAAAATGCATCCCTTTTTCCTTCCAGTTTGACCCCTTTTGTAAGCTTTGGTGCGCTGGATAGTAATTGTAGAACACTGCAGCTGATTCTTTTTTAAAATACATTTAAGGATTTTTTGGTTTACCTGGAAAAGGTCATGAGCCAGACACAGAGCTGCTGATGCAAGTGGTTATTAGATGGTTTATTTTCTGGGCTCTGAGTGCCGTGGTTCTCAACCTGCGGCCCAATCAGCACATAGCTGCAGCGCATGTGACATCCACAGGGCCACACAGGTAATATATTGTGCATGCAGCCCACATAATACAAAGAGAGCTACATGCATGTCCCACAATGGTAAAATCAGTTGAGAACCGTTGCCTTAGTGGAATGAAACGCAATGCAACACAGAGTATGTAAAGGGAGAAAACCAGCCACATTATAAGTAGGCAAGCTCCACAGCTATGAGCAACTGCACTTGGGTGTTCATCCAAGGAACAGTTTATGACTATGAACAATGAAATTTCACTCATGGACAAGCAAGCAGTGAAGAAAAAATGGTTACTAACCTTCTGTAACTATTGTTCTTTCAGATGTTGCTCATGGCTATTCCAAGTAGGCATGTGTGCCGCATGCACAGTCGCCGGAAGGTTTTTCTCCTAGTCGGCTATGGTGCCCCCTGGAGTCGTGCTCTCATGATGCCATATATAGGGCCCTGCTGACTCCCCACCTCTTCAGTTCCTTCTTGCTGGCTGACCCCAACAGAAGGGTAGGCAGGTGGGTCTTGAAATGGACATGAGCAACACATCTCAAAGAACAATAGTTACAGAAGGTCAGTAACCATTTTTCTTCTTTGAGTACTTGTTCATGTCGATACCAAGTAGGGGACTCCCAAGCTGATCCACTGGAGGAGGGATCGGAGCTCAAGGCCCCATAGATTGTAGTACTGCTCTGCCAGAGGCAACATCATCTCTGGTGTGCTGTGTAATAGCGGAGTGTGCACTGCTCTACAAATGTCCTGAAGAGGGTCTTGGACCAGGAATGCCACCAAAGACATATGTGCCCTTGTGGAATGAGCCATCAGTGCAGGGGCAGGCACTCCTGCCACGTCGTTACACATCCAGATACATGATGTGATCCAAGCAGACATTCTCTGAAAAGAAACAGGGAGACCTTTCATCCGATCTGCTACTGCTATGAAGAACTGTGTTGTTTTCCTGCATGCCTTGTCTTCTCAATATAGAAGGCCAAGGCCCGCCTGACATCCAGAGAATGCAGCTTGCACTCCTGACTGTTGGTGTGTGGTTTCAGATAGAAGTCCAGGAGGAATATGTTCTGGTTTGTATGGAATTGGGAAACCATCTTTGGAAGGAAGCCTGGGTCAGGACGAAGTTGAACCTTGTCCTTGGAGACAGTTGTGTAAGGAGGCTCCGACATGACAGCCCTGAGTTCAGACACCCTCCTCGCCAAAGTTAGGGCCACCAGGAAAGCTGCCTTCCAGGATAGACAGCATGCGAGCATGTTGCTCAAATGGCGCTCAAATGGCGGTCCCATTGGCCTTGACAACATGAGGTTAAGGTCCCGTTGGAGAAATGGCTGATGTACAGGAGGATGTAGCCTGTCTAAGCCCTTAAGGAAACACCCAACATGGGGTTAGCAAAGACCAAATGGCCTGCAACCCTTGGATGAAAAGCCCAGGTGACAGCCAGGTGGACTTTAATTGATGATGACAGACCATGTTGCTTCAGATGTAACAAATAGTCCAAGACAGAATCATGGAAGATTAGGATTAGAAGGGTCCTCAGGAGGCTGTCCAGTCCAACCCCCTGCTCAAAGTAGCACCAACCCCAACTAAGTCATCCCAGCCAAGGCTTCATCAAACCGGGCCTTAAAAACTTCTAAGGACAGAGACTTCACTACCTCCCTCGGTAACCCATTCCAGTGCTTCACCACCCTCCTAGTAAAAAGTTTTTCCTAATATCCAGCCTAGACCTTCCCACTGCAACTTGAGACCGTTGATCCTAGTTCTGTCATCACCAACCACTGAGAACAACCTAGTTCCATCCTCCATCCATACCCCTTTCAGATAGATAGTAGAGAGTAGATAGATAAGAGGATATTGAAGATAACTTATTGAAGGTAAGTGGGATGCCCTTCTGAGATGCCCAAATCGAACATCTCTGCCACTTAGCTAGGTAAGTGGCTCCCGTGGAAGGTTTTCTGCTGTCCAGGAGGACCTCCCTAATTGGTTCCAAGTAATCTAATTCCAGAGGGCTCAGCTGGGGGGGTGAGTGCAGTGGTGGCCAATTTGGGGCCCCTAGAAAACAAAGCAAGGGGCCACACACTGAATAACAAGGCTAACCCAAAATATTAAATAGCTGCTCATGAAGAAAGCACCGTCCGCCCTGTGCACTGAACGGGGCCAGGGTCTGTGGAAAAAATAATGTGATTGTGTAATTAAAGACTGTGTTTAAAGCACATGCACAAGGAGGCCGAATTAATGCTACCTTATCTCTGGCATTTCCTAATGTTTGATTATTTGACTTTATAACCTTAATAATGCTATTTTAATGTAGTTTTTTGTGTGCAGTAAATTTTAAAAGTCCATAGGAGCTCAAATGGCCCCCTTGCTGAGCTTAAACATTCACAGTATTAAAACTGATGAACTGCTATTCTTCACATTTGGCTTGACTTTGAAACTACTGAACCTGTTTTCTTCAAGCTTGGCTAGCTCTGTAGATTTTATTGAGACCTTAAAGTTATGAGCCTTTAAAGTTGGCAAATTCTGAAGTGTGCAAACATGTAACTAGCTACATATGCATGCAGAGCGTAGGTCTCTTTAAGAATGCAGCTATAAACTGAACCACATCGTCTGCTGCACGTGCTCAGTGCACAATTGTCAAACAGAAGTACCTTTGGTAAATCAAATCTCATTTTTCCAACTAAGCAAAGGCCAAGACTGCAGCTCTCATTTCATACTGCAGTCACCTTTGCTGCAGCCCTGTTCCAAACAATGTGGTTAGAAGTTGTTTGGCTGGTGAGTGTAATTTTCTTAGCTTTTCTGAAGTCACAAACAGCAAATAGATTTTTCTCAAACTTCCATTGCTCTTTCCATCCCCCTCCACCTGCCACACACAAATTTACTGTTAGGTAGAGTCCAAACACAGAGCATTTCCACCACAGAGGTGGCTGATCCCTTTAGGATGTTTTGGAAAGGGGACGGGTCTAACGCAGGGAAAACAGGTTTCAAAAGCCAGCTCCTAAATGACCAGAGGAGTTAGCGAATAAGAGCAGCAAATAGGAGTTTTGCAAGGGAGTTTAGAGAGGAAGCATGAGAGCGAGATACACCTAACAAACATTCTCTAAACTTAGGTCAATAAATGCCCTTCCCTGCAAAAAATGAACAAGGAAAAAAAGCCCCAAACCATTCAAGCAAAAACCCCTGTGAGAGGAAAGAGAATGGAAGCAGAAGTCCAGCAGCACATGGGGGACTATCCAGTGTATAGCATTGAATGCAGCATGGATGATTGCCTGCCTTGTGGACAGGTGTCATGTGTGTGCATTCAGAGAAAGCATCTCATGGGACCACAGAGACCACATATGAGCTCTTGACACCAGAGTGGCCGAGCTGAAGGAGCAAAGGGTGGCAGAGAGGTACACAAGGGAGACTTTCCAAGACACAGCAGAACGGTCCCCCCCAGTCTGACAGCCTTATGGTCTTAAGGAGGCTGACAGTCTCAGAGAACGAGAACTTTAACCTGGAGCAGCGGCAAATGATCTCATGGGTGGGACCCTCCTTCCAGATGACATCGTGGTATTGTCTAGCACTGAGGACACCTCTCTGGGGCAGAGAACCCCAGATATCATGAAGAGACAGATAATAGTTATACAGGATTCGATTAAGAGAAATATAGATAGTTGAGTTTGTGATGACCAGGAGTGAATGTGGTGAACTGCCTGCCAGGTGCAAAAGGTGCAGACCTCTTGAGACATCTTGATAAACTTATGTGCAGTGCTAGGGAGAGGCTGGTGTTCGTGGTACATGTGGGTACCGTGACATAGGGCAAGGTAGGAGAGAGGTCCTGGATACCAAATTTAGGCTCCTTGGTAAGAGATTAACAAAATACAACAAAATACACCACAGTAGCCTTTAACTTCAAAAAGGGGAATTATGCAAAAATGAGTAAATTAATTAAACAGAAGATGAAAGGAACAGTCACGAGTGAAATGCCTGCAAGCTGCATGGAAACTGTTTACAAGTATCAAAATAGATGCTCAAATGCTATCAACATATCCATAAATGATCTGGAAAAAGGGGGTAAGCAATGAGGTGGCAAAGTTTGCAGACCATTTACATGACTCAAGAGAGTTAGTCCAAAGCTGACTACAAGGAGTTACAAAGGGATCTCACAAGGGCAAGAAAATGGCAGGTGAAATTCAATGTTGATAAATGCAACGTAATGCACATGGAAAACATAATCCCAACTACACACAAAACGATGGCGTGTAAATTAGCTGTTACCTCTCAAAAAAGGTCGTGGAGTCATCGTGGATGGTTCTCTGAAAACATCTGTTCAATGCACAGCAGCAGTCAAAAAAGAAAAGTCAAAACCAGAATGTTAGGAACCATACAATTAATGGGCAGCAGGTTTAAAACAAATATCAGGATGCATTTCTTTACACAAGGCACAGTCACCCTGTGAAACTTGTTTCCAGGGGATGTCGTGAAGGCCAAAAGTGTAATGGGTTCAAAAAAGAATAAGGCCAGTTCATGGAGGATAGGTCCAGCAATGGCTGATAGCCAGGAGGGACAGGGGCACAACCTCATGCTCTGTGTGTCCCTAAACCTCTAACTGCCCGAAGCTCGGACTGGACAATAGGGGATGGACCACTCAATAAACTGCCCTGTTTTGTTCATTTCCTCTGAAACATCTGGTGCCAGCCAACACCGGAAGACAGATCACTGGGCCAGACAGACCATTTTCTGACCCGCTATGGCCATGCTGATGTTCTTACGGAAACTATCAGCATGCGAATGCAGGTGATTAGAATGGTCAATGTTTTGAAACTTAGCCACAGAAAACTCACTCGGGTAGATGCACACTTAGGCCATTAACAGAGACCCAGTTCATATAGCCAATTTCATTACCGGTCCATGAAAAGAACGTAGCAAGAAGAAAGGAGAAGGAATAAAACAAGATCTCAGCTGTGTCTCTAAGTTCTTATATCACATAGTAGCACCTGTGGGTCTCAGCTCACTCGAGGGGAGAATGCAAACTGCTCTTTGTATTTGGAGATAGCTGGTGAGCTGTGAGGGAAGAGGGAATGCTGTCTGCAGAGCTGAGTGAGGAAGGAGAGAGCAGAAGTCAGAGCTTAAGCAAGCTACACAACATGCATGGGTTGGTGGGAAAATGCTCCCCCTGGGCCTAAATTCCAGGTGCACTGGTCCTTGATGCTTATTCCAAACGCTGCAATTGCCCAATGGAGCTTCTCATCCAATCAGGCTCTGAAGGCTGAGACCAGGGTCAGCTGGAGGTACTCGGCCAAGCCCTCCATCCTGAGTGATGGGGACGGCAGCTCTCCTATGGTTCCGAGTGGCTGCAGCTAAGAAATAAAGCCACTGAGATTGTGACTGAGAGCCAGAATTTCAGGTTCCCCTGTACAGGGATTTCCACCCAGCCCAGAATTGCACAGTGTCCCCATAGATGGGGGTGGGCTCCTGGGGACATAAACCCCAACCTGCCTCTTCCCCAGCGAGTTTTGCAATTGATGCCCATCGTGGAAATGCCTTCAAAGGGAAGATTTAGGAAGCAGGCCTACTGGTGTTGCTTAGCAACTGTGTACACGGGAGCAGCCCAACAGCAGTAGCCGCTGTTGGCTGCATTTGTGCTCTGATGAATTGCACACTTAACTTGATACCGAACAAGGCCGACCTGTCAGCATGTCACCACTGGGGCTCCTAATCTGCATCCATGTTGGGGATAGCCAACAGCCTAAATATAATTGCAGGGAGGCACATGCTCTTGTTCTGGCAGCACAGATACTGCTACTGATCTGAGGTGACACTCTGAGAGCCAGGAAAACATTGTAGAGTCTAACCAGCTGCTATGGCACAGCCAGGGTGCCCCACCACTGGGGGGGAAGGAGGGAAAAGACGGTCAGGCAGCACACAGAGAATGGAGACGCCTCTTTCCTTCCGTCTCCTCCATGCTGTTAATGGAGAAGGTGCCAGGATGAAGGTTGGGGTCACCCAGGGAGAGAGCAGGAGGCTTTTATAAATTTAACAACAACTTTCAGACAGCAAAGAAACCAGGGAAGCCACAGAGAAGGGATTGCCTCGTCCTGCGGTCAGCTGAGGAATATTTATATTGTTGGGTTATTCCGATTTGAAAGACAGTTTTGTGTGTAAGATCTGTTCTCGTACAGGCAACTTGCAGCCTGCCACGAGGAGATGTCTTGGACAGAACAAAGGTGTGCTCCAAAGATATCCTGCAGCCAGATATATAATAAATAATACCTGGTGAGCCTGGGATGAAATTATCCAGTGGAGATTCACAAAGCAATTGCAATGTAAGCCCGGGACACAGAGTACGAGAATCACTTCACCACCAGTGAAATGCAGCCTCCTCTGAAGCATCGGCCGGCAACTGTTTAACAGCACACAGCAGAATTGTCCAACACATTAGTGTTTTCAGTGGTGTTGTAGACATGTGCTCCCAGGATATTAGTGGGACTTGGTGGGTGAGGTGATATCTTTTACTGGATCAACATCTGCTGGGGAGAGAGAGAAGCTTTCAAGCTTACAGAGCTGAAGAAGAGCTTGTAGAGCCTGAAAGCTTGTCTCTGTCACAAACAGAAGATGGTCCAATAAAAGATTTTCCCCCACCTTCAGACTGGGGCTGAATAGGGACTTGAAATGGTTCTCTCATTACAAGAAGTAATTGTCACTGTTCACACATTCTCACCTTCTAATAAACGATTGTGAATAGGCCTCATCCACTCTAACTAAATCGACTTTGTTAGCACTTGCCCTCCCCGTTGTTATTTTTACCCTTGGATGTATATATATACCTCCAATCTGTGATTTCCATTTCATGCATCTGACAAAGTGGGTTGCAGCCCACAAAAGCTTATGCTCACAGAAATTTGTTGGCCTTTAAGGTGCTACGGGGCTCTCGTTGTTTTTCCCCCAGCTTGTCTCCCCAACAAGTTAGGCCAGAAAGAGACGGTAAATACCATATCCACCTGAAAGTGAAGGGGGATTTAAGACAGCAGAATTCACTTACATCAGAGCAGCCTGATGGTTGCACAATGTCATTGGGATAGCTAGTGGCCATAGAGAGTACAGTTTTACATTGGATCCAAAAGGCCAAACTGCAGGCTTTCTTGCAGAGTAATCTGAGCCAGACAGGCAGGTGGGACAGAGGATCGACAGAGCCCTGTACAGGTGGGCCAAGCAGCTGTAGCTCCCCGGGGCTTTGACAGAACATTGTCCTGCAATCCAGGACAATTCAACTGCCCAACACTGTGTTAGTACCACTATGCACCAGCAGCCAGTAGCAGGGCAAGGGGGAGAGAAATCAGGTGTTTCTGTAGCAGAGAGTGAACTGCTCTAAAGCACTTTCCAGCCACTGCCCCTCTCCAGCAATCACATGAAAACCTGATTTCCAAAGCAAGAGGCAGATCTCCTCTGGAGTGAGGAAAAGAGAGGAACCCAGAGACCTCTAAAAGCCCAGACACCCTGCAGAATCTAGTCCTACCAGCTGAGCAAATAGCAACTGTACAGGAGATGCATCAGTTGGAGGCTGGTGTAGATGGAAGTCCTCCTCAAACCCAGCTTCACCTGGCTATCACGATGCGGGATCTGAGAGCCCATTAGGGACAGTAAATTTCAGAGCAGCAAAGGCAGGGAAAGGAGAGGGAAGGCAGAAGGGTTTGACGGGAACAAACAACTATGGCACAAGTCTGCAGATCAGCACCAGTGGATGCCAGAAGAGTGGGAGCAGCACAGAAGGGAAGTGATAGGTGCTGGGAGACAGACACCTGCCAGAAGGAAATCGCTATCTTTCCTCGCAGGAGAATGGAGGGCCTAGGATTGCTTCGCCCACCTAGCAAAGTAGAGGCTCACGCTCGCCTAACACGGAAGGAATACATCTTTCCTACAGAAGGAAGCTCTGTGCTTAACATAGCAGGACACCCATGGGCTGACACATCACCACCAGCGTCTCAGATGTCATGTCCGCATGGCAGGCCAGCAACAAACATTATCTCACATCTAAACCTGGAGGTGTTTCTATTGCCCAGAGAGGCACCCCATGCTCCAGGTGTCCCTAAACCTCGAACTGCCAGAAGCCCCTGGGCACTGGCCACTGACGGCAGATAGGATACTGGGCGAGATGGACCACTGGGCTGGCCCAGTCTGGCTGCTCCGACGTTACTGTCAGCTGGGATGTCAGATGTACAAGGCCGCGTGGCCAGAGAGATCTGGCTAAGAGGGCGAAAGCACCTCTCCCGACGCGCACACACCTGCACATTCAGTAAAGGGAGCCACCCCTTGTGCGGTTCAGTCCTGAGTGAAACTCTCCCTCCACTGACCCTGGTTTGGGCTCCACTGCGATGGAAGAGCCACCTGTTCTTCTGCTCCAGGGCCAAGCAGTCTCTCCTCTGTGGGCAGAAAGAAGGAGGTAACAAACTATTTCATTTTTACTATTTGTATTTGACCTTTTTATATTGTTTGCTTTTTCCAGCATAATCTCTTAAGAACATGACTGATGATTTATAGCAAAAGAATATCTGTCCAGTGGGTGCCGTGCTAGCCCTCTCTCCTGCTGCTTTCGAGTGATTTACTTTTGGATTAGCTGCTGATAGAGAAGGGCTCAGCTGACAATTCCTCCTCGTATATCAAAAGGGAAATCCTTAAGACATCACTATAAAACAGCAGGAAAGAGCACCTGCCTAACTCATAAACTTATATGATGTGGTTTAGTCAGATAGACCATCTGCTTCCCTTACATACCCATATGTCCTTTGCTGTCCCCTACTACCTAACAGTTACCTTCAGTGATTTTCTTCTTTATCATTTGATTCATTCTCTTTATTTAGCTTCATAGACGTAAAGTTTCATGCTGATGCAGTTAGGAACAAGTGAAGTGGCCGCCGCCTGTGCCTTCTAGTTAATGCAATAAATAACTATGGTTAAATCCTTCTCTGAATTAGATCCATCTTATAAAGTGAATTGGCCAGACCCTACCTTCACTTACATCTGTGCAGTTCAACTGACTCAGGTGAAAGAACAGAAGACTATGTCTGCCTCTGGGTTATTCACGTCAATTCCTGGACATTCAGAGGTGACGTAGGGCAGGCTCTTCAGTACAGTTATCCCCATCCTGCAGCACACTGTGCATTTGAGTCCTGATTTTAAAGGCTGGAGGACAAACTTATGCATTTCTTTTGGCTAGTTAATGTGCCTGCTTGTGCACTTACAGGTCTGGCTGCACGTTCAGTGACAGCAATTGTGCGTGCAAGTGTGGATACAAAGCAGCACAAACAGACAGGTCTCTGTTACTTGAAATACAGGCACCTCAGGTATAGAAAGCGGAAGTGGCAAAGGAAGGCTCTTCCCAGGCTCAAGTATTGAAGTCCCATTCACGGTTCTGTGCACTGGCACTGCAAGGCCACGCCTTCTTGAGCAGCCCACCGGCACCTCTTACATTACCCAGAGGAAGTCACGTGAGAAAGTGTAACGAACCCAAGACAGCACAGCTCTTGGGCCTATCCCCTGGCACAGAACAGAGCCTGTCTGACTCCTCCACATTGCCACATCCCAGCTCTCTGCAGCTCTCAGGTGTTTCTGACACCCCTTGGGCGAGTGGCAGAGTGGTTAGAGACGAGGGAGATGCTGCAGGTAAGTGCTTGGGCCTGGAGGAAACGCAGACTGTCCCTGATGGAACGTCACTGTCTGGAGCAGCAGCAAGAACATCCCTGGAACAAATCTAACTGTGAACCAGAGCATCTGCAGCGAGGTGATCTCCTCACCCTCATACAGCACGGCTTGGGGGACTGGGGTGTGCCTGCACCACCAGAGAAAGAGAAAACAGTGTCGTGTCTGCATTGCAGGGAGACGCAGACGTAGCTACGGCGATGCGGTGAGGCGTGTTTGCAGAGCAGCATTTCAGCAGGAGGCGCTTACAGCAGAGGCAGTGAAACCGCCAGGCCTTCCAACCAAGGCGCCTGCGGCTCCCATCTCAGGAGCGCTAGTGAGCAGAGAAACTGAGTCTGGCTCCAGCCCACAGAAAAGATGAACAGGAGTTTCTGCACGGGGAGGAGGGGACTCTCGCTGTTTAAAATGCCACTTGCCTAGCACAGTGACCCTCTCCCTGGGACCCAGCAGGTTTATTCCTTTCCTCAGCCAGAGGGGTCACCCTAAAGCTCCTGGGCATGAGGTTGGTCTGCTGGCGCTGGTACCCCAAACCAGCTTGCTGGCAGCCTGCCCTCGCTCTGGGGTTCTCGGTGTAGTTGCTGCCTTGCCTACCGCCCACACTGGCTGCTCTCTGACACATGGTGGCGGCCCCCCCGGCAAGGGGCTGGGGCTGGGGAGTCACAGGACAGGCAGTTCGGTTGCCTCTGGGCTCCCACGGCCCGATGCTCTCAGGGCATTAGGGAGCTGCAGCAACAAGCCAATATTCAGCGTGACTTTGCTCTGCGTATTTACTGAAAGGGATGCAGCTGTGGAAATGCAGCTGCAGACTCTCCAGAAGGTGGTAAATGGTCCGTTAACTTTTAGTCACAATTCTTCATTACATGTGAGAATAATGGGCTCAGTTCTATTCTGTCATTAATCAGCACACTGCCAAATAAATGCAACAGGAGATATTAACCACAACAATAAAACCAGGCCATCCTCACTACCATCTCGCTCCTAAGGGGCCCTATTAATAAATCTGGCTCAAGCTGTAATGCTGATGAAGATGTGCCAGCACTCATTTTACAGCCAGTCAGGCTGCAAGCCGGGTTGCTGGTTCTCTGCTTCGTTCTCTTTGGACATGGAGGGGCTCACTGCCACACGGCCCATGAACTCAGCCCAGGGGCTGGCGAGGGACGTGCCCCTGGGCTCGGGGAGTCTAATGGTCAAAAGAATGTTTATTAAAACACAGTCCAAGTCATCCGTGGGCAGCAGGGACAGGAACTGACTTGATAACTCCGCTCCACGCAGCTCCCACACAGCACTGAACCCTTGCTGGCTTGCGTGGTCAGCAGTCCCTGGTCTTTGGAGCATGGACCACATCTTTCTGTGTGTCTGTGCCGGGCCCAGCGGAATGGGATGGGATCCCTCCCGGGGGCCCTCTGGCTGCTGCTGCAATACATAGAGGTCTCAACCTGGAGTGGGAGGAGGAGATGTGGTCAAGACCATGGTGCATCGCTGAATGAGGGAGGCACCTGACTGGGTGGGGCTGATGAGATGCAAGATGCAATGGCAACTCTGAGTGAAGAAGCATGCCATGGCCATGCCCGCACCGGGGAGGGAGCACCATGGCCACTGCAGAGAGAGACTGAGTGCTCTCACCAACATAACCAAGTGTGCACATTCAAACCTGAATCTCATTGCATTGCCCAACCTCCAGCCAGGCCACACCCCTGAAAGCTGAAGACACATGTCAACAGACACTCATGCAGTAGATGTCAGCATGGAAGGCTGCAATTGTAGCCAAATGGATTCTGGTGACTAACTGGATCCCACACTGGAAACCTTCCTAGCAGGAGTGAGGGTTGCTTTGCATGATGGGAGGCATCTGCTCCCTGCCTGAAAGAAGACAGGTGCTATGCTTCCAGTCCCTCTGCCTGGGGGCCTTTGAGGAGGGCCAGGGACAATATGTTTTCAGGGGATGGAAGATTAAAGGTGACATCTTTGGCAAGTCTAGCAAAAATGCTGACTCCTCTCCCGCTCCATCCCCCTTTGATAATGTGCCTGAGTCTTATCTCCCATGCTCACACCCTGCTCTGCATCAGCACGAACAAGCCACACATGCTCCGCTGTTGTAAACACATGGGAACTGTCTGTTTACAGGGCCAGAACCTGCTGGTTTTACTGAACATCCCAGGGAGATGGATTCACGGGCAGGCAACGGGGGCCATAGACCTGTGACCCATTCCTCAGTCCCGTGGTACCTCACCTACCCCATGGAAACCCTCTCTGCACACAACACGTGACCTTGCTCGCCCATTTGGCCACTTCCCCCCGAGCCGCCTGCATTCCCTGCTCTGTGCTGCCCCGCACACGTGACGCCCCCTTCTCACACTATTCTGCAGAGCCCCTGCTCTCTCCTCTTTCAGAGCCATCCCTGGGACCCACTTCTGCCCCAAGGTAAGCAAGCAGCAGCCTCCCTGAGGGACACTTGAGGGGCAGCAGGTTCCTAGCCTGCTGCGTATTTATACTTCCGAAAACACGCTCCGTGGATTTCCAGCTGTACGACCTAGCTCCACTCGTCACCGGCCTGCCATAGCCCGGCACTCACTGCTGAACCTTCTCTTGCGCTAGGACCACAAGGCAGGGTCAAACAAGCGAAGGAACACACCCACCCTGAGTTCCGGGGCTCATGCTGCCCCCATGTTTGCTGGTGGTTTCACACCCACCCAAAGCCACTGCACCTGGCCATCCCTCTGAGGCGTTAGTGACTCCTTCAGCTGTTGCCGGTGAAACGCAGAGCCTTGGGCACGGGCAGGTAAAAGGCATCTCACGTCCCTTTGATGCTCAACGCTCAAGAACTGTGTCACACGCCTGTTGTGCTTCCTGGCCCTAAGCCACTGGGTGACTGCGATACAGCAATGAGCAGTCCTCTCCTGCCTGCTTCTGCCTCTGTCCCTCTCCTCCATCAGCGGCTCATCAGGACGAGCACCCATGAGCCGACCGACTGATCGAGGGACAGACTCTCCATGCTGAACTCTTGGACAGTCCAGCCCTGTCTGACTGCCGGGCAGAAGCAAGGCCCCGAGAAGAGCAGTGGGTGTCAGCATGTGGCCTTTCCGATCACTCCGGTTGCCACCTCTCACTCAGATCCCAAAGCATGGCCCACTGCTACCATTTCCTGGGTGCCCAGCCAGTGAGGGAGAAGGCCAGCTCCTCTGAGGGCTGGCACTGGAAATCAGCTGGGAGACCCACCTTCAGAGGCACAGCAAGGCAGCGGAAGCTGTGGTCAGCCCCTAGAGCAGGAACTGGGCTGTTTCTAGGGGAAGAGGTTGCTGAAAATCAAGATTGTGCCTGAGTCCTTTGAAGTCAAAGCACCAGGAGCCTCGTGCTTCTCCCCCTGGGAAACCCACAACATGCCCCCGCATGCAATTTCGCCCAAGTCAGAGAGAAGGGACAGGGTGTGGCCCCTGAGGGAGGGTGTCTGCACAGAGCATCCCAGGCCAGAACCACTCCCTGGATTTCCATTCCTCATGGCCAACTGCTGCCTTAGGAGCCCCTTTCCCCTGTGCAGATGGGGGTGGGAAGCAGCGTCTGCTGGCTCAAGCAGCTGTAATGCTCAGGCAGATTTCTCTCCATCCTCCAGCTACCTACATTATGCACACACATTGCTCTAGCACAGGAGCATCTGGACCACTTAGAAATGCAGCTGGCCCAAGGGAAGCATCCCACAAATTGCTGCCCCCTTCCACCTACTGCCCACTGCTCACACCCACACACAGAACCTCTCCTGCAAGGAGAGAGAGGCTCCAGCGTGTCTGCCGAGCAGGAAGGAGAATGCAGAAAAATCTGGACTCCTGTCCCCCAACCCCCTTGCTCTGGAGACCGATTAGCCGTAGTCTGCTCCCTTCTGTATACCCTCCGAGTCGAGGACAAAGAGCTGAGAGACCATAAGGGGCAGGTACATGTATAACACAGAGAGTTTTGTGCAAACAAAAGTTCTCCCATGGTTTTTGAGCAATTTCACCACACGCTACTTTTTCAAAAAATTTCAGGGCCATGGCTATTTTCCCATAACCACGCACAAAAAACAAACAATCTGCTGCACGTTTCACACTCACAAGTGTTAAGGAGAAGCGGGCTTGGGGTAGCAGCCATCTTTGGACATCTTCTGCAGGAAGCTGGGAGGGTAGTACAGAATGTGGCCGTGAGCTTGCATGTTACAGCTACTATTTTGGCTACACCACGAACTAAAGCAAGGACCTTCAGAACAAAAAAGCACAAGTCTCTGCACCGTGCCCCGGCAAGCCCAGAAATGTAAAAAGGGACTCGCAGCTGGTGATGGGAGGGCCTGCCGCATCAGTCACTGCTCAAGGTCAGAGGACCCTTTGGGATGAGGGGTCACAGAAAGGTTCATGGCAGATGTGGCTATCTTCAAATCTCTGATTTCCTTCCTCCTGGACACAGAAGTTTCACTCGTCCATTCGGGGAGCAGAATAAATGCCACATCACTTAAATGACCGATCACACACAGCTGCACAGGAACAGCGAATAGCAAACAAAATCCCAGCATTAGTGACTAAGGGCTAGTCTATGCTATAGAGGCTTTGCCAGCACTGCTACACCAGCAAAACCGCCCAGCAGAGTCACAGCTTATACTGGCTAAAGGGGGTCTTTTGCTGGTATAATCAAGCCACCTCCCCAAACAACATAAACTACACTGGCAAAAGGAGTCTCGTGCTGGCATAAACTGTGTCTGCAGCTGGCTTTTGCTGGTACAGCTCTGTGAGTTAGGGGAGTGATTTTTTCACACTCTTAACCAGCATTTCTATGCTGGCAAATCTTTGTCAGGAACACCTGGCCAAAGTCTGCGAACAGCCCCAGGCTGAACTAGGTTCCGAATGAGTCTCAGGGATAAATTCTCCAAAAGGGACAGCCATCTCTCCTCTAGGTGGGACCCAACACAGCTTTTCCACCTCTGCCTCCTGAGACTTTGTATTAATTGTGCATTAAAAAGCGGAAAGCCCTGTTCAAAGAGCCCTGCCCAGTAAAGATGGGTATGTGACCCTGTTAGCAGGCTCAGGGGGCCTAGACTGGTAATTCTGCAGAGAGAACAACATACTTGCAATGCATAGCTCTGCAGGATGCAAATGTTTGTAGGGATCTCCTCCAGTCAGCATCCAGGAGCTTGTAGAAATCAAAGCCCCAGCACTGTGGGCATGAAATGTCCTCCCATTCTTTAAGCTCTCTTCATTTTCTTCCCTCTTTTTAATTTCACCTGGATGAGGCTCTGGGAGTTCATTTTTCTCTCTGCAATAGGGTCGAACAAGCAGAGGTTCTTCCAGCTCTCTGAAGACATGCCTATAGCCTACCACAGAGTGGATAAAAACCTGCATAAAAAGACCACCCAAGGGACTGGGAAAGAGATCCCACAGGAAAGAAAGACAGAGAAAGGCATTTTGTTTGGAAAGGCTGAGGCCCAGACAATTACCCAAAGCAGAAAAACAACAGCATGAAATTTCCTGCTCTTCTTTTCCCTCTGAGAGCCGATAACCAAGAGAGAGTTCAGCAGGCTCTCTGGGCACTCGTTGTTTCAAAGTTGGGCAAACTGCCGTGGGTGCAGGGTGGGTGTTTGTGAAAGTGTGTGCATGTGTCACTTGAGTATGAACATTTTTTTAAGGGCTGAGGAGCTCACAAACACTTTACACAGCTTCTCCCCCATGATGGCCCTAAATAATTACTTGTTAGTGCCACACAGCGAATGACCTCAGTCAAGCAGTCGCCCTGTGAAGACACCAGGTTATCGCAGCTTTCAACAACAAACTTAGAGACCCATTTACCCCACATCTACCCTCCACAAAATACTGACAACAATGTTCTCATGCAACTGCATCTGCTGTGTGTAGTCATGGACACACAGCACATCTAGGGCCTCAGCACGCAGCCTGTGGGACACCGCGGAATTTGTATTTCCACATGTGACACATCGACAGCTAAATACACTGAAATTCTGTCCTCCCGGACTGAGGGGGTGCGAGCCGCAGCAGAAGGCAGGAGTGGCAAAGCAGGGCCTGTGAATGGTGCTTGCTAGCCAAGGCCCAATATACAAGTCCAAGGACATCCTGGAAAACAAAACAAAAAAGCGGAAAAGGAGCCACATATTAACCTCCTTAATCTTTCATTTCTGACACAGATTGTTTTCCCCTCATTTCAAAGAATTTCAAGCTAATGTCTGGAGGGCAGAAAAATCTATTTCCCAATACGCCTGCTGCAGCTTTTTCACCAATCGACTGCCCGTCCTGGTACAATCAGTGGGACATTGATTATTTTTTTTTTTTTTGCTAGAGCATCATCCAAAAATCTATCAATACAAACAGCATCTTTGAAAAAATACCAGCAACCTAAGAAGAGCTGCTTTCTTCCCCCTTTAATACTAGCATTGCAGAGCCAGGCCCCTCCCAGGGTAACCAGCCCCACAGGGACAATGGGCCCATGCCCAGGGTAACCAGCTCAGCCTCGGGGTATCCAGCCCCCTGAACAACCAGGCCCTCCCACCAGGTCACTAGCCCAGTGGGGCTAGATGAGGAGGCCTGTGTAAGTGCACACCATGAACATATTGCCGAGACTAGGCCCGTTGTGCTGCCTTCTATCGATTTAATGTAGATACCGAATAGGAGCGGGACTGCCCACAAGCAGGGCTGCAGGCACAGCAGCGGCAGAGCAGTCTCCCATCAGACGTGGCTGAGAGCCGCAAGGTGCCACTGCACTGTGGGGATGGGCTCACAGCTCCTCACAGGCCAGAATGGCAAGAAAACAACATTTAGGGGATCGAAAGACGCCAGCCTCCCAGCCCTGGGCAATCAGAACAAAGCCCACAGATGTGTGTGCTGTGAGAGAGATGCTCCCGCCTGTCTGCAAGCTGTGGGTGTGATGGACTGCAAGGCTGCCATTGGCCACTAGCAGAGCAGTGACAGATTCACACACATGCACTGACTCCGGAGAACATGGACTCGCCGGCCTGATGCTTTTGCTCGGTTGTTTACACGGGCACGACGTGCCCTTTGCAACACACCAACTGCAAGAGGACAGCACAATGAACACGCTGGCCTCTGCACAGCTGTCTGAGAGCATACAGCTCCCATTATAACCTCACTTCCCAGTCCACTCCCCACTACGCCCTAGGCAGCCGTGACGTCACTACTCCTGGCTGCGTGGCTCAGAGCAGCCGTTGCTCAGCGCCTGCGGTCAGCGACTGGATGGAACCTTCTTGCCCTCCCCAGCTACACCTCGTGACGGCGCGGCATGCTAGTGACTTTCACTCACATCCCTGGCCAACCCAGTGCTTCTTACGCTCCCTGCGGTCCCATGGAGCCAGCCTAGAATTTGTGTCCCACTGGCATTGTCCCCACCCCTCTGGGCGGCCAGGTGACTGCGGGTGTGCTGCGTCCTAGCTAGTGAGTGGTCTGATCTGGGGCTTAAAGTCTTGGTTTACACTGGGCGCCCTGGACAGCAAAGGCAATAGATGCTAGGAATTAATGTTATGAGCTGCGTGAAACCTGAGCGAAACCGGCTGAGTCAAATCCCTACTGAGATTAGAAGGTGTGAACTCGCCCTTCCGTTAACGAACCTGTAATCTAAGACACAAAGAGAGAGAAAAGGTCTCAGACCCAGAAGTCAGCCAAGAACAGACTGAGGAAGCAAGGCAGCCTCAAGGAGCAACTAAAAGCACATGGCTGACCCCGGAAAAATCCTGGAGAGAGCTTTCTGGGCCCAGGTTCAGGCTGCAAAGAGTGCTTTGGGTGCTGCACGCACGAGACCCTGTTTTGTGCTATTTGATTCTTTCTGCATTCAGAGACAGCAGGCTTTGTGCGTTCTTTGTAAAACAAAACTGCACCAAAGAAATACTGGATGGCCACAGATTTCTACTCCCAGCTGGGACAGCCACAGGGCCCCAAACTTTAACTAGCTGCTCGGGTCAAAAAGGGGCAACAGTAAGATAGATGAAGCCATTGTCTCCACCATTTCCCACCACATCGAGCACTTTATGGAAATCTCGAGGACGATGTCCTGCCCCGCCTCCCTCCATAGGGAACCTGCTGCCCTGTGACCAGGAAGTGGGTGCTGCTCCTCTTGGCCCAGAGCTCAAAAACGCTCCTTTTGGAAGCACGATGTACCCTCTTGAGAATCAGAATGCAGCCTGGTGCCCACACACTCAGGATGGCCAGGGATGGCGCCCACACTTTGCATCAGACAGACCCGTTCTAGTAGGGGAAGGGCTGCCCTTCCCTTCAGGCCCCAGGCTTCCCCCATTGCCTGGAACACCAGTAGTTGAGCTGCTGGGGCCGCTCAATCACAAACACAAAAGTGGCAACAACTCCACCATTGTGCCTGTACGGCTCAGCCCCTCCCAGCCCTTCTGTCTGCATGAAATGGTAGCAAATTTAGGCTTAAGATGTTCAGGCAGGGACCTTGTGTTCTTGCCATCTGTAAAGCATTAAGCTAACTTACGGGGCTGTATAAATAGGCTATGGGGCCAGACGGGCCAATGGCCTAATGCAGCACAGCATGAGACGGAATAACGGATGAGACAGACCAATGTTCCGGAGCAGTAGAGCAACTAGGGATCCAAATTCCAACACTGGCCTTTGTATCAGAATAAGAGCACACATGGCACACCAGCTATAGGGAGGCTTCAGGGTGTGAGAGGCTGGAAAGAGAGGAGTCACAATGTCTACGAAACTGGGTGACTGGGCAACAAAATGGCAGACGAAATTCAATGTTGATAAATGCAAAGTAATGCACAGTGGAAAACATAATCACAACTATAGATATAAATTGATAGGCATAAATTAGCTGTTCCCATTCAAGAAAGAGATCTTGGAGTCACTGTGGATAGTTCTCTGAACAAAATCCACTCAACATGCAGCAGCAGTCCAAAAAAGCTAACAATGTTGGGAATCATTAGGAAAGGGGTAGATAATAAGACAGAACATATCATATTGCGTCTTTCTCAATCTATGCTAAGACCGTATCTTGAGTCCTGCATGCAGATCTGGTCGCCCCATCTCAAAAGAGATACAGTTTGGAACTGGAAAAGGTACAGAAAAGGGCAACTAAAATGATTAGGGAAAAGCTTCCATATGAGGCGAGATTAATGACTTTTCCTCTTGGAAAGGAGATGACTAAGGGGGGATATGATAGAGGTCTATAAAATCATGACTGGTGTGGAGAAAGTAATAAGGAAGTGTTCTTTACCTCTTCTCATAACGCAAAAACCAGGGGTCACCAAATGAAATTAATAGGCAGCGGGTTAAAAGCAAACAAAAGGAAGTATTTCTTCACTCAATGCACAGTCAACCTGTGGAACTCTTTGCCAGAGAATGTTGTGAAGGCCAAGACTATAATGGGGCTAAAAAAAGAGCTAGATAAGTTCATGCAGGATAGGGCCATGAATAGTTATTAGCCAGGATAGGCAGGGACTGCTGTTTGCCATGTTAGCAGGGCAGTTAGCACTCAAGGTCAGATAACCATTTCTATGCACGAGGAGGAGACCTGATGCACTTGGGGAAGATGAGAACCAGAAATGAATTTAGTGGTGGCATAGCATTGCTAGCCCGAAGACAGGGTCAAGAAACCTGCACTGTCAGTGGAGGAAGCAGTAATGCTGACTTGGGCTGAAATAGAGAGGGATACTCCAGTCTAACCATGTATTGACATTAAATGTGAATGGCACGAGGCATATTCGCTTACACAGTATAAGAAAGATGATTTTAGGTAAGCTTGGCAGTAACTGGCTCCTGCTATTATACTAAATAAAACACTTCACTTGACAGTCTTGGCACCTATTAAGCATCTACGAGGGAAACAGCTTTTGCCAAAACACTCTGAATTACTGTTTAATCAAGATATCTTCCCCTCTAGAAAAAAAAAGGAGGCAGCAAACCATTTACATGTATTTTCTGCTGCAGTCACATTACATGTCTCTTTGACAAGGACATTCTTGGCAGTGCCTTGGAAAGGACCCACTGTCACAACACACTGTGCTAACCCAAATAGCCTCAGGTCTGCCCTTGCTTTCGGTAAGGAAACGAAGCTGGAGGATTTCCTGGCACATGGAGAAAGGCTATCAAATGCTTTGTTTATTTGCTGTTGATCTGTGTATCACAGTGAAAGAATCACTATTCTTTGTGATAGTGGAATATTTTGGTTAATGGGTTACTCTTACTCACTAATAACACTTTGGGAGGACTGTCTTTGTTCAAGTCTACTTTGTACATTTCTACGCTGCAATGGTGTTTGATTTCTGTTATTAGGTGCCCAGAAATCCCAAGCAGCGCACGACTGAGCTCCAGTCCTGTAGGGTGGAATGTGCGCTCTACGGCTATTTGAGTGGGTACATTTACAAAGAAGCATGTGGGTATTAAGGCACAAATCCTTTTACCAACTCATGGGCCTGGATCTTCTGTATGAGAATCTCCTGTGCACAGCTTTAAAATTGTACCTTGCAATTTGCATTTGTGTTTCCAGAGGCCAGAGCTCCAAATGTTCCTCTGTCATTGAGAGGATGCTTAATTTTCCACCGAAGGTACAGTACCTTCTTGCCCAGAATTCTCCAGCTTCTGTTATGTTTTATGTTTTCTTTTGTGTGAATCTATGTGGTAGAATCTCACTTATCTTCTCTTTCACAGCTGGATGTGCTCCCCTCTTCTCTATGGCACAAGGAGTTGGTTTGAATTGATTTAACTGGCAATCACAGATCATAGTGTTCAGATGGGTTCAGGCAGAAATGACTTTCTATCTCAGTAGAAAGTGGGATGCTGAACCCTTCATGACACCTCCAGCTGCAGCTATCAAACACCTTCATTCTGATTCTGCATCAAGCAGTTTTGAAGTGGGTTCATACTTCCAGGGCTTTCTTTATTGCAGCTCAAAGTTTGTGGTTTGGCTCAGTGGGTATTGGTTGGAGAGTGAAGCATGAATTAAATACGACATCTCTATGGAGAACTCTCCCACTTCACCCCTCGTACAGGCTCCTTGTTAATATCGTGGGGTTTTGTGTATGATGCACTAGATTGGCCAAAGGAGCCATTTGTGGTGCTGAATAAAGCTGTGATCTCAGGTGTCCCATCAATAGATGACTTTATATTTTCTAATTACCTCCAAATGTCCTGCTGAGCCTAGAAGTTCAGGGTAAATAGCCCAGGTTGCCTTTCTGAGGTTTTCAGAACTCTGATCTTCCTCATTATGGTCTCTTTTTTTAAAATTAAAAAAATACTAGATGCTATTAAAATCACTGAAGGCAACATTCTCCCATCTGCAACATCCTGCCAATAGGTAGTTATGCCTCATCCATGCCCTCATTGGGCTATCCCCTAATGCCTCAGTGCGTCTTGACAGGTAGCATGCATTGTACAGTTTATAAAGATCTTTGGAATCCTTCTAGATGAAGGCACTCTGTGAAGGTACATTGTAATAATCATCATTCATAATTCCACATTCGTATCTCCTTCAATAGCTGACCTCCCAAACTCCAGGCTCTATTCCACCCTGTCCCATACACAATGGAGATGTGAGTTTCACACATCGTCCTTTAAAGGGACAAGATCAGCTAATACATCATACTTCCCTCTACATTTTTAAATCTCCTATTACTTCAAATTAACTCAAAATCACTCAAATGAAAAAAGAGAAATATTTTTCCCTGCTCTTTCAGTTTATTCACATTCTTTCCCTGTTTAGTCAGTCAGTCAATTCCCTCTGCTGTTTACAGGGCTCTTTCACACAACAAACATAGGAGGGGAAAACATTTTAAAACTAGGAGAATGTAATTTTAAAAACCACAAGAGCTGGCAGAGGAACTCAGCAGCAAGTGACACACCTAAAACTACCAGTAACTCTTTTATTTAATTAATTAATCTATTTAAATGGTTAGGTTCCAAGTTGCCCGCATCCCTTTATTCTGTTTGTTCTGTTTCTGTACAAATTAAGGCTTTAAGTTCCTTGGAGCCAGGAGCTGTATCTTTCTGTTTCTAAAGAACCCTACACACCTATGGCACTATATGCAGTAAGTACAAAACATACAAAAGGCTGTGGAATAGTCTCCCAAGAGAAGTAATAGAAACTGTCATGTGACAATGGTAAAGAATCACAGAAAGAGAACCTTTCTTTGAACACTGAACAAAGAACTTTGTTAGAATAAGGAAAACAGTATTATCCCTAAATATACTGTCTGTTTTTTTTCAATTTCCGTGTCTATATAGGGATTTTATAACTGGTGGTAATAAATACACAATCGCAAAATAATATAGCAATAAACATAGTAGTGGGGACAAAATCTTTATAAATTATGTATATAAAACCTTCTGCTTAAAACCACAGAGGGGCTTCAAGTGCCCAGGGGATCAATGCCACTTCAGTCAGAGAACAGACCATGATCTTCTTTGCCAAATTAATCGAGAGCCGCCAGCCTGCAATGCTCTGTGAGGAGGTAGACAGATAGGTGTGGGAGTGAGGACATCTGTGCGTTTGGAGCCAAATTCTGCAGTCACTGAAGTGAAGTCAGTGGAGTTGCATGGGTGGACCTGAGAGCACAATCTGACCCATAAGGTATCTTACTCAAACCACAAAGTATCCATACCAATTACCTCTCACTTTAGAGCAGTAAGTTAGCAAACCAGCTCTTGACCCCTTTACTAAATGGATCTCTTGAGTGAGCACTTTCTGATCTTAGATCTAGGAATATGTCCAAGAAAAATAGAGCTGCTGGAAGTTTCACTGACAAGGATGTTGTGAATTAAGGAATCCCTTGTCTGACATGGAGCACTAACCCCCGGGTAGGATGAGCAGCGAGAGACGAAAGGCCAGAGCTGGCCAAAGCTAATTACCCCCCCTTACTGTCTCTAAAGACAAGAGTGGGCTGTTATGCAGAGCCTGGCTGCAGAAGCTAGTGACAATGGCATCTGAGCTACAATTCTGACCCTCTCATAGCGATAGGGGCTGAGATGAAAAGTCAAATAGCTGTTGTCACCACTGGATAAGGATCTTCCAAGGGCCAGGAACATATCACATGCCATAACTCACCAAAAATCCTCTAAATATCATGTATACAGCCATGAACTCTGAGGAAATACAGTAACTGCCTCCTACAAATGTGTTCCCCACATCGGTTATGGAATTTACCCACTAACAGCAACAAGTCTGAAGACCAACACAACACAGGCATGGGCAGCAGAGGAAGGCCATCCAAGTCACTGACCATGAACAGAGAATACTCCAGGCTGACATGACTTTTGAAAGGACAGTTCTACAGACAGCAATAGATAACTGCCTCATTCATTGCAACGGTGGAGAAGCGAACTCGCAAAACAAACTGCAATCAAAGCCAAGCAAGCAATACAAGTTACTGAAAAACAACCCCAGTGGAGTGTAAAATGCACTTTCCAGGGACGCTGGAGCAGTGAAAACCAAAGTCCATGGAAACATTTGTGTTACAGGACAGGAGTGACTGCCAGGATCTCAGCACATGGCATGCATCCCATTCAGTACTGGTGAATGGGTTAAACTGCCTCCCTTGGGGGCTTCTTGTGAGTCATGCCATGTTTCTGGTGCACAGCAATTTGTCACCAAAATGCCACCGTGGGCAGACGTTTAAGTTAACTGCCTTCTGCTACGTAGGCTACACGTGTTTCTAGGGAGGAAGTTGCCCATCTGCAAAGGCTCATCCCAAACCATTTTAAGAGCCTATGAGTATGGGCTGGACACTGAAGACCAATACAAGGTCTTGTGGTAGCTCAAGTAAATCCCAATATCTTTGCAAGGAAGATGACACCAGTTATTCTTTATCACATCTTTCTGCCCTTCCCAGTTCTGTGGGAGCCTGGAACCACCAGGATGCCAAGCAAAGAGCATTTCTTGTGGCACTTCTGGCCCAAATGCAGTTCCAGTAATTTCACATGGAAGCCTGTCCCCATTTGCAAACTCAAGAGCTTTGGGAGTTTCCGGCGAGGTTCAAAATGCACCCATGCCAACATTATGAAAGCCCTAAAGTTCACCCAGTGCTGCCTGCAAACGTGTCTCAGGAAGAGCCAAACTCTGCCCTCGGAGGCATGCACTGAGCTCCCATGGAAACCACAGGAAGCTGAATCTGAACACCCTCCCCTCAGATGCGTTAGCCTCCTGTCACAGCAGTGGGAGGAGGCCATAGCCTGTGCTGTGTTGCTGGGGCTGTCCACCAGTTCAGTGAAGCACGGTGGCAATATGAAACGAGAACCACACTGAGCGCTAGCCAAGCGTTGTTTTCATTTCCCTACTCCTGGGCCCATGAGAGGAATGATTCTAACAAGGAGGAAGGAGAAAAACTGTTCTCGTTAACCTCTGAGGATAGGACAAGAAGCAATGGGCTTGAATTGCAGCAAGAGCAGTTTAAGTTGGACATTAGGAAAAACTTCCTCACTGTCAGGGTAGGTAGGCACTGGAATCAATTGCCTAAGGAGGTTGTGGAATCTCCATCCTTGGGGGTTTTAAAGAGTGGATTAGACAATCATCTGTCAGGGATGGTCTAGATAGTACTTAGCCCTGCCCTGAGTGTAGGGGACTGGACCAGAAGACCTCTCAAGGTCCCTTCCTGTCCTATGATTCTATAATGTCGGGTTGCCTTCCCTCTGCTGTAGCTTTTTGGCTTCTAATAGCTGGTTGGATCTCTGTTGTCGTCAGCAGTAAACCTTCAGCTGGAAGCACACTGAGTCTAGTGATCAACAGGAGATGAGCCAGATAAGAAAAGACGAAGGAAATGACTGGAAAGATACCTGGAAAATTTTTCTCCGTGCTGGCATCACAGGCTTGGGAGACGGAAATTAACATCCACAAGAATGTCAGCATTGCAGAAAGAGAAAACAGAGATCATGAGAGATGGAAGACATTTTAGGCCATCTTCCACTGACTAATGCAGAACCAACAGTCTTGCTGTAAACTATCTGCTGGTCTCCAGCGATGACGTCACTCCAAAGGGACCGTAATCACTGGGTCCCCGGCTCAGATCAGGGCCTATTCAGTGGCCTACCTGAAACCAGCGAGCGGCCCCATCTAGGTTCCAGTGAAAAGGTGTCCATATCAGCTGCCACGTGCTGGCCGCGGTCTCAGCAGGTGTCTCACCCTGAGCTGAGGGAGGTCTGTCAAGCTATGGCATGTTGGCCAGGCTCTCGGTTTAGCAAGAGGAGCAATGATAGCAGAACCAGGAGCAGCAATTGCAGATTCTCTAACTGGCTCCTTGGCAGCCTAAAATTCTGAGCGAAAACCCCCGTTTTCACTAGCAATTTCTGGTCTCATGTTTCCGATTTTTTAAACAGCAGGCGCTCAGCAGAGCCCAGCCAGTAGCTGCCAGACGTGGCTTGAGTTACTCGGTTGCCAGGCAGCTGAGCTGCGTGGCTAGGTGTGCTTGACACTGGTAGTTCCAGGCAAGGCGCACGGAGCTATCCCCTCTCCCCGTCAATCATCAGTGTCATTCAGGGGGAAGGGGGAGGCTTGGCTCCCCATCCGGACCGGTACCCCAACGGCTGCTCATTCCAGCACATCTCTGTGAACGGGGATCCCTGAAGCGGGGTGCTGCAGTGCAGCACCTCGGGGTGCTGCCACACGCCCATCTCCCCGCAGAACCAGGGCAGACACACACACTGCTTCGCCAGCTCATCCATCACATTGGGTCTCAAAGCAGCACCTACAAGCCCACCACCTGATTCCTGTTAGGTAGAAAGAAGCCAGGATCTCTGTGGTACTGTACAAACCACAAGCGGCTTTGCAGGCAGGCACAGAGTTAACAGGTGAAAGTCAATGCCCCCCCTCTGCCAGTCAGCCAATATTTCTATCAATAAATTATGCAGCAGCATCTAGTAATAATGACCCAGCAGCCAGAGCTATTTAAAACAAACCAATCAATTGTATTAACATAATCCCCAGGAGAATCCAAGACACCACAAACAGAGCTAGTCCTGGAGGCAGTCCAAGGAGAGAGGGACCTTTGGCTAGCCGAATGCACTGGGCACAGCCAAGAGAGACCAGATCCCCCTGTTGCAAGGCTCAGACATTCTGCTATCAGGTCTAAGCTGGTGTAGAGTACTCCCATTCCAACGCCCCAGCCGCATCACAGCACAGCTGGCCAAGGCTCGCCTGGGGCAGGACCCAAGCTACAGAGACTATTAGCCTGACCCTACATGGCAACTCCACTACCTCATCTAACTGTCACGCTGCTTGGCGGAAGCAGGCATCTGTGGAAGCAGAACCCCAAACCCAGAGATCATTCTGGTAGCCAAAGGGTCCACTGTGCCCAACGCCAGTCGCTGAGCATAAAGCCGAACACAGAGTTAGGAGAGCCGGGGCTGCCTGGAGTCACTCGGCTTCCAGAAAGCTCATTGTTATTTTAACTGCAATGGTTCAACCATAAGCTTCTTGAGAGGCTGTTCAGCTGACCCGGGCACCAGGGTTATGTCCCGCAACTTCTCAATCCATCTGTCTTGGTGAGAGAATCATAAAGGGCCTTCTGCAGTGGGCAGTGATGGCTACTTTGGCTGTAAAAGGGTAAGCCTTTTCTAAGCTGAAACTATCTCCTATCCCCTTGCTGAAAGAGATGTTCAAGTTCACGGCTTTGTTTATTGCACACCTTCCAAATACTGTTCTAATAACCACAACCTCCTGCAAAGATACCCTCTATATCCAGGGAGCTTATCAGATGCCAATGCTATCAAAATAGAAATGAACTATGTGGAGTCTTGGGGGGCTTTGAGATCTAGAGTCTGACAGCTGCAGAAAAAAATGAATGTCTTCGTTTAAATGAAGTCAACACCCAGTGTATCGGAGGAGGAAAGCAGAGCAGTAACTCTCCTGCTGCAGAAAACCAGCAGTATTTGTATCCAAGGTCATGTTAAAGAGCCAGCAATGGCAGATATATT
Organism: Mesoclemmys tuberculata; assembly: GCA_007922155.1. Classification (NCBI taxonomy): domain Eukaryota; kingdom Metazoa; phylum Chordata; order Testudines; family Chelidae; genus Mesoclemmys; species Mesoclemmys tuberculata. The sequence goes on from ML675640.1 coordinate 16,025,216, forward strand.
TAAACAGGATGAATATCTCCATTGCAAGCTTGGTTCTGTGGGAAACACATTACAACAACTAGTTTCATTTCAAAACTGATTTTAAATATTTCCATTATTTCAAGAGAGGAGAGCAGCATTCCCCGGGCCCACATCAGTGAAGAGACGCAACACCTCTTACACCCATAAATAATATCCTTACTTGTCTTCGAGGCTCCACGAACACCCAGACTGATACACAAAACATTCACGAGCTAGAGAACCCTTCTGTAAACAGGTTCCAGCCACATGGGGAGCCATGGGAATCTATCCACACCACATTTTGCTGGAGACTCTGTGGAGTCCACTAGGGGCTTGGGCATTTCTACTCAATTTATATGGAAGGAGCTCAGGTACTACACTGATGGGTGGCAGCATAAAACTCGGAGAGAGATGTACAGGGTCGGACAATAACTAACCCTCAAGTAATTCACACGTGCAAGGGTTTATCCTCCCAAGGGTCCTGCAAGGGGTCAGCGTCATCACCCCCATTTGACAGAGGGGACCCAGGGCACAGAAGGATCCTGTGACGCGAAGGACCCATAGAAAGCATGTGGCAGTGACAGAAACAGAACCCAGCATGCTGGGGAGGGCGAGTTCAAGGCCCTGACAATGTCTTTTCAGAAGTTAGAAGGCCGAGGCTGAGAAAATTCATCGCTGCTTTGACTGACACAGGCATTCCAAACATTTCCTTGCAGTTAAACGTTGGAATTGGTATTTTCCTCAGATCCACCATCTAAATAAAGATGAATAACAGCTAGGAGCTCACTAGCCTTTACAGCAATTTTTACTCCACTAGATCACGGAGAAATGACCCTGGGGATTCTCTGAACTATCTGAGAGGACGAGAGCGAGCTCAGACCAGCACATGACTACTTCCTGTTTCATTACATTAACGCTCTGCTCCATGTACGGAGAGCAAGTCCCACTGAGGGATTCCCAGTTATGCTGGAGCAGTGAAGAGAGGAGAGGAAACTTCTGTGCTGAAGCTAACACTGAGGTTATGCCACTCAGTGATAAAAGAAAGAGTTCCACTTATAAATGTTGAGAAGAAGGTGTCTGGACCCTGATTTACAGTGCAGAAGTTGAAATCACTGGTGAAGATATGGCATGTGCACTCTTTTCTTTACTCTGGACAGGGACAAGCATCGTGTCCTACCTGCTCTCAGGAACGGGATGAGCTGGGCACTGAATCGATTTATAGAGTCCCACCTGTAAGGAGCATCTTTACAAAGCAATCTGAAGCAAAAGGGTTCTGTTTTGCTCCTGTGGCCACTTTGAATATCACCTAGTCTGACGAACACAGGAAAACATCCTGCAGAATTTACCAACAGCATCAAACCAAGTGAGATGACAGCCCATCCCAAGAGAGAAATGGCACAGGAAGCTGGCTGATATGCTAGAAGCTGTGCCTGAGGAGGCAAAGCCCATAGGTCTGATATTTCCAGGATGCAGACCTAACTAAAAGAGGCCCTGTGGGGTCAGAAGGGCATTTTTCCAAACTACGGCGCCTTCTTTAGGGTTTTTCCTCAGCTCTGGTTGCAAAGTCCCTGCAGCGCTTACGCAGAGCCTTACTTTCAACAATCCAAGCTCCTAGGACAGCAAAGCAATGTGCGCACCCGTACAGTCCTAGAACAAACCCGTGTGTCCAGCCCAGCATTCTCGAGTAACCCGGAACAAGCTGTTCATACCCAGGTCTCACGAGCAGCCTTATGACAAGTGGAGTTTATAAACAGCAAGTTTGAAAGGATCTTTGCTCTGATGAACCACACGTTGCCAGTGTCTTCTGCAGCCTGCAGAGATCTCCTTGGAGCCAGAGGAAGCAGGTAAAGCCTTCTGGAGCACTGACCCAAGCTTCAAACTCAGACGCTTTAATGTGCAGCTAATTCTCCTCCCTTCTGGCAGGGACATTCCGCCTCCACTTTCCTCTCCCCCATGGCTGATTTCAGCGTTCTCCCCCTTCCCGGTCTCCCAAGCCAATGGACCAGCTGCCTCCTTGAGCCCTCCAGGACCATCACTTGGGTGCACCGCCGGCCCCCCGGCTCCCAGCTTGGTGCTTGTACAGGCCCCTCCGCTCTGACTGGAGACTCTTGGTGGGAAAAGCCTCTCCTGCCCCAGTGAGATGTGGGTTCAAGGCCTCGATCTGAGGGGGCATCTGGGGATATCATCTCTCCGTGCAGCCTTGGGGCTGGGCCCCTTTACCACAATGACCTGAACTCTCACCCTCACCCCCAACTGCCAGGGAGCCCTTGGGCCCCAACACCCCAGCCAACGCCCCAACAGCTAGACAGGACCGCTGCCTGCCGGACACGTCTCAGGGCTGCATGCTGGCCTCAGGGCACCACACGGGAAAGGGTGGTCTCTGCGGAGAGCCTTGGTGCCCCTTCTTGGGTGAGTCTCAGGGGAAACACTGAATCCTGGACTCAAGGCTTGCCTGGAAAGTCTGTAAGAAATAAGTGTCAAGGTGGGCTGAGAGTCTGCACCCATCCCTAGGCCACAGGTGTGACAGGCTGGCCCCACCGCAGTCATTGGCAAAACTCCCACCTACTTCAGTGGAACCAGGATCTCACCCCAGATGAGAAGGGGTGTGATTTATTTAATTCCCATGTTTCTTTCTGATTGTCTGCCACAGAAAGCCAGAATCTGGTGGTGAACAAAAGAGAAACCTGGGAATCACATTTCACCAACATCGGGCGCTCATCCTCCCCCTCCCATCGCTGGGCTGTTGGAGTCATGGCCCTTGGCCAGATGTGTAGTGGCTCACAAGCCCATATATAACATACTTCCTGCGCATTCTCCATATTAATAAATGGGGAAAGAAGGAACCATAAATCTATAAAGTGCCAATTTGCACAGGACTAGCTCTTTTACTGGCTACGCACTAGCACCTTTTACAGCCCATTAATTACTTTCTCTAATAAAGTTTGACAAAATGATAACTTGCCCATGAAAAGTGTTGTAATAAATACATTTTCTCTAACTTTCAACCATTCTTGCATGTCTGGCTCATAAACCCCTGCCATGGTTCAGTAACTTATTGTCTATCTATATTTATCAGTCAAGGAAGGAACCCAGAGGGGAATAAACCATGAACTAAAAACAGGACAACCATACGAATACACTGACCTGCAAGGCTGGTCTCTCCATGCACACACAGTAAGGAACTGGCCCAAACCCAGTGTTTAATTTGTAATGAAAGAGGTGCCAGGACTCAAGTAATTTTTGTACATTTATAACTGATGCAGCAAGGCCAAAGGTGCTGGGGCTATGACCTGCCGAATCTAGAGGTGCTGGGACACAGCCTGCTATAAATTAAGCACTGCCCAAACGCTACAGAGCAGAACTGAACGTTGGCAGGTATTTCCTTCTCTTCATGTTGCAGCTTTACCAGACATTGAGACGATGCAGCCCCCTGGAAGAGTCGAGTTCCTCCCCGCCCCGAGCCTGCAGTTGGGGAGTGCTCAGCTCACATCACACTGGGGGGGGAGTTTATCCACTGAGATTCTGAGAGGTCCTAACACCCCACAACTCGAGAGGAATGAGCTCACTAACTGGAGCACCAGTGTAATACGAGCAAAACTACCAGGAAAAGTACCAGCTCCACTTTTGAAGCATCAGGCCATTTCCTGCCAGAAGGTTAGTGAAGTACACTTCCTGGGAGCCAGGAGATGTGCAAGCCACTCAGGGTCCTGGGTGCATTTTAAATTGGTATGCTCTAGATGGAAGTCAGAGATTAAGACAGTTTCCGGTGTAACTAACAATACCTTTGACAGATCACACTGAAATATTGTTAACAATCCAATGCACCTGCTATCATCTGTGCTGTTTCTTCCTTGTACTCAGCTTGCACAAGGAAATGAGATATGTCACTTTCACTTTCTGGTTCTCATGCTTTCTTGTTGTTCTCACTATTTACCGTATTTATTGATTTGTGTAATGCCACAACACATTGCTGCTTTCTAACATAGCAGGGGAAGGGTTAAATGTGTTTTCATTCCCAGTTATATCCTGCGTGGTCAAACACTGCTTTTTCTACATCCAGAGGTGTGTGGCACTGCGGGCACAGAGCCATGTCCTGGAGCTCAGAGCTCTATCTTACTCCACACCAAGCCAGACCTATAAATCCCAACCATTTGCACCGTGCTTCCCAGCAATACAAGCACCCCAGAGCCATCGTGCAGGGAGTCAGAAATGACAGCAATTCAGCATGTTCCATTTCAGGTCACCCCTCGCCCCTCTGTTCCTCCCTTCCGTTCTCTCTGTCACTTGCACTCCTGAGGCTGTCAGCTGTCAGTGTTTCTTGGTTTGCTTGCCATGTTATTTCCTGTGACTCTCGCCCCAGCTGAGCAAGTGCTGTTCCAGATCAGGACACGAAATAAGAGAGCTCAGAGCTCATCATTTGATCAGCGGCTCTTCTGGAGTTAAAGCCTCGGTGTCAAGTGCAGCAATTTCTGACCATGCACTTGCACACAGCCAAGCTGGCTTGTGACCATGCCAGGCAAGCACACCCTACCAGGCATTTGTGCTGTGTGCCACCTGCATGCATGCTAAGTAGGCTGGCTGCACTCAACGTCAGCTGCAGGATTCTTACCCTGTTTAATTAGTTGAGTGACTGTGCTTTGCACAGTAAAATCATCACATCACCCCCCCAGACGCGCCATGCAGTGGAAATTTATGATAATAATTTAGAGGCTGAATTACCACTGTCAGTACCTGTTCCATATGAATTACTCAGTCATATTAAATTCAACTGTTGATTTTGCTGGGTTCTATGAAGCGGGAACACTTAGAGCCAATGAAATAATGGAGGAGAAAGAATTATAGTCACAAAAGCCACATTAGCTGTCTAAAATGTCCTGTGCAGCCCATGTGTGCTGGCAGCATAGGATATCGGCACCCACCTACTCCTACAGGCCACAGTCTCCTTTACGGCCACATCCGCCCAAGCGTGGCACACTTTGCTCTAATAAACAAACCAAGTTGAGCCCAGCAGGGAGCACTTGCGCTATTAAATACAAATCAGCGAATGCCCTTCCTCTGCTTATTTGCTGCTGGATTTCATTGTCGCCGTCATCATAGTAATACACAGCATTGGCAGGGCTCCATGTTGTCTACTATTCCATGGTCACAAAACCGGCAGCGGAATCCACCGTCTCACTGAACAATTTAGCTATGGAATGTAATTTTTTTTGTTTTTGTTTTAAATATTCTGTCCCTAGGTCTTGTGTTTGCAAAGAAAAACCTTCCAAATCCAACTGAATACACACTGTTACAGGAGTGCTCCATGTCTATATATATATGTAAATAGTTGATGCACAAGGTGCCAGTAGATGGTGCTCCACAATTTGTGTATAGTTCTAGGGGTTTAACATACAAGAGGCAGTACTCACCCTGGATACCCAGAAACAATGGCTCTGAGAGCTGTGAGCCATCCCCATTCATGTAAACGGCATGTTAGCTCTGAACAATTAAAATATTAACATCACTCACTTTTTCACTGATGGTTACTTTAGCAAAATCATTCCTCTATTGCTCGTATCCCACAACCCCAAACAACCGCCCATGCTGCAACATCAAAGTACTCAATAACAACATAGCATAACTCCATCATGAACGTCTGCTGATGCCCCAAGCTGTGAAAAGGTATCTTGAATTATTTACAAAAACCTGGGGGATTATGAGCCTGAATTATTACAAACTGACACCAAAACTGTCAAACTTGAGGGGGTTTAGTGTTAGGCACCTAAATCAAAAGCTTTTGACTTAGGTGCTACAATATACATTCATAGATTATAACGCCATTGTGATCCCCTCCCCCCCTTCCCCCCGCTCCTCCCATACAACACAGGCCGTAGGACTTCCTGAATTAATTCCTGTTTAAACTAGAGAATATCTGCACAAAAATAATAGCCTTAAGACACCTTGATTTGAAAATGGTGGAATTAGTCCTCAACTTACAAGAGGCTGTGTTTCACAGGTAGTCAGGATCTCGGGCTTTCTAATCTGTGGTTAAAAAGAATGAGACAAATGTGGGTTTGGGGACAGATGGAGTGTTCAGAACCCGCAGCAGGGGAAGGGTCTGTCAGTGAGGAAGTTGGGAACACAAAGGTTCTTGCTTATTTTCACGACAGACATGGTGGTATTAGCAGCACTACGGAACTGAATTAAAATGAAGGGGAAAGAGGACCAGGAGCCTCGTTTATTTTAATCTAAAAGCTTTACTGGGAAGCTTTGTGGGGAAAAGTAAATAACCCAACTACTATTGAGACATGTACCATCAAAATTAGTGTTGCCAATTAAAAGTCAAAATGTTTGTCATCTTGTTCATTTCCAGGACATTACCTGATTCACTAGGAGGGTTCTCATCAGTGCTTGCTGCCAGAAGGAAGCTTCAGTTCTGTCTCACTTTGGGAGCAAGGTTCTCTTCAAAATCTCCTTCCATGAGAACTCCAGAAACTCTTTCCAAAGTGGACAATGCTGCACTCCTCTCCCTTGTCCTTCAGCTTCTACAAGGAAGAAGTGGGCTGTTTGCAAATCCCCTTTTTATATTTTCAGGTTAAAACCTACATTTTTCACACTTTCTCCTTCTCCAGCTCCTATTTTTACCCAGAGTTCCCATCCTCTCTACAAGCATGCAGGAGACCTCATACCACCACAGCCGCAGTGCCTCGCCCAGAATTCTCCCTGTAATTAAAATCCTGAGGACACTAGCTATGGTAACATGACCTCCTTAGAGGTCAAATGCACCTGATCTGTTGAAATTCTGAACAAGGAGTAAAAAGTCTCTCTTCCAAGACTGCAGATGATGTTTTCTACAAAGTATCATTTTATACAGATTTTCTAATACCCATTCCCAGACTGTGCAATCATGGAAAAACAACATACCTAAAAATTCACACACATTTTCGATCAAGTGCATTTATCTATAAAGATGGCCCTTTTTTGCCAAGATAACGTCACAAAGGCTACACAAATCATTGCAATTTACAGTATCCTCCTCTTTAGTATAAAGCAGACTCTGCCAAATCAAGGGCTAATATATCACATTATTTCTAGTAACCCAAGGGCTGCCTCCTGCCACATGCTTTATGAAATACCTGTCTTTGATTCATTTTATTTCTGCCTCACCTTGTGGCCAGAAAAGCTTTTCTCCCCTCTTGTAAGACGTTTAGCTTTATTAACACACACTGTACCATGCTCCTTGCCAGCCTCAGTCCCAGTTGCTTTGCAAATTGGGATTTAGCCCTTGATAAAATAACATCACTGAAAGGATCAAACAACAAAACCAAACCAAAATAGTCATAGAAGTAACATGACGTTTGTCACCATCACATCACATTGTTCACTCCGCTTGTATGTCATGTCCCTTCCCCCACCCTGTCTGGTCTATTTACACTATACGCTCTTTGAGGAAGGCACTGCCTTTTATTCTATGTACAGTGCCTAGCACAATGAGGCCCTGTTCTCTTCAGGCCCTTAGGCACTATTGTAATAAAGATGATCAATAATAATATGGCTGACAGGATGGATCACTTGATGATAACCTGGTCTATTCATTCCCTCTGAAGCACCAGGCATTGGTCACTGTTGGAAGACAGGATACGGGGCTAGATGGACCATTGAATCAGAGAATCATAGAATATTAGAGTTGGAGGGGACCTCAGGAGGTATCTAGTCCAACCCCCTGCCCAAAGCAGGACTATCCTCAGCTAAATCATCCCGGTGAGGGTTTTGTCAAGCCTCAGCTTAAAAACCTCTAAAGATGGAGATGCCACCACCTCCCTAGGCAACCCATTCCAATGCTTCACCACCCTCCTAGTGAAAAACTTTTTCCTAATGTCCAACCTGGATCTCCCCCACTGCAACTTGAGACCGTTGCTTCTTGTTCTGTCATCTGCCACCACTGAAAACAGCCTAGCTCCATCTTCCCTGGAACCCCCTTTCAGGTAGTTAAAGGCTGCTATCAAATCCCGCCTCATTCTTCTCTTCTGCAGACTAAACAGGCCTAGTTATTTCAGCCTCTCCTCATAAGTCTTGTGCTCCAGCCCCCTCATCATTTTTGTTGTCCTCCGCTGGACTCTCTCCAACTTGTCCACATCCTTTTTGTAGTGGGGGGCCCAAAACTGGACACAATACTCCAAAGGCAGCCTCACCAATGCCAAATAGAAAGGAATAATCACTTCCCTTGATCTGCTGGCAATGCTCTTACTAATACAGCCCAATATGCCATTAGCCTTCTTGGCAACCAGGACACACTGCTGACTCATATCCAGCTTCTTATCCACTGTAACCCCCAGATCCTTTTCTGCAGAACTGCTGCCTAGCTCGTCGGTCCCCAGTCTGTAGCTGTGCATGGGATTCTTCCGTCCTAAGTGCAGGACTCTGCACTTGTCCTGGTTGAACCCCATCAGATTTCTTTTGGCCCAATCCTCCAATTTGTTTAGGTCCTTCTGTATCCTATCCCTACCTTCCAGGGTATCTACCACTCCCGCTAGCTTAGTGTCATCTTAATGGTCTGACCCAGAATGGCCGTTCTTATTAATAACCCTCTTTCGATGGTCCCATGCATATGTAGCGGGCAGAGCTTCCTGCAGGAAAACAAAACAGACGCATGTTGCAAAAAGCAACTTTCAAAGATTCAGCTGGAAAATTTTAAAGCTGTAAATCTGCAACCTGGAAACCGCTCCAAAATTCCAAGGCACTGAAAAGCAGGACACTGTCAGAGAACACTGACACAATAACTGGGCCTTAGCAATTACAGTGTCCCCTGCTAAAGAGATGCTCTTGATAGGCCAAGCCAGCAGTTGCTTTGCACAGCAAGGCAGACAGTTTTGCTAGAGTTGGATGCCCCGAGCACAGTCTGTTGTGTTGACCAATACCTTTCCAAAAGAGACTCATAGCCAACAGGCAACTGGTTCTTTAGAGACCACATTTTATTGCTGTAGTTTTTTCTACCCACAGCTCTCACCGTGTCAGGAAGAAACGGGCAAACACTTCAATGAACACCCACTGCCCCTGGAGAAAAAGATCCTTTCTGACCAGGGCCCACAGAACTCTGCAGCCATGGCTATGTGTGCTATAGATTCATAGATTCCAAGGCCAGAAGGGACCACTGCAGTCATCTAGGCTGACCTCCGGTATAACACAGGCACTAAAACCTCCCCAAAATAACTCCTAGAGCAGATCTTTTAGAAAAACATTTAATCTTTATTTTAAAATTGTCAGTGATGGGGAATCCACCACCACCCTTTGTAAATTGTCCCAATGGTTAATTACTCTCACTCTTAGGGCTAGTCTACAATGGTGGCAGTGGTCGACAGGAGATACGCAGCTACATAATGGAGAACTCTTGGCAGGTAAGCTTGAGTTTCTTACAGGATGGATTGAGCTGCCATCCACACGTGTCCCATACATCTCTCCATTCTCTTGGACCTGCTGGATCTTGAGAGGTTTCTTACATAGTTTCCACACTGAGGATCTGATATGATATGACACTTCTAACTGAAATTTCTAGCTACCTCTCCACAGCTGTCTCTAGACTGCCACTGTGCCACTTGTCTCTGGTAGCTACGAACTGGAAGGCCTCCTCTCTGACTCCCTCTGTCACTGATTCCTTTGTGGCCAGCTCCATTCTTCCTTGAACCTGAAATACTACTGTTTCTCTGAACCTAGTTGCCTAGGAATTCCTCAGCTTCTCTGATTCTTGGTAGCCTCTCAACTTGGCTCTCCAATCCAAGAATCTTTTTCTTTAGCACAGCCACCAACTTGTACTTCATGCACAGGAAATTCCTTCTGTCTTGAGGAAGGAAAGAGAAGATGGCTCATCCATTGCAGGTCACCACCACTGGTCCGTCACTGGCCATCTTGATACCACATGTGGGGCTGAACCGAGAAGGAAAGCCTCTCATGCTCCCTTTCCAAACTCCTTTCAAAATGCTTCTGTTAGCTGCCTGTACAAGAGCAAGTGACCTTTTATATCAAGTCTTCCCTGTTTAGCTCAGCTCAGCTCCACCCCTCACCACCAGGGAGCGATTAACCGCTCAGAGACTTCAAACAGCCGGACTGATCAAAGGTCCAAGGGCTAGTTCTGTTATACTCAGCTGGGTCTAGTTACGGGAATGGCTGAATATTTCAGTGTTACATTCCCAGTGTTATTAACCGTATCAAACGTGCATTTATAAACATCATACATTGGTGTGGGATTAAGCAGAGACATTGGCAAAGAGGGCAAACATTGTGCATGGTGACAGAGACATTTACTGCACAATACAATTATGTTACAAAGCATATCCTTCAGCAAGCCTTTTATCCTGCACAGTGACTGACTGGCTCAACGAGGGAATGACAATCACTAGCAGAGGCCTTAACACCACTTCTCTACAGGGAAAAAATCAGTTTGAAAATTGAAATAAAAGTGAGGGACTAAATAGCCAGACATATCCATAGTCATCTGTGTTCAAACCAATAACAGTTTTGCTCCAAAACTGAGTTCACATTCAGCCCTTATGCCCTGGCTTGGAAGAGGCACTCCTATGTGCTCAATCCATTCAGCCTCTATCCTGTTGCATATTCACTTCTCCCCATCACTTTCACGTCACATATGTAAGTAAAGACCATTTATTTGTGTCTGAATATTGGTGACATCATAGCAGAATTTGCAGAGGCCTTCTTGATCCATTGCTAACTTTGCACACTCAGCAGCTGACCTCTCAGTGATCTGCCAAATGCCATCTATCCATCTGCTTGCTGGTCATTCCTTGCTATGATGACACACCACCATTCCTCCATGGTAACTTTCTTCTTGTGTGCAGCAGTAGTTTCCCAGGAGTCACATCCATAAGTCATTGTGGAAAAAATTAAGCTCTTCACCAGCCGAACCTACGTACATTTCAAGATCACAGGGTTTTCCCACACTTTTGTAAGGGAGGCCATGGTTGAGCGAGCGATTCCTTTTCTTCCAGTTTCTACGGAGCAGCTTCCTTGGTTGGATATGTGTAATCCCAGATCATTGTATTCATCTGCTGTTTCTACAGCTCGACCGTTAATCACAATGTCCACATGCATCCTGTTATTATTGATCATGTCAATGTCCATGCAATTCCTTTTCGCTACCTTCAAGAATATTCCATAGTCCTCACTAACCATTTTTACAGACTCCAACATTTGTTGCATTTCATAGATCGTTGCAGCGAAGATCACCATATCATCTGTGTTTTGGAGGCCCATTAAAAAGTGTCCACCAACACTAATCCCACTCCTTCCACTTTACCAAAACCTTCCAGGGCTTGTCTCACTTCACAAAAAGCAGCACAAATTCAGCACTCTGGTTCTTAAGGAAAATTTTAAAAGCAAATAAAAAAGAGCCAAGGTATGCTTCCAATGGAGCCAGTTTAACACTTTGCTGGGCCACATGGCCCTCATGTCCGGAATGACTCATTCCGGTGCTCTCTTAGTGCCACGATAAAATAGGCTTAAGGGCCAAACGTTACCATTAAAACACATGCACACTGGATCTGTTACCAGGATCCAAGTAAATAGTGTATCAATACAATTAGCAAAAGCTGTCTGAATGCACCTCGCTGGAAGACATAGCAGGGCCTTTGTTAGCAAACTCTGGAGTAGGTTTCAATTAGGAATAGCTGTGATGTACAGGCTGATCTGCTGCCTCCTGGACTGCCTACCTCAGTGGTCTGCAAAATGTGGTCTCTGGAGCTGGTCAGGAATTGTTTCACTAAACGTTTTTTCACTGAACCTGAAGCTTCTCATGGGAAAGGGTCAGTTTCAACAGATTTGTCGACTCAAAACATTTTGAAAAAAATGTCAGAGTTGTCAAACTCTCCCATTTCAACATTTTTAATGAAAAATTTCATTCTTCTCGTTCAAAATTACTTTTCATTTCAAATTTTGAAGCTAATTATAGTAAAAACATGTTTAATTTTTTTAAAAAGATTAAAAATGAAAAAACTCTTTGAAATTATCCAAGCAAAATGGTTCAATTAACCTGAATGTTCAGTTTATGGGCAAACATTTTTAAAATTTGACTTTTCATCCCAGCCTGGGAAAGAAAAACCATTTCCCATCCAGCTTCGTCAGCAGTCCTGAGAAGGAGGGTGGGTGAGAACTGCTCAATGACATTAAAACAAGCTAAACATTTATTAAACATTCACCTGTGTTACTTTTCCACACAAGTAATTGCTGCAGCTACCACAGGAGTGTTGTTTAATCATTGATGGGAAGGAAAACGGGCTGTGCAACAGCAAATGGGAGGAGAGAGGTCCATGAGACAGTCTCTGTACAGCCATTCTGTCACTGGCTGGTGGATCATTATGGCTATTTGTTCTCCACAATTATTGATACACTGGCTCCTGACCATCTTCTACCCATATGTCAAAACTCGTGGGTCACCATGGTACTCAGATGATCTGCAACAGATTAAACACATGAGATGGAGGCTAATGTGATATTCTAAAGCCAATTAATCGTGGCACAGAAGGCATCTAAAATATTTTGCCACAACTGTAATGGAAGCAACGGAGTCTGTCTTCTGCATTGTGACAGCATCTGTGAAATCCTGGCTGGTGAACTCTTCGGACAGAGGACATCTTAGTTAATCCAGGCTGGCACTGCCCGCAGACACAGCTGATGAGTCGTGCTGTGGTAAATTTCTACATCTGCACAGGGAAAAGAGCTGGGATTTGCACATGGGTGTCCAGAAGGGACAAACAACATCAGCTCTCTTGAGTTTCAGCTGGCTTTTACACACTGAGTTATTGCAGTCCCGGGAAGCTTTAGTCTGCTACCTACTAGCTGGACCTGTGTGTCTTACAGAAAACAGAATCTAGCGGAGAAACAGTGGGCCCCTGCTAAATGCAGATTGCTACTGCCTCACTAAGGGAGGGCAGGGAGCCAGTTTTCCTGAAGTCAGCATTCATTAGGGTCCTTACTCAAGGGATCATCTTGTAACCTGGGGATCTTGCTGGCTGCTGCCTGCCTCCAGAGCAAGGTTATTAAAGAGGAGGAAGTAAAGGGTATCTGGTATCCTCAGATTTCCTCATCCCCATCAGTCTGGTTTTCAGCGCGAGTATGTGGGTATAGTGTGGGGATCTGAGTGCCCCTAGTGACATGCACAGATCAGCCGTCCAGGTGGATTTGGTCAGAGCTATCTGCAGTCTTTGTTTCTGTGACCTCCACATTCTGATATCTTGGCTGTAGGCCCTGTGGCATGTGAAGATTGCGTTAGAGGAGTTCAGTCCCAACCTTTCAGTGCCCAGAGGGTGGGCTGGGGAAATTGTTCCTGTAGCCAGAGAGCCCTTTCAGATGGGGTCCCAAAGACCTCTCGTTAACCACCCGTTTGACTGTGGAATTCATGTACCGCGTTGGCTGACCCAGTCCAAGTCTGATGGCCTTCAGCTCTCATCGCAAAGCACATCTGTTTCCACAGGCCTTGCCAGACAGAGAGATGGGGTGTGGTTTTTTCAGTCAGTGCTGGCCCCTTACTCAACTACATTTTGAAACCATTGTCCTTTTAACATTTCTAAAGAGCCTGAGCCCTCACAAAGGGGCCATTCTGCATTGTCATGTATGGATTTTATTGATATGTAAACTACAGAAAAACAGAGAGAGGAGGAGGGGACACCAGGGCAGAGGGGAGCCACATTCTGAGGCTGTGGCAAAACCCTGGGAAGTTTGCTGAATGAGTCCTTCTCATCCGGAACTGTCATTTGTCTCGAGGAAGCATTGTGCCGCTCACGTAACAAAGGCAGCTTCCCCTAGAGACTGAGCCAACAGCTTCAAGGCAAAAGGACTTCAGTGCGATCGACTTTGTGCCTGACAGACTGGAGGTGCTTTTAATCCTGAAAGCACTACAGGGAGCCGGTTAAAATGTACCTAACTGCCAGGAGACCGGGACTCTTCCGGGAGCTGGTGATGAGATGCACAGCCTTTCACCCCAGGTCACCAACTCCAATCCAGCCCAGGTCAGGAGGAGTAGAGGGCTCAGGGAAGTGGGAAAGAGAGACGGGGCCTTTCACCTCTGGGTCAGCATCTCCAATTGAGTCCCAGGAGAAGGGTGACCTAGAGTCAGATGGCTGTTCAGTGCCTAGTGTGAAATGAGCTCTCTCCTCTTCCCAAGTGGGATGGCAGCTTTGTGTTGTGGGTAAACAACAGCTCTCTTTGATGGATGTCAACTCAGAGGCCAGGGACTGAATGAGCACTTGTAGGTATGCTGTGCCAGGGGATAAGAGCATGGCTGGGCACCCATAGGACAGAGCGTCCCTGGGAGTAGCCAGGGGACCCAGCACCCAGGGATCAGCCAATAGGCTGGAACAAAATACACAATGGCTTGAAATCCATTGTGGAGAGTCCCCTGTGCATCTCTCCTCTTTGCTGGTGGATGTTGCCCTTGGCCCCTCTGTCCCCTGGGTCAATTCCATGCTGTCTTGGGCTCTCTGGCCAGCACCCCTCGTTGGCACTACATGCTTGTGCCCAAATTTTCATCAGTCACACTCAGAAAGCTCTACAAAAAGCTTTTCCTGGATACACACTGTCACTGCTGCTCTAATTGTGCTGCCCGCAGAGCAGTGCTGTGTGGAGCCCACATAAACAGAACATCAGGGATTCCCATTACCAGGCGCAGTTGGTCCTGATTATTCTCAGCCTCCTGCGGTCGGGAATTCAGATTCTGTTGGAACTGGACCTTCTGAATCCACAGCCTCTCAGCTAAGCCCCAGGGGCTCTGGCACTCAGGGTAGCTTCAATTGCAGAGGGAATACTCCTCCTCTGCGTTAACGGTCACAGCAGAGAACGGCATGCTGCTTGATGTGGCAGTCTCTGCCAGCCGGCCTGTCAGGGAACCTCAGAAGAGCATCTGCCATCCGGAGCAGTCAGACCTGGCTGGGAGCAGAAGGAAGCATCTAACAGGAGTTTCTAGAGGTGAATTCTTCCCCAGACACTCCACTCTCCCATCAGCCTCAATAGCTCTTCACCAGCTCTGCTTGGAACACACTCCCAAACCTGCTCGCCGGCAGGCTCCCTCCCACTCTTTGCTTCAGTCACTCTGGCAGACCCACTTCTGCAACACAGCCGCCATGAGCACGAGAGTTTCACTCATGTACACATACGGCCTTGACTGCGTAACCATGTCATCATCGCTTCATGATGGATGCTTTCCTTGCCCCCCCCCCGACATCCATCAGAGCCTTGCTTCTCTGCCAAGTTCCTGGCCGGGACCGTGAGCTCTACTGAGCAGACGCCCATCTGCCTTTCACCTGCTTCCTCCGAAGTTCCCAGCTCTCCTGAGGGCACTGTGAAATACTGAATAACGGCAGTGACAGAAACGCTGTAACAAGAACTAACACCTTCCCACATGGCAATCCCAACATTTGAACAACAGCAAGACAGACCCTCTCCTTCTCCCTCTGCATAAGGGACCCCTTGCTGCATCTCTGCTGGAGCTACATTTGTGTTGGACGCAGACCTGCACGTTCATTGCTGCAGGTTTACCCCTTTGCTTGATCCTTCCTCTATTCCTTTGAAGGCCACCCTCAGTGGCTCCACTGCCTCCCGAATTTCACACCTAAAAGAGGGCATCTGTCCAGAACCTGCTTCCACAGTGCATTGCCATCCATGCTCCAAACACGCTGTATTACCACTAGGCTATTCTCAGCTACAGGAATGTAGGGCCTGGTAACAGAGGGCCTGATTCGGCTCTCACTTAAACTCATGCAAATCACGAGTGACTCCACTGAAGTCAGTGGCATTACACCAGTGTACAAGAGTTTAGAATCAGACCCACTACGTCCACAGCCAAATCCAGTCGTTCCTCTTCTAGCACTGCTTAGCTCGTGGACTCTCATGCCACTTGCTAAGAATCTCCACAGGTTTTACAAGCGTTTAAACCATTCCTTGCTGCAGAACCCTGCTCTCTACCAAGGGCTATACAGGAGGGGAGCCATGGGCAGCATGACTGGCTGCTCCGGGGTGCCTGCTTTTCCACCACTTCTGCCTCTTAAGATCTTTGAAAGACCCTTTTCAGACAAGACCTTTAAATTGAGTTCCTCTCTAGAGATCCCAGCTCACTTTGCATAAGAGCTAGAGTTTTTTCTTGTAGTTTTTGCCAGAAATTTCCCTTCCCCCTCGTAGCTAAGTGCCAGAGGTGGCTGCAGGGCAGTGGTGCCCTGCGACTGGGAGGTCTGAAAGATGAGCGTGGTGCTGTCTGCAGTCTCTGTCAGGTGTTCAATTTTACTCCATTTTATGAAACAGAGAAAGGGGTTTTCTGACACAGGGACTAAGTCTTGGGCAAAACCTCCCTTTGCATTTCACATCCAGTAGCAGGTTCTTCACTGTTAATTATAATCTTCTGTGTAACTTCTGCTCTGCAGCTCCTTTAATCAAATCAGATATGGGAACAGAAGAATGTCATTGTTCCTTGGCCATGAACAATGCCATTTGTGGAGCCCTGAGAAAATGCAAGATGGATATAAAAAAGGCGGGCTCTTGTTTCCCCATAATCTCTTCTGCAAACTGACAAAAGAGGGTTTTGTATAGAGAAAATTGCCACATACAGAAACAAAACAAAAATAGAGCATGTGAGCTGGGACCCACTTTTATCTGGAGAGGCACCACAGGGAGATATGCCAAATGTGATTCATTTTAACAAGTTTAGCCCTTGAAAGACAAGAGCAAAGCCCCCTGTTAAAAACAAGGAGGTTAGCAAGGAGGGGCTGTAGGGAATAAGACGACACAAGGCCTAACGGGGCGAATGAGAACAAACGAGCCTGAAGGCAGTTTCTTCCATCCTACTAGGAGGCATAATGCTCCTGGCCAAGAAGTGGTGATCCGAAGACGACGGCTCCTTTTATTCGTTTTTTTTAAACCTGTTTGTGGTGGTGTGATTAAAACAGGTCACGAAGGAGGGTCTTGCTTCTGCGTCCTTAGCAAGAGATGGCAACAATTAACTCCATAATCTTGTTTGGAGACTTCCTTCTCCCACACAGGAAGCCTGACCTGTGCTGCCGCGCAGCTGCCTGTAAAGCAGAGAGAGGCTCTAGTGAAATATCACATTTACTTGCATGTATTAGGACTGGCCTTGTAATTCCCCAGGTGATGCAGGGAGCAGAGAAAGACAGATCAATAGAACTGCGAGACCCTTTGGATGAAATCAATGCAGCTGTACAAGCGTTTAAGTCCTGGTGTCATCACGTTATTTATTCCCCCAAGTCCCTAGCTTGCCTCAGAAAAAAAGTGTGAGTGTGTGTATTCCCTTCCATCACCCTGCGCTGTGTAAATAAATCACAGGTTCCAGGGTCTGCCCTCCTGATCTACTACAGCATCATGAACTGCAGGCATCAGGAACTTTGG
Source organism: Mesoclemmys tuberculata (assembly GCA_007922155.1). Taxonomy (NCBI): domain Eukaryota; kingdom Metazoa; phylum Chordata; order Testudines; family Chelidae; genus Mesoclemmys; species Mesoclemmys tuberculata. Next base: position 16,042,592 of record ML675640.1, read on the forward strand.
GTGTGAAATTTGATCAGCTAGAAATTAACACAGAGATAATGCTAAGTGTGGTGGCGCTGGCGTTCCTGGCCTGGGAGAGGAAGGACAATGGCCTTTCTGTGTGAGCAACTCTTACCCAGAGCCTTCAACAGCTTCGCCTTTTGCTCTGTGCAAACCGACTCCCTGAGGACTCACTACATTCTCATTCGCCTTTTAAGCCCTTGCTAAATAGCTTGTTCTGGTTTTCCTGAAAGAGGATTTTGGGGCCCCAGAAGAGACAGTCACCCAGAGAGGACTTAGAATCCTGCTGCTCTGGCAACCTCAGCTGAATTTGACACTCATGCCCTCCGGACACCATCACAAGCGTCAACAGGGCTAGTCGCCCTTCCTGTGTGCAAAAGGACAGGTCAGAACTAGGGAGAGCCACAGTGCTGGGGCTCTGCCACGGTGCTGGGCCATCCCCATGGAAACCAGGAAGCAGCAGGAGCATGGAGTGGGGTTGCGATTTGCCAAATGCTGCGGGTGCCCTGACAGGTGGCACGTTACCCCCACCGCCTCGGGCTCCATCGCCACAGCAGCATGCTCGTGCCTCCCTCAGTGGGGTTTGTATGACACTGGGGTGAAGATGAGACGGCCGCACTGGGTCAGACCAGTGGTCCATCTAGCCCAGTCTCCTCTCTTCCAACAGTGGCCAATGCCAGGTGCTTCAGCAGGAATGAACAGAACAGGCAATCATCCAGCGATCCACCCCGTTGGCCATTCCCAGCCTCTGGCAAACAGCCGTCCCTGCTGCTCAGTAACCCACGATGCACACTGTAGGAGCACGGGAAATGTTCTTCCCCAGCAACTTCCACCCATGATCACTGCAGACATGTGGAGAGCACTGGAGGGCTGCAGGCTGTCCCAGGTGGGGGACATGCCTCGTGGACAGTGCTCCCATGGACCATGCCCTTTGCTGTATTTTGCATGGAATTACCATAACTTTTCTCCACTCTCTCCCACTCCACACAGACGGTGGGGAGGGGCCTAAGGCCGCAACTCCCACACAACCCAAATACCTTGTGTCCAGACTCATGCAGTACGTTCTCCAGGTAACCTCCCACACGGCCAGATACACCGAGTGGGAGCTCCGGGGTGGAGCTGCTCTTAGACTACTGGAGGGCAACGACCTTCCTGCTGATCATTCCATAAATCGGTGGTTAGGGGACCAGCAGAATATCCTCCCGCACCAACAGACAGTTCAGCACCATTTCTTCTGTAAATCAGATTTCCAACCCATGTCGGATGGTCTGCACAGATCAGAATAACAGAAGAAAAGAAAAAGAAGGAAGTAAAGAGGGCCACATCCAGCAGCAGCTCTGAGCTAGTTCCATCCTTGCCATACTACAGGTATCCAGCATTTGCAGTGCAATAGTACAAATGACGACTCCAGTAAAATGCCAGCACCAGAAAAGATCTCTCTGACTATATCTGAGTGGAGAATCAATTTTACTTTCTCCATCTGAGGGGATGGGATATAAAACTGGGAAGGGATGTTACATGGTCTGTTGTAAATACCCATTTGAAAAGGACACAGCCTGAGTCTTCTTGTCCTGACACTGGTTTCACACTGATGTAACTCTACTGACTGCACTGGAATTACTTCTGATTTACATCAGCCTAAGTGAATTCAAAGTCAGGCCCCAAATCGGTATGGATCTTCTTGGAAACAGGGCACTTATGACAAGTGGGACTGAGACAGGAGAATTGACGAGATTGCTAATGGAGCGTGACGCTTTAAAAGCTCAGTAGCGAAACTTCTGCCGGGCTTTGAGGACACACCTTGAGCGCTCAGAAGCAATACTTGTTCTGGAGTTTGGACACATCTCAGAAATACCATCCAGTATCTTTTCGTCTCTCTCTTCTGCATTTTAAAATCAGCTTAGGTGACTTTTATTATATAATCATTAAACAAAACCACAATTTTTTTTTACAAATCAAAATATACTAGAAAGTTAATTTTCAACATATGTGGAATGTATGTCTAATTCATAAAAACCTGTATTATATAAAACTCTTCGACTGGTAAGGAAATAACCCACAGTTCACAGAAGACAGTTTTAAGTGAGTTATGTGAGTGCAACCCTGAGAGACTTGTGCATACACAGAAACCTTTATATTCTGCATTTAAATGACGACTCGTCTTGGAGGCTAGAGTCCGAGCACCTCTAAGGACGAGTGAAATGACCTCCCCCATGTTCACAACATACCCACACATCTGTACTTAGGCTGTTCTTGGCTCCGGATATTCTTCATTTGTCCATCTGATAACCTCATAGATTATTAACAGTTTGAAACCTGAGTTGGGAGAAGGCCTTCTGGAGATATCCAGTTCCTAACAAGGACAATCAGCAACTCAAAAAAAACCCAAAGAACTTTTCACTGCCTGCATAATAATAGCTTTCTGTTTGTTTCCACACAGGCTTTAAATATATTACGCAAGACTCCTAAAACTACTCATCTTTAGATGCACCCAGGACTATTCAAACCACACACTGTAGAACTGTGTGTTGCTTTAGATTATTCCATCCTCCCTTCAATACATAAATGACAGCTGTCCCGCGTCCTATCTTCACATTCTCAATTAAGACAAAAATGCGCTCAAAAGCAAAGTCACAAATCAGGTTACTTAGAATTCCTAAGCAATGTCATTAACTAAATCACAAGCACTGTTAATTATGTTTCCTATCACCAATTTACAAAGAGACCCTATTGATCCTGGCCCTACACTGCCAATTGCAAAGCAACGACCAGAATAAAAAACAAAACACGGTTTTCTCATTGGTAATGAGAAGTCTGTCTGGGTCTCTGCACTCAGAGCATATATTGGGGTTCCTGCTTGAGGGAAAGAACACAAACCATAAGTGTCTGCCTGCCCACCCTGCAGAATTACCAATCTGACAGCTGAGGGCGAGCAGGCTAGGAAACTGAGCAGGTCTGGTCGAGACAATCATTTCAAATAAAGGGACTGATTAGAAAAAACACAGTAACTATATTAGAGAGACAAGGTGGGGGAGGCAATATCTTTTATTGGACCAACTTCTGCTGGGGAGAGAGACAAGCTTTTGACCTTACACAGAGCTGAAGAGGAGCTTGATGCGGCTCAAAAGCTTGTCTCCTCCGCCAACAGAATTTGGTCCAAAAGAAGATTTCACACCCCCCTCCTTGTCTGTGCAATATCCCAGGACCAGCATGACTACAACAGCACTGCCTACAACAGTAACTATGTCAGTTCTCAAACCACAAACTGCATTTGCACAGACTCTGCCCATTTCCTGAAACCCAGCTAACCACGCAGGTCTCTTGTCTCACGTTAGTACAGCCAGCCCTGCCATAAGTCTCCCTGTAAGAGCGTCTGCATCTTGCCATTTTTTATTTGGGCAATGAAGCGGAGGTCTGAGGAGCAATATATTCTTTAGTAGTGGTTATAGCTTTGAATTAATGATCTTCACACAAGCACTGAGCTAACCTCAGTCAAAGAGAGGCATTTTCCATTATCTTATTGAGAAAAATACTGAGGGAAACAGGCCAGTTTGAAATCCCCCACACAGACACGCAGTTTGGGAGTGGCAAGGAAATTCTCTCGAATTAGCTGGTTAGGCAAGTAAAAAAATTTAATTCAAAATTCTGTGGGCAAAAATTTCCTACCCTCTCTCGGCCAAGCCAGGGGAGTGCAATAATCCCTTATCCCTACCAGGGGGTCTCCCAGCAGTGTCAATGGGGAAATCTAAAAACACAGAGAGTGCAGAATACCCAAGTAGAGACCCACCATGAGGATTGGAGAAATGGAGTCTAGCCTGTGCTTGCTACTGGGGGGACAGGGTGACCCTTATTTTACTGCACTTCAGAACCTGGGTGTCACAGAGCAGGAATGTTAACTCTGTGCCTGATTTCAGTGATGGCTTCCTGAGGGAGACGCTCACACAAGTGCCCCAAAAAGCTTGGTCCTCAGCCCTCTACGAGCTGCTGGGAGGAGTTTGAGGACAGTCCTTGGGCCTAACATCCGTTATTCATACAATGTGCTCTGGTTGGGAGAGGCGCATGCTGTGATTAGCTCCATCAAAGCCTCCTGTGTATCAATCTCATGAGAACCATGCACGCACAAGGGAAAATGAATGACAATTCTGAGCAAAGCTCCCCAGCAGATCAAGATTTTTTTTCACTCTGAAAAATCCAGTTTCTCACTTGGATTTAATTTAAATCTATCAATTAATTGTAATTAATTTCCCTGCTCCAACGTTCTGCTATTCCAATTGGAATGGTCACACCCTTCTAGCAGGAAGTGAGGGCTATTTCCCTATGCTTTTCAGCTAAGGAGTCTCTGCAAATCATCCCAATTGAGCATTTGTCAGTCAAAAGCAATCCAAGTTCTCCCTTAGTCCCGGCCAAAGCGGGTTCCCATCCTCACCTGTCCGTTCCAAGGAATGTCTGCCTGTGTCACTCGGTCAGGTCAGGTCAAAGTTCAGAAGATCAAAAGTGCTCCTCACCCAAAACAAACAGTGAAATGCATGTGAGCGCAACATCAATCACTGCCATTCGTGAGCCTATTGCCAGCAGCAGCAGAACCTTGCGGGGTGCAGAATTCACAGCAGCGTAGTTCACGCAGCCAGTGCAGGCTCTCTCCCGGGCACAGAGCATACAAATTATTTGTGTGTTTATGTTTAAAGCAGAGATATGGCTGTACCTTGCTCCCTAGTCATATTCACAGGTATTGTCCCCCAAGCAAGAGCCTTGGGTAAGCGGAATGGCGGTTCCATGGTGTCCACTACATCAGGCCTCTGACCCAGAATGACAACTTCAGGTTAGTCACACAGCGCTCCGAGTCTCCTGAATGGCACTGCTGGGGACAAGAGCCCTGGAAAACAATGGCCCAATCAGGAATGCCCACTGCCTGTTCTGGGCCTCCAGACACGAGATCCAAAACCACCTGCCGCCTTTGGTGTTTGTGTACTTGCAAAGGATGATGTTTGCATGCTAAAGCGCGTTCATACCAGCCGTAATTCCTTCTATTACAACATGTTTAGAACTTCTCCTTGGAGCCTCAATAGGGAGTTAACAAAAATGTGTTAATGGCAGTTTGTCTTTTAGAGTGTTTTCTAGTCAAGCTGTCATTTCTCACCACTGAAGAAGCTCTGGGATGGGCAAGGAGCCAAGAACAATTAGACCAAAGCACGCTGTAATCCCAATTGAAAGAGCTCATCCTTTTTTGTCTAGTTTAGCTATTTCTAGGCCTCACAACCACATCTATGCCAGCCTGTGGTGCAGAACACCTAGGGATTCAGTGCTGAGTGAATCCATTCTAGTGAAGCACACTCCTGCTCGGGCTAGCAGCGCTCAGCTTCCATTGCATCTGGCAGTTTGAAGAAGTTCAAACTCACAAAATTTCTTTCCCAGTTTGTTCATGGAACTGGTTTTCTGGTATTGGGGCCGTTCCCATCACAGCCCTGACATGGCATACTGGGTCAATGGTGTCTCCGTGGCAGAACCTATTGTGAACTAGTCTCTAGTTTAGCAAGGTTGCAAGTGATAGATAGGGAGCAACAGGTTGGAAAAATGCAGCATTTCTGCACTGAGAATATACAGGAGCACAAAGAGGAATAAAGACTCTGTTCTGAAGACTGATTCAGAGCAGTTCTGGGGGACATGCGGCTGGGTTGCCCTACAACACTCATTGGGAAGGTATTGCCTCTCAGATTCATTCCTAAATCAGTTATCTGTATCTTTGCTGATTTTTAAAAACATTCCTATCTAGTATTCTGGCTGCAGATTCAAAGTTTATAAAACAGAAACGGTGTCCAAAAATAGTATTAAATTATCTTAAATCCTCCCTTCTCCCTCAACCAGCACATCCAGCCTCTCCCACCTCCTCCCTCTTCCCTCACACTCAGCCAGCCTTATTGACCCCCAGGACCCAGGGTCAAGATAGCAGGATCTGTCCCCATGGGGCCCAGAGCCAGGACAACAGGATCTGGCTTGTGGTGTTTGCTATTCCTGTTTGTCCTGCTAAATATAAACTTCAGCACATCATTCTTGGTGTTTCCGAGATGCCCATGGAAAGCACAGTCAATGCCCTGAGATGGAACTGCCCTTACCTGGGCAGCTGGAATATGGGGTCCCCTGCTCTTCGGGTGACTGATTCCCAGCTTTAATGCTGCATTAAGGCTATTTTTTCCCCTTCGCATTTTACAAAGTGCTGCAGTCCATGTTCATCATCTCCCTTCTCAGACAGACACACACAGACATAGACACACCCTCCCCATGGGAGCCAAAATAGCAAAGGACGCATTGCCCCATTCAGGATACCTCACCCAGTGGTACTACTGAAAAGTGGCCAAAATATGTGTGTCCAGGGGCAGCTCCTTTTTCCTAAATGGCATGGCTAGAAATCTGAAGGAGGGGAGCCCCTTGCTGTAATGTTTCCACAAGTCAGGAGTCCTAAACAGTATCCACAGCCCCAACAGCCAGGCCTGTACCTCTGGCCCCCCATGTTCCTGTCCCCACACACCTACAGCCCCATCCTGGGCCTTGAACTAGGCTTCAAATTCTGCTGGCATCCACTAGCAGCTCCTACACTGTTACTAAGCTTTCCTTTCTCCTCTCCCATTATTATTCTCTACCTTTTGACTGCTGGAAATGAGGGCTCCAGTAAGCTGCTGAAGTTCTCCGCTGTCTCTTTTTCGGGCTCTTGTCCCAGGGGGTTGTGCTGGAGGACACAAAGTTTCAGTGTGTTTCTCCCAGTCTGTTAAAAAACAGCATTCTTCCTGGAAATACATTTGCATCTGGTGCAGTAAGCATAACACAATATTTGACATCTCCTCCCACACACCAGGAGCAGTAAGGAGGCCACAGCTGCTGCTGCGATCAACCATGTCCCTCTTCCTTCCAGTATGCCTGTGCTTCCCACATCCAGGTAGGAAACTGACTTTTTGGGACGTGGAGACTTGTTCTTTGTTTCGAATGTAAGACAGGAACATTCTTGGCTCAGAGCAAAGAGCGCAACCAGGCTGAGGAGGTAGCGTGGGATCCCTGAGAATAAATGAAAGCTAGGAGACGGGGAAGAGGTTTTTCATGTCACTCATCCCTGGGCACTGGTCACAACGCAGAGCGTTTCACCTCTAGCTCACTGGCTCCAGCTAACAGTGACTGATGGCAGCTCGGTGGCCCATGTGAATTCAGTGGCGGGGGTCTACTTAGTACCTGACAGAGGGCTCATTTTTAGATGGTGACTGCCCTGTAGATAACACTGGGGAGGGGGAAGCTACCACAAACATTCCTGGAAGACTTCAGGGACTTTGCATCACCAGCACATTCAAGTCTGAAGTTTTTATACTGGAAACAGACACTTCAGGGGGCTGATAAGGAACCTGCTCTGAAACCAACCCTAATGCTGAGAATCAAGCCGCTTCGCAATTACCCTGCATGCAGGAACCCGGCCCCAGCAGGGCATTTCCAGGCAAACGGATTCAGCAGAGACCTGAAGTGCTCCGAGCAGGTTCTGATCTTTCATCACATCATGTGTTTTCTTGAAGTGCGAAGTCCAGGAGTCTGGTAGACAAGAAATGGGTCAGAAAAGCTTGCTGCACAAGGCGGTTTGGCACGACAGTGGGTCAGAGTCCCACAGCCCTCGGCACTGCTCTTCTCCTTGCAGCTTTTATTTGGTTAACAAATCTATCCATCACCTTAGGTTTTGTTAAAGTAAATAAATAAGAAAGCTGTTTGTCACTGGATTCCTCTTCTCATCTGTGCCCAGCAGAGAGGATCTTCCAAGATGTAATAATCATTTTTCATGACATACCTGAGGTAAAGGTAAAGAACCAGCAGTATCCATTTGATTGAAATTAGGCTACAGAAACAGTCAAATTTAAGTCAGACAGAGTGAGGAGAACATTCATATTTTTCTACTCAAGAGGTTTCTTCTAAAGGCTAAAGCTTGGAATAAAAACCTCTGCAGTGCCAGCCAGTTTCTACAATGTGTTCCCAATTAGGAACAGAAAGCTCTGAGGACTTATTTATAGATCAAATTTTAACTTGGATACAATCTGGTTTGGTCATGGTGAGAACTATATTATAAGTAACTTAACATCTATACATTTCTCTTTAAATCTACCCACCAAACACTCCAGAAGCAAGTGCAGATCTGGTTGTCCCATATCAAAAAAGATATATTGGAATCGGAAAAGGTACAGAAAAGGGCAACTAAAATGATTAGGGGTACGAAAAAGTTTCCATATGAGGAGAGATTAATAAAACTGGGACTTTTCAGCTTGGAAAAGAGATGACAAAGAGGGAGGATATGATAGAGGTCTATGAAATCACGACTTGTGTGGAGAAAGTAAATAAGGAAGTGTTATTTACTCCTTCTCATAACACAAAAACTAGGGGTCATCAAAAGAAATTAATAGGCAGCAGGTTTAAAATGAACAAAAGGAAGTATTTCTTCACACAACGCACAGTCAACCTGTGGAACTTCTTGCCAGAGGATGTTGTGACAGCCAAGACTAAAGTGGGGTTCAAAAAAACTAGATAAGGTTAAAAAAAAACCTAGGTAAGTTCATGGAGGATAATTTTGCAACACAAAATAAGTAACACAACTGCTGTGTGTCACCATCCTCCACATATCCTCCACCGGCTGGGTTTTCATTACGAATTCATTCATCATCTCATCATTGTTCATGAATAAGGCTTCGGCACTGCGACCAGATTCCCTTAAGCAGCGTGAGCCCTGCGCTGTGCTCCCTAAAGAAACTTTAGGCTCATGGGAAAAACATCCTAGAACATCCACAGCAAAGGGAGGGAAATCGTAAACATTCTCTGACTGTTCCACAGCACAAGCTGCAGACTCCTAAATGGCGAAACAAGTTCCAATGTTCTCAGTCCTCAGAGGGCAGGGACCTTATGCAAAGCTACTCACGATCTGCTTTCCTCTCCCACAAGAGCTGCACAGCAGAGGTAAATTTTTCCTACACAGCCATGATTCCAGATAAATGGAAGATGGCTGTAAGAGCATGGTATAATGTCACACGCTTAGTGCCGAGTCACCCGTGCCCTATCGCCCCTCAGAAGATAAACCAGAGACAAAAACAGTTTGTTACATTCTACGTTATGTTTCTTTAAAAAGTATCCTAATGCCACTTTACGTGAGCCCTAAATAAGGAATTCGCACCTTAAACTGCACTGCTAACGAGACAATAGTTGTACTCTTACCTCATTCGGTACCTTTTCGTTGAACGTGGGAGACATGAACCAGAGTTCAAACACGGGACTGAGAAATAAACCAGACTTCAGCAGGCATTACTGGTAAACTGTGGTGAGAGGACAGGCGTCCACAGAAGCAAACGCCCAGTCTTTTGCACTAAGCTCTAGAATATTTGTAGGTTAGTTTGGAAGATTCTAGAATCTTGTGGTTGGAGAACACAGCTCCTATGTTCTAGTCCCATCTCTGCCACGAACATGCTGTGTGGCCGTAAATAAACTGATCTCTCTCTACCTGCCTCTTCCCATCTGTAAAATGGGGATAAGATTATTTACCCACCTCCCCGGGGGGTTGGGAGGGTTGATTAACTGGTGTTTGGCAAGAACTTTGAGACCATTAGCTGACAGCTCACTATGGCACCAATGTAATGCTCATTTAATCCACAGCTATGGCATAGGGACTGGCATGAAATAAGAGGAGTGAAGTGGGGAGAGGATGAGACATTAGATTTCAGCTTCTCCCTGTGAGGCCACAGCTTGTGAGGATGGATATTAAACAGACTGAGTTACTTCTACAGGTAATACTATAATTTTCACCACACCTGCTATAAAGATAATAAGCAGAGAATGTAGCCCATTGGGAGTGCATTGGTGCCTCCAGGCTTGTTGATTTATGCCCCATTAAGCGCAATAAACAATACAATTACTCAACTCTCATGAACCAAACTCAGAGAAAAAAAGTCATTCACACTATTAATAACAGCAATTTAATAGCTGCCACAATGCATTCTCCCAGCACAGGGACACCTTATCTACAGGATGAAGATACGAGCCAAAGCATCAGACACGTGCTAGCGAATCTGTGCACAAACAGTTAACCTGTAGGGATCCTTGGTGCATTGCACCTAAGGTGGCCTTCTCTTGCTCTGGGGATGCTACGCCATCACCATAAGTCAGACATGCTCTTCAATGAAAATTCAGCCTCTAGTGAGGCTCTCACCATCTGGGACCTGGCCGTGGCCCAGGCCTTTGCTTTAGCATGTATAATTGAGACCTGGCTGACTGGCACTTTTTAGCTCCGATGTCTCTTGCTGGTTTCAGAACAAACTGGGGGAGATCGGAAGAGGTGGTGTGGCCATGTTGGTCCAGCAGACCCCAAATGCAATAGGTAACACACCCCAGCATAGCCCTAACGAAGTGTTCGTAGTGCGTGTGTGAGCGAGTCCCAGGATGGAATGAAGATGGGACCTTGTGTACTGATCACCTGGTAGTACCACAGAAGCTCTAGCTGAGTGCCCCTCCACAATGGCACTGGAGACCCCAGGACAGATTGCTGTGCGTGACTCCAACCACCATGTGGGAAAGGAAATGAAAATGACGCGAGAAGATTTTGTACCTTGCTGTTGGCTTTCAAAGTACACTTGCCCAGCTTTTAGAAACAGCTTCAGGGGCTCCCTCTTATGGACATGCTCCTCTAGGCCTGCAAACAAGAATCATTGCACAAGCAGCTGCCAAAAGATGCAGAGGAGAAACAAAAGGCCGCATTCTTAATGGCTGCTATCGTGATGCCAAGTCCAGTGACACCAGTCTCATTAGCTCGAGTGGATTGCGCAGGATCCAGCCACGCACAGACTGATCCAAAGCCCACTGAAGACAATGAAGACTTTCTGATGGACTCCAATGCGTTTTGGATCAAACCCCTTGTGCTCTTCATGAGATGCAGAAGAAAGCAAGGCAATGGGTAATTACCCTTTCCATGGTTTTCAGGAGAAGCCACTTGAATATCACAGAATTGCTTCCCAAGTTCCTAACCAACACATCAACAGCCCATTTCAAATTCCAGCGGCAGACAGAGAATGCATGGTTCCCAAGAACAGTCCAGTGCTCCCGACATTCATTTCAGCATAGGTCTCCTAGCTATAATGCTTATAAAACAGGGGTCTTGTCTTCCACACCACTGAAATCTCAGCCCTTGGATTCTTGGAGAAGAGAGAGCCAGCTCATCTGAAACTCTTTCACACCATTACAGTGTCCTGGAGATTCAGGCCGAGATCCCCCGGCCTGCCTCCCCTGCACCCCACAAATGCACACGTAAGCCATGCCTGCTCCGTGCGGTACTCCGTCTCCCAAGTCTGGCTTACACATGGACAGCAAGGAAGGGCACTGATGCTACGGTATCTCTCTCTCACGGAAACCTGCCAAAGCTTTCAGCAAAAAATGGCTTAGGGAACGCAGAGGAATCTGCAAGTTCAGGCTTGCTCACAGTTTATTACGGACTCCAAGAAAAGACACCATCATCAAACCAGGGCTCTCTGTTTGCCTCTCCCAAAACCAATGAATGATGCATACAGGGTTCTGTGATCTCAGTGTGGCATGCACGCAACAACCCCCTTTGCACAGAAAGAGCCAGGCTTTAACACAGCAGCCAGAAGACAGCCAGTCAAGAGCGTGCAGGCAATGAGTGTGTGGCCCAGGGCACCCTGACTGTGAAGCTCAGGGTATTTCTTAGCGATTATTGCAGAGTTCTCCACTCTTACACACACTCCCGGTGAACCTGATGTAGAAAGTTTGTTTCCGTGCCTCTTGTATTTTGTCCCAGGCAGTTATTCCAGCTACATCTTCCAGGCTTTCCTATAAGCCACTGGACTCCAAGCTTTATCTGCAGGATCGGGAGCTGGACTTCCTCTTAGTGTTCCAGGAAACGACCTAGCACTGCCTGGGCTGCAGCGAGTGGAGTTGTTCACTTTGCTGGGCGGAGGAGTGGTCTGCTCTGAGCGCTGGTGCATGCTGGTGAACTGAGCACCTTGCTGCTTCTGTTGGATTTCCATGGCTGCCATGTTGGCAGAAAGCCCAAGAGGCGACTTTACGGTGTGAGGGGGCCTGGCTCAGAGTGGGGTGGGGGCTTTTCTCTTGCCAGCCCTTCACAGAAGGTCACTGCAGGAAGGTCACAGAGCCATCAGCTAGGGAGGCCAGTGCAGCAATAGGGAGGTTTCCTGCGGAGACTCAATGGGGAAAGTTGCCTGTGGACAGCTCCACAAACAGTCGTTTCAAGCCGCCCAGTGGGTTAAGCTACTGCTTTCCCCTCAGGAGGCAAACTTCCAGCAGCGCTCTGTCTGCGAGGGCACATCCAGCCTCACCCACCCCGCGACCAGAGCCCCCTTTTCCAACAAGGCTAGGGATTCAGATAAGCGAAGAGATTCTGCCAAACGCATAATGCCTAATAAGGCCAAAGGAAGGTCAACAGCCCTGTCTGAACAGCACATTAGAAGCTTCCATCAGATGTAAACGTTATCTCGGCCATCAGCAGCGTTCGGTAAATAAAGAGACAAGTCCCACCTTCCAAAGCAAATTACACAAATGATGTTTGGCTTTGATGATGATTCCTATGAGGCAACTCTCTATTATTTCCCCTCTGCACACCTGGGCATTAACCAGGGAGCCAAGGTCATTTATTGCTTTCTCATTCAAAACAATCTGGATTATGTCTCCCTGAAATCATTACCACATTGTGACAGCAGCTGGGAAGCCCTGTGAAAGCACTTCACTCCGCAGTTACACAGCTGCCAGGCATGCTCATGTGAGCAGAGTGTAAAAGAGAGGCCAGGCCACAGCCCAGAGCGGTAGACTCAGAAAGGCACACTAATTTAGGGAGAGCTCTGGAAATGTACTTGCTCCACAGCCATCAAGCTAGAATCATACAATTATCAGCTTTAGCATGGCCCTGAATTAGGGGACAAAACACATCATCTTCTGTAGCTGAAGTGGGAATGAAGCTGCCTAATTACAAGAAGTGGCAAGGCCAAACATCAAAGGAGCTCAAAGCAATTCCTTGCGCAGGGAAAGAAAAGGGGGTCCCATTCAAAACCTGGAGGACAGCCCCACAGCCTCAGTCTGGGGGAAACTCTTTCAGGTTAGAGGAGGAAGCTATTGTTAACCTGTCCTTTGCCAAATATCTGCAAAGGGTTTTGTAGAGTGAATCCCAGTGACACTGATGCAAGTTGTGTGACTAGAGCTCTTTGAATCAAGGGCTAGGAGGGACTGCAAAGGGTCTCTAGTCTAAACCCTGGCCAAGACGCAGGATTTATTGAATCTAAATCATCCAGGATTGATGGCTATCCAACCTCTTTAAGAAAACCTCCAGTAAAGGAACTTCCACAACCTCCCTAGGCAGTCTGTTCTACTATCCAACTGTTCTTACAGCTAGGAAGTTTTTCCTGAGATTTAATCTAACTGTAGTTTGAACCCATTTGCCTCTTGTCCTGCCCTCTATGGCAAGAGAGGAACTTTTCTCCATCTTTTGTGACAGGCTTTCAAGTATTTGAAGACTGCTATCACATAACCCCCTTAATCTCCTCTTTTCTAAACTAAACACACCCAGTTCCTTCAGCCTTTGCTCACGTCCCTTTGATCATTTTTGTTGCTCACCTCTGGATCCTTTCCAGTTTCTCTACAAACTTTCTATACATTGGTGACCAAAACAGGACACAGTACTCCAGCCAAGGCCTAAGGAGCCCCAAGTAGAGTGGCGCTATCACCTCCCATGATTTGCATGCTGTGCCTCTGCCAATGCAACCTAAAATTTCATTTGCCTTTTTTTTTTTTTTGGCAACTTCATCACATTGTTGACTCATGGTGAGGCTGCAAATTCATGCAACTCTTCAGGAAAAAAAACAGGATACATTTAGCACTAATACTGGGATGTAGCCACATGCATGGCACTTCCTGCTATGCCGCATGTGAGATATAAATTATGCAGCCAACCTTCTCTTCCCCCCATGGAGCAAAGTAGCACAGAATTATGTGGCAAACTGGGAGCTGTCAGCAATATTAATTGATCATGAAGTCATTCAATAATCTTTGGGTTCCCTGAACTGAGTCTGAAATGCACTACAAAATGAAAGCACAGCTTACAGTACAGGCACTGCCCAGTATTTCCACAACGCACAACCCTTCCAGCAGAGTGAAAGCCAATGTAAAGACAGCTCACTTTATGGCTCTGTAAGTGCAGTGAACTAGAAACTGTAAATTCCACCCTGCGGTTGGTGAGGAAGTGAAGGGGGATGCAGGGAGTGGTGGTGGATGGAGCATTTCTTCGGCTCAACTTCAGAGTTGCTATCTCATTGGGCTGAATGGAACTACTCTTAGGAGGGTTCGGGGGAGAAAGTTCATATTTGCCACTGCCATTTTTTTGGATGCAGTCTTCTGTTGTGCAAGGCTGGAGGATTGGGGCAACGTGGCATATGCAGCTGCAGCAGGGCCAGGGAGCTCTGCCTGGCAGCTGCCTCATTCTGCAAGCTTCCCTTTGACCACACAAGTGCTGTGTGTCCTCTCTGATGCTCGTTTTTCTTCACTCCCTCACTCTCCAACTGGCCACACTCTGGGGCTCACTTGGAAAACGTAAGGGTAAGAAGAAAATCACCAGGGCGGTGCATATGCTTTGAGTGGCACTAGCAGACGTAGTGCAATGGATCATTTCCATGCACCACAAGCCTTTAGGACGTATGCACAGACTGGCATGCCACACGGCAGATATGCTGGAGGAAGTTGTAGTTTTCTTCCAGTAACAGCCATTTACAAGGGGTGCAACTAAAGCTGAAGGTCTAAGGATAGTGAACAAGTGGCAACCACTTTGCTTCAGCGGGTTTAGCAGAAATCAAGCACAGGCAGCTTCTCTTATCCTGGTGGAACAGAACTCGTCTCAATTCTGACATTAGAGGAAGAGAAAAAATCTTTCCAAATCCACCATTCTTGGCCTGCTCTATGCAGTGCAGTGAGGCCACGCAGGGGGCTGCTGCAAAGGAGAGGAAAGGGCTCAAGTCTGCAGACACATTTATTTTGATAGGAAAATCAAGCAGTGTGAACTATTCTCCAAACAAGCCACCATCACTGATGTGGGGCTAGCTATTCCAGTGGAATGGGCAGATTTTCTCTCTCTCTCTCTAGTTTGGTTGTTGCTTCAGTTTTCAAAAGAACCAAGCTCTCAGAAGTCCTGATGTCTCTAATCAGTGGAGTTTAAAGCTAGACCACAGACAAGTTATAACTATTGCATTTTGGATGGACAGAGAACTGGCCTTCTGTACTCAGATTGGGGCATTCCTTCATCTGAGCCAGGTTTCTCCACAGGGAAATGTGTCAGCTGTCATTGGAACATGTCATTTACCTGCTTCGTCAATTTAGTTTCTAACTGGGCACGTGTCACTGGCCTGATGGTCCTGGAACCTGAAAGAGCGCTCTCTGCATTGACAGAACAGACACGGCACACTAAGTGGCCATACAAGTAATGCCTATCACAGGGACAAGGTTTGGTGCACTCTGCTCTTTCATCCTGCTGTGCTTCACCAATGTTTGAAAGGCACAGTACAAGAAGCAGCAGCAGCAAATGGGCATGATTGTGCCATGCTCAGCTGGAGCAAACACAAAGTTAAGCTTTTTCTTAAGAGATGAAGTAAAGATGTTGATCTGTGCATGCACTTTGTGCTGCTCTTGTTTTGGGCTGCAGCATTCAAAGGCCAAATCATTTTGCTGCATATTTCTGAAATTCTTTGTCAGAAAAGAATGTCAACGATATAGAAAATGAGCTGCAGATGGAACCTTTTCAAGCATCAATAATGATTTAAGCCACTTGAAAATGGATCTTAGCTCACAAGTGGCCACATAACAGGTGGTGGTTCCCGGAACGAGGGCCAACATAGCGGATATGAAGCGGATAGTGGATAACAGATCCAGATGCCATCTCCCAATTCAGTCATCCAGCATCTCACCACCAACCCATCCCTCAAAGAGCAACTACCTTCCTCTGCCGAAACGCTCACATTCATCAGTGCTACTGTCCTTTCTGAGCAGAGAAGGTTACAGCTGACTCCTCCCCCTCCTCTACAGCACCCTAGAGCCCTTCCTTTGGAGGATTCAAGATATCAAGGCCAGAGGGGACACTCTGATCATTTAGTCTGACCTGCTGAATAGAACAGGCCAAAGAATTTCCCCAAAATAATTCCTCGAGCAGAGCTTTTCAGAAAAACATCCAACCTTGATTTAAAAATGGTCAGTGATGGAGAATCCACCGTGACCCTAGGTAAATTGTTCAAATGGCTACAAATTTACACCTTATTTCCTCTCTGTATTTATCTAGCTTCAACTCCCAGCTATTGGATCATGTTAGCCCTTTCTCGCTAGATTATGGAATCATAGAATATTAGAGCTGGAGGGGACCCCAGGAGGTATCTAGTCCAACCCCCTGCCCAAAGCAGGACTATCCTCAGCTAAATCATCCCGGCGAGGGTTTTGTCAAGCCACAGCTTAAAAACCTCTAAAGATGGAGATGCCACCACCTCCCTAGGTAACCCATTCCAATGCTTCACCACCCTCCTAGTGAAACACTTTTTCCTAATGTCCAACCTAGACCTCCCCCACTGCAACTTGAGACAGTTGCTCCTTGTTCTGTCATCCGCCACCACTAAGAACAGCGTAGGTCCATCCTCCCTGGAACCCCCTTTCAGGTAAAGGCTGCTATCAAATCCCCCCCTCCTCCTTCTCTTCTGCAGACTAAACAGGCCTAGTTCTTTTAGCCTCTCTTCATACGTCTTGTGCTTCAGCCCCCTAATCGTTTTTGTTGCCCTCCGCTGGACTCTCTCCAACTTGTCCACATCCTTTTTGTAGTGGGGGGCCCAAAACTGGACACAATACTCCAAAGGCAGCCTCACCAATGCCAAATAGAAAGGAATAATCACTTCCCTCGATCTGCTGGCAATGCTCTTACTAATACAGCCCAATATGCCATTAGCCTTCTTGGCAACCAGGACACACTGCTGACTCATATCCAGCTTCTTATCCACTGTAAACCCCAGATCCTTTTCTGCAGAACTGCTGCCTAGCTCGTCGGTCCCCAGTCTGTAGCTGTGCATGGGATTCTTCCATCCTAAGTACAGGACTCTGCACTTGTCCTTGTTGAACCTCATCAGATTTCTTTTGGCCCAATCCTCCAATTTGTTTAGGTCCTTCTGTATCCTATCCCTCCCTTCCAGGGTATCTACCACTCCCCCAGCTTAGTGTCATCTGCAAACTTGCTGAAGGTGCAATCTACCCCATCCTCCAGACCATTAATGACCGACCCCTAGGGCACTCCACTTGTGACCGGCTGCCAGCTAGACATGGAGCCATTGATCACTACTCGTTGAGCCCTTTGCTCTAGCCAATTCTCTATCCATTTTGTAGTCCATTCATCCATTGAAGAGCTCATTATTAAATATGTGTTTCCCATGTAGATACTTACAGACTGTGATCAAGTTACCCCTTAACCTCCTCTTTGTTAAGATAAATAGATTGAGCATTTTGAGTCTATCACTATAAGATCTGTTTTCTAATCCTTTAGTCATTCTCGTGGCTCTTCTCTGAACCCTCTGTAATTCTGGGCCCCAGAACTGGACACATCATTCCAGCACAGTCTCGCCAATGCCAAATATACAAACAACATCACTACTTCTACTTGAGACTCCCTGTTTATGCATTCCAGGATTGGAGGGGGAGCTCATGTCTAACTGGTTATCCTCCAGGAACCCCGAATCTTTTTCTGAGTCATTACTTCCCAAGATAGAGCCCCCAGCCTGTAAGTATGATCGACATTCTTTATTCCTACAAGTGTGCATTAACATTTAGCTGTATTCAACAGCATGTTGTTTGTATGCACCCAATTTACCAACAGATTCACATAGTTCTGTATCAGTGACCTGCCCTCTTCATTATTTATCACTCTCCCACTTTCTGAGTCATTTGCAAGCTTTAGCAGTATTGGTTTTATCTTTTCTTCCATGTCAGTGATACAAACTTTAAACAGCCCTAGGGACCCCATTAGAAACACCCTCACTTCATGACGATGCCCTGTCAAAAGTTACATTTTGAGACTTATCAGCCAGTTAGCCAATTTTAATCCAACTGATGTGTGCCATGTTGCTTTATGTATGAAGTGTAATTATAGACAGGTCAGTCCCAGGATATTAGAGAGAGACAAGGTGGGTGAGGTAATATTTTTTACTGGACCAACTTCTGTTGGTGAGAGCTGTGTGTGGCTCGAAAGCTTGTCTCTCTCACCAACAGAAGTTTGTCCAATAAAAGATATTACCTCAAGTTAATTTTTGATCATTCTAGGTTTTTTTAATTAAAATATTGTGTGGTACTAAGTCAAATGCCTTGCAGAAGTCTAATTATATCACATCAACACTATTACCTTTATCAACCAAACTTTTTTTTTTTTTTGGTGAAACTACAAAGAGATCAAGTCATTTTGACAGGACTTATTTTCCATAAACCCATGCTGATTTGCATTAATTACATTACTCTTCTTTATTTATTAATCAAGTCTTGTCTCAACAACTCCATTATGATGCTTGGGATCAATGTCAGGCTCACAAGCCTATATTTAACCTGGTCATCCCATTTACCTGTTTTAAAAACTAGTATAACATTAGCTTTCTTCCAGTCTTCTGAAACTTTCCCAGCACTCCAGGCTTATTGAAATATCAACATTAATTTTTCATTGAGCTGCTCAGCCAGCTCTTTTAAAAATCTTGGATGCAAGTCATCTGGACCGCCTGATTTAAAAATGAATAACTTTAGTAGCTTCTTTTTAACACCCTCCAGGGGTACCAGTGGAATGGAAAAAATCATCATCATCATATGATGAAATTATCTCTCTTTTTCCCTAAACACAGAACAGAAATATTCATTGAACACTTCTGCCTTTTCTGCATTTGCATCTAGTAATGGACCAGAACCATTATCAGTAATATTTTTTTTTAAATTCCTTCTTATTGTCCTTAACTCTGCTAGCTATAGAATTTTCCTTGTGTCTGTTTGCTTCCCTGATCAATTGTCTACTCTTCTTGACATCGGCTTTATATTTCTTACTATCATTGTCTTTCTTTCACTTTTATATTTTATTTTTTTTACAGCAGCCTTCACTTCCCCTCTAAATCAGGTTGGTTTTTGAAACAGCATGGCCTTTTTCCTCAATTCTGGGATGGTGGGTTTTTTGGGCACCTAGCAAGCTGTTTTTAATAATTCCCAATTATCATTCACATTTTTCTGATTAAATTTTCCCTTCTCCCAGGTGATCTGGTTCACAGAGAAACAGTGAGACCAGGATTGAGAGATGTGTCTTATGCACTGTCTGCTGGTAGGCCAGCCAAAGCCCTCTGTAGCCCAGGTTCAAAGTGGATAGAGACATTTTTGCAAGAAAATCCTGCCTTTTAATTCCTCCTCATTCACAGATCTCCGCACTACCTGTCCATCAAAGTGGCTATGTTCTAGTTTATACCCCAAACTCCTTGGGCTACAGTGACAGCAGGTCCACTGTTTGGCAATGCTCTATTCTTAGTTCAACGCAGCAGATCTGGGTTCTGAAGTTCTGCTCTCACTGTGTACAGAACTCCCACGGACGCAGCAAAACGTTGCAACAAGATCTATCGTACAAAGGAGAGAGCAGAAATGTCCTCTTAACTTTAAAAAGAAGACAGCAGAAATTTCCTCTTAACCTTAAAAAATAAAATAAAGTGGTAGCCCAAAAATAAATCTTATCAAACATATGATCCTAATACATGGGCTAAGGTGCTCAAATACACAGATGAGCACAATATAAATACCTAGCTAGACCACACAGCCAGTCACATTGTAGATCTGCAGAGCACACTGGAGTATTTCTAAAGTTACAATGATTTTCTTTGATCTAGTGTATTACAGTATCAGTGACCTTGATGAATTTGCAGATTAAAGGAACATATCTGCTATCTCTAAGTCCAGTGGAACCATTACTGCTATGGAGTCTCCTGAGATGATGGACTATCTGGCAATGCTGCCACACTGATATTTCTGTAATAAATATTGCCTCTGCATTCTGGGAGAGGCACATGCAGAAGGAATGTAACTAGCTTTAATACAATAGGCTCAAATTGCCAAAGAATGTTTGTGCATCAGTGTGAAATCAGAAATTTGGGGAGGGGGTGCTTTATCTGTCAAAGGGCAGCATCAGGGGGCCGACAGAGCAGATAGTGGGAAGCTGGATTGCATTTGATACGCATCAGCCAATCAAAGACAAACAGCCTTTAAAGTGCTGAAAGACTGAGCCAGCCCCTGTTATATACGGTGTAATAGGCCCACTGGGGTCTAACTGGGAACATTCCATGTAAGCTGTGTTAGACCCTGGATAAGTCTCTTGGCCTGGTTTTCAGACCATAAATCACAGAAAAAGGGATACTTCTTAACAGCTCAAATTAAGATAAAATGCCTTAATTATCAGGCCAGCAGCTACCTGTGCTGTCCCCAGCCCGTATATTATTTCTAAAGGGACTAGGCTTCAGCCTCACTGTGCTCTGTGACGGTGTGGCCCGGAGACAAGCTATTCTTTCTAAACTTGAATAGGGAGGAAGGTGACTTTCACGTGGGCCTGTCAGTCTGGCTGGGGATGAACAGTAAACGTTAACTGCTGGCCTGGTAAGGTCACCAGACTGGAGCAATTTCCTGCCCCACTGCTTCAGAGCCAGTGACTAGGCCAATTATCATTAGTTAATGACTTTTCAATACCCGCCCATTCAAGACAGAGAACAAAACAAACCTAGGCCATGCCACGCAGCTGCCAGCAGCTAGCTGTATTCGTTCCGTTTTCAGTCTGAAACGGAAACCTTGGCCTAAACAAGCAAACACTAGCCAAGTACTGCAGCGGCTTCCCCAGCCAGCACTCAGTCTGCGCCGCTCACCTTTGGGTTTCCCCCTCCCGTCTGGCTGGGCAGCTGGAGGCACGGCTGCATTTCCCCTCTGTCTGACCAGGCATTTTCCAGTCCTGCCAGAGAACGATTTAAAAAGAGCTGAATTTAAATTATTTTTAAATAAAACCTTCCACCCTTCCACTTAATCCGAGAACCTCCTCCTCTGAAAGGGCCTTTCTCCAGCCTCCACCCCCCGCCGTGACTGGCCTCCGCACCTGGGCCCGTGCGTCCCACACAAGGCTGGACTTCGGGGCCTTAGCAAGGGGCTTTGCGGCTCTCTGTCAAGCACGAACACAGCCCAGGGGAATAAAGAACAGGAGCCTCTTCTGCAAAGCAAAAAGTCAAATAAAAAGGGGGAGAGGCATAGTCTGACGGACCCTTCTTAGCTGAGTCCGGAGCGTCACACAATTACCCATCAGAGGAGGGTGCATGGTTACCAACACTGAGCTACAGGGACTCTTCCCCTCCCCCCCAGAAAAAAAAGTGCTGCTGAATACAAGGGGAACAGATGGATTTTCCATGGGCAAGAGCTGTGACTGTTCCTTTCAGTCAAATGTGTCAGCTTCTCAGAGCCATGCTTGTAAAATATTAAATCCACTGCATTTTCTAGGCTAGTGACGCTTCAGTGGGGAAGTGATTTTGCATATTTTGAAGGGAAAAAAAAACACAGTCTGACAGTACAATACAAACACGCAACAATTTACAGGCACAATGTGACTTCATTGTTTCTAATTATCCAAAGGAAACACTGAGTTTGCGCTCTTCAGGTGGCTCCATGTCAGCAAGATGCAGCAGTAAAATATTAAACGGCACTAAGACAGCAGCAATCTCCCACCACAAAGGAGAGCCTTTACCAGTGACTGCACGAACAAAAGTTGATAAGAGCGTGTCGAGTTTACAGGGCAAATACATCTCTGAGGTTATTCACACAAAGCCTCTGGGGTTATTTAGGGCTGAAATGCACTCTGCATGGAAAGATCCTCGCACTGAAAAATGAAAACTATTTGGTTTTATTTGAAATGATTTGATTTAATTACAAATATAACACACGGTCCCTTTGCACCCTTACTAACCCTGGAAATTTAAACTGGTTTAAAACAGACTGCGAATGACAACCTCTACAGCTATGGCCCAAAGGCAGTTCTGAGAGGGCAGCCCCCAGAGATCATCATCGGGTGGGAAAATCTTGGAAGGGTCAGTAGCTGAGGTCTTCCACTGTGCCCTCTCCAGAGAGGAGCACAGAGCAGCCAGCAAAGCAGAGTAAATAAACTATGCAAAGCCCTCAGCAACCTCTCCCTCCACCCCGCACCAAGGGGATGATTGTAGAGAAGCCCCTCCCGGAGCCCCACTGTGATACAGACCCTCAATACTCACGACCCCAAGCAAAGGCTGTCCCCCAAACTCTCCTACCCCACAATCCCATGTCACGTCCGTCTAGGACTGGGTTAGCTCCAATGGGCTGAGAGAGAAATAGCTTTGGTTCCCCCAGGGCTGCCCAGCCATGGATGGGTGGGGAGGAAGGACCTGGTTCAGAGACAGCGGAGCCCAGAAGGCTGGGAGCTCACTTCACAGCTCCTCCCTTCAGAAGGCTCCACAAAACGGGCTGTATTTTCTCACTGCCAGCGTTGGCTGACCAAACGAGGAAGTATCTATGGCCTGACAGGGTCTCCATGACGTGAACTTTCTTCTGGGTGAGAGATGGTTTTCTGCCACCCACTGAAGAGCTAATCATGGAAATCCAAGGAATCATTAGGAGTTTTATATATTGTATGTCATTGATTTACACACCAAAAGACTGTTAAAAGATGGCTGAGGTTGGAAAGTCAAGCTCTGCAAAGTTAGGAAATGCCGTAATTAAGGCCACCCAGGCAACCTTAGACCTTCAACACTGCAGCAGACCTCTGCCGTGTGAGCTAAAGAATGAATTACAATAGCTGGCAGCAGGAGTGAGCTGTTATCCTCAGTGAGTCAGCCACTAGCTAAAGGACTCATGACACAGTGAAACAGTGGGTTGTATTCACATAAGGAGACCCGGTTTGCATGTAGCATAGCCAAGTACTAGGATCCAAGTTCTAGCCTCATTCGGGGGAATAGCGTGGCTAATGCTATGCTCTGCCCTATTAGAGATAAGTAGAAAAAGTGAGACTGGAACTCATGATCTCCCGGGTCCCACTTAAGCCAAAGGGTATTCAAACATTGTTTGATTGCCCATTGTAATTATTATTATTTGTGTTCCCAGAGCACCTAGGAGGAGAAGGGAGCACTGAGAGCGTTTTGCATGTTAAAGGGTTCTAGAATACAAGGCCAGCCAGAACGACATAGTATGAGGTTCCCTCCATTTAGATGGAAGTTCCATAGCAGCACAACAGCTCAACAACGGCCTTTCTTCGGAGAACCGGGCAGTGGTGTGGGATACCAGCTAACCACAATAAGAACAAGCAAGAGTTCAAACCAATAAAATGACATTTCATCACGACGTGATACGATGCACTTGTACATTCAATTATATTCAATATGAAGTGCAACTATCTCAGCCTCTTCCTCAGACAGCGTGTCTCTCACACGTGCTAGAATTCTGATACCTCCTACCAGGGATAAAGGTTACATTAAAAAATAAATGAACCCATCTCTGCGGCAAAGGATTGCACATCTGGGCTCCTCTCTTAGTGCCAGCCTTGAGTTATTGACAGAAGCTCAAAACTACATTCGCTTAATCGCAGACCTTCCCAGTGAGCAGCACAGTAACCAATCTGAACGTGTCCAGCCTTCGCGTCTGTGCCATTCTTCGGAGACTCAGTCATACGTTCTCCACCCTGGCTCTTACTGTATTCAGAAACAGTTACTTAGCTTCAATAAGCCCCTTGTTAAAGCTTTTTCCCTTTTGTAATCTCATCAAACTAACCCAAAGGAGTTTGTTCTGAAGTAGAGAGTCCCATTTTGTAATCTGGCTTCCTATATGAGATCTCTCCATGTACACTCAACCCCTCAGCCACAAAAGGGCTCTGCTTGTCCTAGTGAACTAACAAAACACTGCAATGTGTTTGGGTTAGCCAGCAGGGGGTTAATGAAAAGCCCAACCCTGGGGACTCCCACCTTATCTGCAATCATGAATTTATTGAAGAATGTGTTAATGTGCTGGATTTTATTCATCAGGGGTCAGGGCTTTTCAAATTCTTCCCTGCCAGCTCCCCCTATTTCCATCCCTCCCCAGCAAACTCACAATGCTGTTTAAACAAAGGACTCCCAACACAAAGAGCAAATTTACACAGTAAAGTTTTCTTGGAAGCCCAGAGCAGAGTCTGGAAGAATTCCAGCTTTATACTGAGAAAAGGGGAGTGGATGGGGGGCATTTTACAGAAGATAAAAGGAAATTGAGAAAAGTTCCCACCTCCCTGCCAGTTAACGCCAATGTATTAAAAAACTCCAAAGACTTTTCACCAGAAGAAGGGGTCCCTCTATCAGCAGAGTTACACTTCAGGGAACTGAGTGTACCCTTTCTCAGAAAGAAAAATGCAGGATTTTTTTATTGTTTGAAACCTTTACATCAGGTTTAAATAGAATCTTTGTCTAGGGGTTAATAACAATATTTGCCATGTAGTAAGTGCTTTGCAAACATTAACTAAGCCTCACAACATCCCTGCTTTATAGTTGCACACACTAAGACACACACAGGTTAAATGGTTGGCTACCGGCCAGGTAGCGAGTAAGTGTCAAAGGAGGGTTTATAACTCAGGAATTCTTGACTCCCAACCCTACCTTCAGGTCACTAGAACACACTGACTCCCAAGACAAAGCTAGGATCAGGGGATATTTTCCCCCCACAAAATTGTTCTACTGCCCTCAGGAAAAGGAGGTGTCCCTTAGAGTTACCAAACAAGGCCCCTTCAGATAGACAAACTAATACTGTCTTAAATATGTATGTCACAATCAGAGTTAGGAAAAATGCTGCCTAACTCAACAGAGGATAATCTGACCAGGATGCACCAGGAAAGCTGATGAGAATATAAAACCTTTTCACATTCCTTATGTTTAAAAATTGTGCCTAACTGTACTTTGGTGACAGAGCCTCTAGCAGCGAAGTGGTAGAAACCCACTGGCTCCGATTAGTTTGAACGATGCTGGACCGAGTGATGGAGAACTTGACTACAGGGAACAATCCTACACTAGTCACCAGGGGATGAACTAAATCCATTGTTTTTGGTCTTTTCCATCTCTTATTTCTACAACATAATTCATTAATTCTGGCACCATCTTGTCAACACAAGTAAGGTGCAGAATAGAAGATCAGCCACCTCAGAGTTACCCTGCACTTGGAGGCCTAGCAGACACATCATAGTGTCTGCACAAATAGTTCTCACGTACTTCATAAACAAAATGTATGCAATGTGCATTAGCCATAGAGCAATGATTGTTGGGGACCACGAGCCATGTTCTCTCAGCGAAGAGCTGACTGCATCCAAGGTACACACCTGAAGAATCTGAAACACCTGATTTTTTATTAAGAATAATAGACTATACCCATGATTCCATCTTCTGAGACGTTTACAAGTTGTTCTGCCAAAACGGTGCCTTTCACTCACGTTTCCATTCCTGTGTTTATGTTCTTTAATTTGCTAGTGACATCTGCGTGGCATCCACACTGATACTGTCAGGGCTATTCTCAAATATCCACCACCATGCACAGGAGCTGGAAACACAATGGCCTGAAAAGACCCTTTCAGAAGTCATATGTGCTGGGGTAACAAACACTATTAGGCTCGTCTGTTCTTCCTTCTGCCGTGCTGTGTCAGATGTCCATCTTTCAAAGCGCAAAGACATTAAGGATCCCCTGGAATATCAGACCCAAACGCCTACTACCCCCAAACAACATTAACAACACTAAGTTTGTTTGCCACCCTCACAACAGCCTCCGCCAAGGCGCGCGTGTTATGTAAACTGCTACACACATCCTACAGGCAGTTAGCATGCCATCAGGTGACTACGGAGGGCCCTCAGCTGCTCTGCAGTGGACCCAACGGTGATGTGCGTGGCTCTCTGAGCGTGAGATGTGCCATACATCTTTAGAGAGTCCCTTCCGTGACAAGCGTTCCAAAGCCTTGTGCAGAAAGTAATTCAAAGGACACAATTCAATCAGGTAAATGGCTTGGGAAAACAGGCATGTCTTCAGCCAGATTTCAAGCCTCAGCACAGAATCAAAGTAGAGGGAACAATACGCAGGAGGCAAGACTGGGAAAAGAGCTAGAACCAGAGCTCTTGGCTTTTCTTAAGCAGAGATCTGATTTACTCCGGTACGAAGTGGAAACTCGTACCCACAGCCCACAGATCACGATGCGGGATGGCAGGATAAATGCCTAGGGAGCTAGCTAAGCACAACAACGGGGGACATCTCACATCTGTCAGAAGCTGTAGGTACTTCCAGCATAAAGGCTAGTGAATCACAGCGATCTTATCAGCTTATTTTCAACTGTTAACTTTGCCTTGAGAGGAAAAGCAGCTCCCAGCTTCCCGGCCCCAGAAATGGGAAGGAGATGATCACCCTTAACAATTGAAGGCAGAGGAGCAGCTGTTGAGAGTTTATATTTGGAACCAGTAAAAAAGAAGCCTTTGGATACAAGCAGCTGTAGCTATCCCGCAACAGCCATTGCAGGGCCCTGCTAGAGGAGTCGTGTGAATCTGGGTGTTACGACAACCTGCACAAAGCTTACAGAGAGCATTTTCTAGAAAAAGAGGAAGAAGATCAATGAAAGTGAGACTGAGCCAGAGGACCCTAAATCTACCCTCTCGGCAAGGAGGAGATTGTGTTGCTGCCTTGCCAGTAAAACTCGGCACTAGATGGAGCTGTAAAGACGTCAACATTCCGCATAGAAGCTCCACGACCCTGGTAACAAAAGCAGTAGCAAGACCCAGTAAAAATTAAGAGATGCCCCTTTCCCAGTGAAAGCTGCTGCAAATCCCAAAGACAGATGGCAGGGCACAGACTGAGGTAGCCCATGTTAAAACTCTCAAATCTCCGTGTGACTGGCAAAGAAAGAAGGAACCGGGTGGCAATAAGTTGCTGTCATGCAGACATCTGTCCCAGAAACGGGGGACTGGAAGGGAGCTGGAAGCTACCAATTTGAAATGAGGCAAGCTGGAATTTTTCAGCTACAAAACAAACTGTTTATTTTGAATAGGCTGTTGCCACAGACTCATGGCCAGCCACCAGGCATAAACAACTGTAGCAACCTAGAGTCTGATTCCAATAAATATCCCAATACTACATAGAGAGCAGGTAAATTAGACCACATTATAGAACATACCAAAATGTATGCAAACCTAATTCAGGCACTAAAAGAGAAAATAGTGAAGCTTAAAGAGCGCTGCAATAGGGTATCCATCTTGAACTGCTCCGGAGAGCACTTGTGGGCTAGAATTCTGCTGTAATTCATTCGCTCAGGACAACTAATCTTAAACTACAGCATCTGATGTTAGTGAGATTCTGCTTTGCCTCAGCTGAACTGACTGAAACACACAAAACATGACCTAGGCCTAATGTGACATGGGTCATCTCTTCCTCCATGCAGAACTAGAGAAATGGCCTTAGAAACACTAACTCAGGAGCCTTTAAGAAAGCACTGGCCATTTCCTGCAGGTACAGATTTTTAGATGCAGTCTCAAAGGTGGGGTCTCTCCCATCATCTACGGCAGAAGTTGCGGACTCAATGACACCCACTGGAGACTTTACTATTGCTACTGATTTACAGTATGTGGCAGGCACTCAGGCCCGGTCTACACTCACCTTGGCGATACAGCAGCAGTCGACGGGAGATACGCAGGTAAATCACTTGCATATCACCCGTCGACTTTGCAGCGTCTCCTCTGCACGGCGTCCACACTGCGCTGCGTCGAAGGGAACAGCGCTCCCTTCGATGCAGCGCTACTCCGCTTATGGGGGTGGTTTTCCTGCGTCGCTTCCTGGATCGACTGAGCGCGTCTATACAGACCGCTCAGTCGATCCAGAGCCATCGATGTGACGGTGGCAAATTTGCGGCCATCAGTGTAGACCCAGCCTCGGATACTGTGGTGATGGGCAGCAGTGTAAAATCCTTGGGGCTTGTCCACACGGGGGGGGGGGGGTTACCTGTACATCAGGTAACACGCATTATAGAAGCTGCAATTACAGCCTGTGTTCAGGACAAGGTGCCCTCTGTCAATGTGCACCACTGTGTACACACAGCAGCAGTTCGCTGCAAACTAAGTGTGCGGCAGTCTCGGCGGCTACCCCCAGCTCCTTTGCTTTGCTGCTGGTATTTTTTTTTTTTTTTTTTTAACAGTGCATTGCAGATGCTGAAGCCAAGCTAATTCAAAATCCAATAAGTCACACATCTCCACATCATACTTCTTTTATGGGCAAGCAAGCACCATTTTCTAGTTGCTTCTGCCAGTATGAACCCAGCAGCGCTCCGTGCCACTACATTGGCAGCTGCGAATGCACAGAGGCTGTTGGATGGTATTTCAGCACCCAAAGCTGGATGAATTTGGCTTGAGACATCACCTGCCGCACCACTAAGCAGATGATGTGGCAGCAGCAGCAGAACCAGGACATGGCAGAAGCAGAAGACACTGAGCAAGTTACAGTAGAGGCCCAGTGCCTGGAGCTGTTCACAGCATGCAGAAGGGCTTGTTTCTGGGCTCAGGAAACCAGCGTGGACACGTGGGAAAGGCTCGTTCTGCAGACAGGGATGACCAGCGGTGTCAAAAGGATTTCAGCACGGGGAAGGCAATCTGTCTGGAAATACACGCTGAACTCGAGGCACGTGGTGCCTTATGCCCATGGACAAGCAGGCTGCAAGTGCCATCTGGAAGCTGGCCACACCCAAACGCCACAGGTTCACAGTGAACCAGTTCACCATGCAGGCGAGAGATCTGGGGCTATCATCGTGCAGGTGTGTGATGCTATGGGAAAAGGTACAACTGCTCCACATTATAAAGTCTAGGCATGTTCAGGAGGGTACTGATTTCGCACCGATAGGATTCACAAAGAATGCTGAGGCAGCTGAAGGACCAATGTGCCTATTTTTTGCCCCCCTCCTCCCCCCAGGGCTCAGAATGAGGTATTTCTCCATGGTGCTCCAAGGCCTGGCTGAGACACCATGGCAGGTTTACAAAAGGGTCTATGATGTTAGGATCTTTCAGCACTCAACTGCACTTAAATTAATGAAGAAAGGACTGCTTGCACCCAGGAATACTATGGCCATGAACATCACTGCAGTTATCCTGGGAGACCGGGCTGACCGTCTGCTTCCCTGGCTCATGAAGCCATTCACAGAAGACAGGAACTGTAATTACTGCCTCGGTGGAAGCACAGTGGCAGCAGGGTGTGCATTTGAGAATGGAGATGGCACTGTTTGTAGGCTAGGTCGGAAGTAGTGAGAAAAAACTGCAAACGACAGCAGCATGTTGCATTTTGCACAATGATTTTGAGTGTGAGAAAGTCTTAGTGAGGGGAGGGAGCGGGAGCGACAGAGACTTGCTCAGCAGTTTGAGCACCCAGCAAAGCATCCAACACAAAATGCAAACAGCCGGGCAATACCGTCTAGGGTGCCTTGTGCTCTTATTTTGCACCTCAGGCCTGAAATTGTGCAGATACACGTCCAGTTGTTAACCCCTGCAGGCCGGTTGGAAGATTTCCGTGCAGTTCAGGGGGTGAAAATGTCATGTTATATTCATCCCCACTGAACCATGTCTTTGCCCACCTGTGTTTGTAAAAACCGCAAGAGCTAGCACAATTATTTGGTGTAAAATGAACTGTTGAGTCCTTATGAATGAAATTTTAAAAGGTTACTATTAAACAATCTATTATGTAACAACCAGAAATGGGCCTTCAAGGGAAACAGAAATGAAGAAATGGCTATTAATTATGACACAATATACTAAACAAACAAACTACATGGAGCCGTTAACCAGCAGTGAAACAAAACAGTGATGTTCAACAGTTCCATGAAGGGCAGGACACCCGGGGAGGGGGCTTAAAGTCACAGGTTAGTATATTGGCTCTGCCTCTTCTTGTTCATGGGAGTCCTGGTGAGGAGTGCCGGAGCTTTAAGTTACAGGGGCAATAGCAGGCGCCAAAGGGCTGGGGTGCCCGGTATCACTGTTCTCAGTTCTCTGCACTGGGGTCTGGGAAGGGAGCTGTCTCTGAGCAATGCTGCAGGGGTACTGCGAGGAGGAGGAGGAGGAACAGTTCCTAGTAGTCTGAATTGGTCAGAGGCTGCAGAACATGACTGGGTGCGGGTTCGCACCACTGCCCTGCCTGATGCCCTAACAGCAGCATGTGCTGCAGCAGGGCATTTTGGCTTTATGTTGCCTACAGCAGCTGCCTCTGCATCTCCTGGTCTTTCTCCATTTTGTCTTTGGTCATGGCCATGCTGACCCTGGCAACTGCCGGGACATCCTCAGCCACTGCAGCAATCTCCCTAGGAAGCACCTTATCAGATTTCCTTCTCAGACCTCAGATACTTCCCTCCACCTCTCTGTGGTTTTTGGAGGGCGAGGCTGGGGGTGTTGGCGCTCTACCGATAGCCATGAACATTTGATCATGATTTTTCCATTTTCGGGTGTCCCACATGATCAGCTGTTGATAAGGGCCCTGTCCTTAAGGAACTGACCTGCGCAAGCGCCGTAACGGGGGGGGGGGGTATTTGAAAACAGGCACTTGTTCATATGCCAGGGAGGCTGCAATAGAATTCTTTTAAATGTGAATTTCTGGCTTTACCTGCATGGGATTTTTTCCATCTTGGGAGACCCTGAGATAGAAGGCAGTGTGCATGGTGGGGTTTCTGACTTCAGGGTACATGCTGGCTGGCTTTGCTCTCGCCCTGGAGGTTGTGGAGGGAAGGGGCTAGGAATTACCTTTCCTGGTCTGGCTTTGCAGTGTTTTCTTGTGCCTTGGAGGTGCTTACATGGTGTTGTAAGGGTTCGCTGAGTGAATTGGAGACACAGAGTAGTAATCCAGTCTATCTCCCCTTTAGGCCAGCCTGGATCTAGATGATGTGTACAGTGAGACAGAGGACTAGGAGGTTGAGGGTGGCCTTACTCAAAAAGGTGTAAGGCAGAGCAGGGAGATATGCTGTGAAGTCATTCTCCAATGCAGAATGTTGGCGGTCACATAGGAACTGTCCAAGATTTTACAAACTAAGAAAATGAACAGGTTACATGGCCCTTGCTGAACTGTTTTACTATCCCTCATTTTAATGTAGGTGCTCTTGAGCAGTTTGCTCTTTACCTGGCACTGTTCAGACGTCTGCCAAGTACGGGCCACACGAAGCCCTTATGCGTGTAGCTGGTCACAAGAGCCTCCTACAATGATGCTTCTCCCCAGATGGCAATAAGGTCCAGGGTCTCCGCATAGGCTGATCGAGGCATGTTGTAGGGCTTCTAGACTATTGTCACAGGTACTACAAGAAACTGGAATCCAGGAGCAAATGGACAAAATCTGGGTGTGCGCCATCTTATAAATGGGGAGAGGCCATCCAGTCAACTTGACCCCAGAGCAGGTGAGGTCACCCAGGTGAAAAGACAGGTCCATAACAGTTGCCCGCAAAGCAGTGTGAGATAGTCTCTAGAAGACTCCCAAAGAGGCACGCAGCAGCATTAAGGACACAATTAGACCAAACTAACTCACTCCACAGCAGTTAGCTCACCTGAAAGAGGACTCCAGAACTTGC
The DNA here is from genome assembly GCA_007922155.1 of Mesoclemmys tuberculata. Classification (NCBI taxonomy): domain Eukaryota; kingdom Metazoa; phylum Chordata; order Testudines; family Chelidae; genus Mesoclemmys; species Mesoclemmys tuberculata. Next base: position 16,074,261 of record ML675640.1, read on the forward strand.
AATAAGTGCAGTCAGCACTACGAAGAACTGCCTCATGTGTATGCAAACATTTTCAAAGCAGATTAACCCAAGAAGCTGCAGATTAAACCCCCCATACAGACAAACCCTTCTTAGACAGTCTTAAAACCTATGACTATGTAGAGCAAGGACTTCACAGAGAAAAAAGGAGCAGACAAGCTTGTAGGAGCAAGCAGCTCTGCAGCTCCACATTTTTAATCTGGTTCTGTGGAGAAAACGTAGGCAGAACAAGAAGATGTATTTCATCCTACGTTCATTTAATCTTTAAGGGAAGAACTCCAGGGAATCCAGAAACTTTACCTAGAGTTCTCTCAAGATTGCAAGTTAACCAGAAATTTAAAGTCACGTTAATTGAAATTTTAAAAAAACCATGAAAATAAAAGGTGTGTTTTTGTCTTATCATTTGCACTAGACTGTACTTTTCATGGCAAGAAGTATGATTGCATGGAATCATGAAGAATAAAAATTCACACCTCAAAAGAGTTTCAAAAAATAAAAAGTAACACGGTTTTTAAGAGATCTGAGTTATAAACAATCTAACACATAATTACCAGATTTAACAAGACACAGTATTGTGTGGTCTTCACAGATGAGATTTAAAAATACCCCTCCCTGTTGATTTCTGTATCTAACCAATTTAATGAGAGATCTCATCTCTTTGCAGGTAAATTACATTTATATGACACACTGTCCTTTACCTATTTTAGTAACGCAGGGAAGACTTTAAAATGAAATAAAGCATTCTCACTATCCTGGCTTGAAGAAGGTCTCAAAATAATTTTTAATTTTTCTATTTTACTTGAGCTGAGGTCTTGCACTTTCAACTGGACTTTGATTTAAAGAAAATCCTACAGAGATGATTATAAAAATACAGAGGGCCTCCCGTGGGACACACTATATTGGTAGTTTACTTATACTTTGATGCATTATGAGTTACTAGTTACATAATGAAACTTACAGATGCTGGTAAGACATAGGCATAGTAGCTCACTAACAATGCAGGAGCTGCAATGGTCCCTCCTATCACACTTGCTCACCAAAAAATGCAATTCTGAGTTTTGAAGCTGCTAATTGGGGAAAATTGTGGCGTTGTCTCCACCATCATCCAAAGTTCACTCTTAAAGGTACTTCCAAAGCCAAAAAATTTGGCCGTGATCTTTTTTTGCTTTGCCGTGAATATAAAAAGGATCTGAAAAGTTGTTACCCACCCCAAATATATGTTTATGTGGGTTGCTTGGGTTTTTGCTTGTTTTTCCACATTAGAAAACACCAGATATTCATTTCTCTGTTTTTGCTGGAGGTCTCTTGGGAAAATAAATAGGAATGTGGTAGCAAAAAAGCGTTTGAAACCTGAACAACTGATAGGGGAAGAGATTTGTAATCATATGTTTACAATTCTGCTCTGTCTTACATTTTGTTTACAAACGAAAGCTCCTGCTTCAGTTCTTTGGTCCTCCAAAGACATCCTTGGAAAACAGGGAAGGCTTAATCTTCCTGATATTTCTAGAATTTATATTTTTTCCTGTGCAAGCCACCTTCCCCGTGGATTTTGCAGTCTAGGCCGTGTCTGTCAGTGTGCTCCAGCTAACGGTGTGCTCTCTGAGACATCAGGAAAGGTTAAAACCCTTTCCTAAGATATAATCTTCCAATTTAGCCCTAACCTGTGCTAAACTGTATGTCCAGTATGACATAGGTCGGGGAAAAAAAGAATTAAAGATCTTAAAAACTGCAACAGAGGCACAAGATTTGGCTAAGGAACTGTAACAAGCATTGACTGCACTGACATCTTGCGGAGGAATAAAAGGAGGTAACTTCAGTATGTGAACAAAACGAACCTTGCAGTGCATTTTGTGAAGTTCAGCAAGACTCACCAAGGGTGAAATTCACCCCTGTACAGGGAGCAGCACCTGGCCTCAGCACCATCTGATCCTGCCTCCTTTTGGGAGCAAGTCTCACCCTAGAAAAGCAAACAGACATCAGGCAAACACGGTGAAATCCTACCTCTAATGAAGTCAGTGGCAAAACTAGTACTGACTTCAGCGAGGCCAAGATTTCACTCACTCAGTGTCTGCACCGCATCACTTCCCAAGAATCTCAAGGAAGACTCTATTAAAATAATTTTAAAACATAGCATGAACTATACAATAGCCACCATTAACATCATATTTATTGTTATTTAGTTGCTCAGTAAAACATATACAGATATATACAATATGCATGAATACAGAAGACTGCACTTTACATATTTAAAAAAGAAAGAAAAATAACACTCAATTTCATGAGCTATTGTCACAGTCTTCCAACCAAGCATTTAAGAAATGAATTTAACAAGAGAGGGGAAAAAAAAGATTACAGGATTGCCTAACACACAGCAGAGTCAAGTTTTCATATTTTACATGTGCAATAACATTTTTCAGAAGAGTTTGCTATGCAGTACGGATTACCAGTGTTACGATCTTTTTTTCTTTTCCATGAACCAAATTCAGTACAAAGAAATAACATCCTTTTGCTTAGGGCTGTTTTAAAGCTGTAATATTCTTGGGTAGTGAATAGTGATAAAGTTATAACTGCCGGAATTCACAGCCTGCAGTTTCATCAGTCAGAATCTATGAACGGATGGTCTCAAACCAACAATTTTAATAGAGAAATTCTAAGACAAAATTAGACTATTTCCTCCATTAGCCTTAAGCAATAAAGGAGAAACAATTCTATAAAAATGGATTAAACTCTTATACCCCATCCACTGAACAGCTGTGAATCTAGAATTCAAGAAAGGATACACCACTGCAGCTTAAAAAAAAAAATCAAATTGACTAATTCTATTTCTTTGTTTTAGAGCAAACATGACTTGCTCTACAACATTTAGAAGACGTGTGGTCATATTACACAGCTCCTCATTAAGGAGTTTAATCAACATTTAGCCTTACTGTTGTGCCAGAAAGCCTTCAAACTGATTTCCTGGTTGGAAAGGTTAACTAGCCTTAGAATGACCATCTCTAAATACGGTATCAGAAGGAGTTCTCTAAATGAAGTAGATTATGTAATTTTTATTTTATTTCCTTTCCACCCACCATGCCACATTAATCCTGAAATCACTGCACATTTGCTTAAATTCTCCATAATTAAATTAAAATGAATCTAAATTTGTGTCACTGATCATCTGACAATTGAGCTACAGAAACAGAGAAATATTAACCCGATGAGACTGTGACCCAGGGAAAACTCCCAAAGAGCATTTCATAAATAAGGCCTATTCATTCTTTTTCAACAAAGATGACTCATCATGCCCCATAACTTAAACAAAACAAAAAGATATTTTGCTCAATATGCTTAAACTCAAAGTCTAAGTATGAAATTTCATTTAACACATACCAAAAAAGTCAGCAAGCACCGTGCGGGAAGAAATTTACCCTCAAGGGACGGGAATTAAAAGATTTAATTTCTAAAAAGCTGCCTGGACTATGTACCTGTATACAGCAACTGAAAATGTCGGGCAGGTCAAAGTGGACTCTGCAGTACAAGTATGAAGCTATATTATTTTAAGCTGCTGTTTGCAACAGAAAATGAATCTTGTACATGTTAAATGCATATTTACCATAAAATGACTGGCTTTTTTAGTGCCGTGTTTTCACTGCCATGAAGTCCTGTAAAATATGCAGCTGCACTTTAAACTTATTTTGGCTTTATGCAGTCACTCTTGCAGCATTTTTAATGCTCTGAATTTCATTACTTATTAGACTAGACTGTCCTCAAAGGCAGGAGTTTTAAAATTATACTGAGGAAATAGATCATCCAATGGATAGGCCACTGGACGCGGAGTCAGGAGAACAGTGTTATATCCGCACCTCTGTGACCCATCTCAAGCCACCTCCCCCTGTAGCTTCATTTCCCGAGCTATAAAATGGGAGCATAGCAACACTTAGCTCTTACACAGTATTTTTCCTCTATAGCGCTCAAAGCATTCTGCAAACGAAGACAAATATCATCATTCCAGAAATTAAATCTTTTTTACAAGCTAGTGCTTTGCTGATATTTCACATGTTTTAAAAAAATCAGTGCATTTATCATCAAATCAATGGAGAACCTGGGTAGGAAAATTTATCACAGATAACAAAAGCTTGGTAATAAACATATAGCTACTGCATATGTCCTCAGCACCATAAAGCACCAAAACCAGCCACAAAGCTACATTGACCTGGTCAGTTATTGCATACACTTTATCCGATCAGAATTTTGCAAGTAGATGCCCTGAAATCCCACTGCAACATGCTGGTCACCTCAGTCATTACTGTTTACACAACTGGCACTCTGTCCCTCAGTTAAGGTGAGAATAAGCCATTTACAAATTGGGGATACCCACTGAATGGAACACAGCTGGCAAACAGGTTAAAGAGATCTGTTGCATTTTCCAAACAGTTTTGATAAACAGGCAGTTCCAGAGATGGAACCAAGTTTCCTCCCCTCCTCTCCTACTCAAACAATTTTTTAAAAAACTTGGATCAAATTTAAAACCTTGGATTAAATTCCATTGAAGCTAATGGGCGAAACACATGCCTCGAGGAAAGCACATGCAGAAATGCTTTGATGACTAGAGATGGGATTACTTAGATTTAAAATTAAGTACATGCGTTAAGTGCTCTGCTAAATGGGGACCTAAGAAACTGCACTTTTTTGCGTTGGGGTGTGTTCTCCAAAGTGAGGCTGGTTAACGATTGTTCCATCAGGAGATATTTTACCTCAATGTTATTTATAGTAGGTGAAAGGAGGAAGCTTTGAGCCTTTCCATCAGGATGCAGCCAAGTGTCGTGCCTTTTTATTCCAGACTCATGAATACAACCTGACTCCACATTTACCAATTACAGAAGGGGCAGACTCCATATTCCAGTAAAAATTCCAGCTTCAATAAAATCTTTTAAAAAAATATTAAAACCTTCTAAAAATCAGGGGTGTTTTTTAAATTCTGCATCAAAAGAGCAACTAAAAGTCAATGATCCTATTATAATTTCCTGGTTTAAAAAAAAAAAAAATTAACCCAAGTCAAGTCAGTGACCAGGGAGACAACAGGAAAATAAATCCATACAAGGTGAACGAGAGCTTGTTCCAAATAAGAGAGCGAGGAGAATCTGTCCAGCTAAATCCCATCGTAACCTCATTCAAATGGCGAGCGTTTGAAAGTGAGAATTTTTCAGGACTACATTGTGCCATGAGGTTTTAAGCACATATTCCCTCCTCATTGCTGTCGGTTCAGAACTCTACTTAAAAACCAACGGCCCAATGTGACCACCCAAGATAAATCCAAGGCAGCCCTCTACATGCCAGCTCTCAAATAGGGGCACATTTTGTGACTCCATGAAACAAGTGATAATAACTATGGCATTTCAGTCCTTTATTTCACCGCTATTATCTAATCCTCCAGTGCTTTTAGTAACCTCACGGGAATGGAGAAGACTGAGCTCGTCTGAAGAAGGGTGGGACCATTTAGTTTTACCATAAACCAAGGCTACACAATTATAGATAGTGTTATGTAAAACCACACCAGTGTCAGATCATCTTTTCATTTTTGTTTTTAGCTCATTTGTTTCCAGCTTTCTGCCCTGATGAGTATTATCTGTGAAGGGCAGTAAAGAATGGTTTCCTTGTATTGCATGTGTCTAGTAATACTGTCCTTCAAACACATGACACAAATGGCAAATAGAAACTGTCCTTACCAGCAGGGATTATGGGATCAACCTTGGGCCCCACCACTACCCTGGCAGTTTAGAGAATGCTAATCTCTGACATACACACACATGAGGACTGGCTAGAACGAAAATGATACCCACCAGTATGTTTAGATATGTGCAAAATTTTCTAGCTTCATGCTTTGGTACCACTCCTGAAAAGGCCTGATTTCACACATTCAGCGCTCTCAGTGACATCCAGTGCCACTCCTGGCAATGGCACCAAAGCCCTGCTGTGAAGAAAAAACACAAGCAGCTGTACTAAAACCTTTATCTGCAATCGGAGGAACCTTTTTCTTTAGCGAGCAAAAAGGCCTTTGCTTCAGTGCTGACTTGTGACTACTTTGGTAATTTTAAGTAATAGCTGGATGGCTGATTTAAATTTAGCCTAGCACAGACCTCAGGTAAAGGAATCAGAGCTTTCTTACATTCACATAACCAGGAAGTTGTTTCATAGGACAAGCACAGTACAAAGGGGCTTTGGTATTTGATTTTCCTTAAAAGAAGCCCCTGCTTTAACAGTTATAGAGATAAAGTGATATTTAAACTTCCTTTCTTCTGGCAGCAAAATTAAAGATGTGGGAGACTGTCTGCTCTCCCCCTTCCTTCCCAGTGAGAGACAGAAAGGGTGAGAAATTCTACTAGAACTGTGGTCCTCAGTGGAGAAGGGATTAAAATGCTTTAAAAAAATTGAAACTGCCAGTTAAATATGTTTGGTCAACCAGGCTTTAGTAGTACAGTGCTCTGTCTGACCTAGGCCCTATTGCTCAGAACAGCACTTTATATCTGGGCTTCAAGTCAGCAAATAAACTGAAAAGTTGTTTCCACCTAACAGCGAGAGATGAAGGCTGAATGTATTCTTGATAACAAAAAATAAGTCCCTCAGGAAAGACAAAAATCACAGGCTGAATTCTTAACAGAGAATTAATTGTTTGGTTTGTATGTGACTGACGAAAGCTTAGTGTCAATATATAATATTATGATGACAATTTCACTTCAACCGGCATTTATTCCTGAACTGCTATTCTTCAGGATTTCCATTTTAATAAACACTGAACAAAGCAAAGAAAGAAAAAGAAAGAAAGATGTAGTATCTTTGTCTTATTATGACATACAAAACTTGGACATACGTTAAGATGAAAAAGAAAAAGGCCTCATCTATAAATGTATGCCAAGATTACAGAATAATGGGGAAAATGATCTAGCAGGAAAATCTTAAGCAAAAGTGTGCTAACTGCAGAAGGGTTAACACTGGTAACATACTGTGGCAGAAGATTAAAAAAATTGAGGTTTACTTTAAATTAACCCTTTCCAGTCCATATGCCACTAAGCAGGTACCAACCTAGAAAAATAGTCCACCTAGCAATAGCGGCCCTTTAAAATTAAAAAGAGAAAAAAAAATAATTTCCTTTTGTTCAAGTCAGGGCAGCCACAAAAGTCCCAAATCTGTTGGAGATGTCCGAGTGCAGGGATCTCCATGTCGGCACTGCAGTCCGGCCCTTCGACTCGCCCATGTCATCCGTGCAGTGGACTGAGAGGCATTGCAAATGGCTGCCAGTCTGCGCCGCAGCTGAGGTCTTGTTCTGAGGAAGGTCGTGGGCTGGAAAGGGTTAAGAGAGAGATTATTATAAGGGCTGTGCAACATAACCACTGACAGATTTAAAACAGCAGCAAAGGAAAAGGAGCACAGTTCAATGAATACGTCTGTGACCATTTGAAGTAGAGGAGATAGGGAGACCCGGAATCAAAAGCAGCATTGACCATGAGAGGAGGGAACATGCCTAGCTTACAGAAGATGAAACTGTTGCTTCTCTCAATATCTGCACAGATGCTCCATGACTCAGGAGTGCTGTTTGTAGGGCTTTGCAGTGGAGCTCTGCATAAAGGAAAGATACACACTGCTAGTGCATATACTGCCAGCAACAGCAGCCAGCTGGGAAGGAGCTAGAAACCCCATCATGGATACTGATGGAATAAGCTGACCATAAAGGACATTTCTTTCTAACCTTCATCAATGTTTGGCTTACGCCTTTCAGTCATGACGGTTTATAGCCTTTGCATTATTTTTCTTACCTGACGTACCTGTATGTAATGTTATGCATTAACGGGTGCGTCCTATGTGAGACACAGGAGGTAACTGTTCTGTTCTACACAGCGCTAATGAGGCCTCGGCTGGAGTCCTCTGTCTAGTTTTAGCCAGCACGTTTTAAGAAAGGAAATTAAGACACTGGAGAGAGTCCCGAGGAGAGCTACAAAAGTGATTCAAGATTTAGAAAATGTGACCATGGAGGGAAGGGTGAAAGAATTAGGCATGTTTAGACTAGAGAAGACTGAAGGCGGAGATGGTAACAGTCTTCAAAGACATTAAAGGCTGTTATAATGAGGAGGGTGATCAGCTGTCCTCCATGTGAACAGAAGGTAGGGCAAGAAGTAACTGGTTCAGTTTGTGCCAAAGGAGATTTTGGTTAGATATCAGGAAACACTCTCAGATTGTAAGTATAGTTAAGCACTGGAACAGGCTACAAAGAGAGGTGATAGAATCTCCAACAGTGGAGGTTTTTAAGAACAGGTTAGACATACACCTTCAGAGATGGTCTAAGTACACCTGGTCCTGCCTCAGTGTGTGGGAATGGACTAGATGACCTCTTGAGGTCCCTTCCAGATCTACATTTCTAAGATTGTAAAGGTTCTTGTTATTTATTCATTTAATGGATTTATTAAATCCTGCTACTTTTTGGACTGAATATCTGGTGGCAGTGCGTTCCTCTAGTTAATTGTGCATTGTTCAAATAAAGTATTTCCATTTATTGGTTTTAAACGTGTTGATTTTCCATTTGACTGAACAACCTTTTGCTCTTGTATAAGAATGGTGACTAGAGGTGCCCAATGCATCTCCTCTGTACCATTCATTATTTTAAATACCTCTATCTCATCCTCTCCAGCATATGAACAGTCTTTATCTTTTCAGTATCTTTCCTCATTCCAGAGTCCTTGAATCTTGTTCACCACCTGTCTTTGGTATTGCACCCTCTGGATTTTTTAATAAATGGGTTCGTGTAGATTAGAATGGCATAATAATATTTTCTATCCTATGCTTTATTCGCTGTATGTCTGTTCTCTTTTTAATCACCATTGCACAAGAAAGAAAATTTTAAAGAGCTGTCCACAATGCTGCCCACATCTTTTTCCTCCTGAGATCTTATTGCTAACTTAGCACCCAATAATATGATAGTACAAATTATTCCTTCCAATGCATGTTACCTTGCATTTGTCATGAATGAATTTCATCTGCCACTGTGCTTCCAATTCACCAAGCTTTGATCTTGGACCTTCTCTAGCATTGGCTATTCTAAATAATTTTATGACCTCTTCACATTTTGCCTCCTCATTGCTTGCACCTCCCGCTGTTACAGACCATTGATAGTTACATTAAATGTGGATGTTTCTGGCCCTTTTCCATGCTGAAATCTGGCCAATTATTTCTACTCTTTGTTGCTTAGTCAATTCATAACAGACTTTTCTCTCTGACCCTGTGACTACTTAGTTTCTTTAGTAGCTATTTGCCCAGGACTCTGTCAAACACTTTTTGAAAGTCTAAATAAACTAGAGCATTACACACTTTGCTGCTTCTATAAAGCCAAACCAATGGCACATATCAACAGCACCTGGCTGCTGGGGTTGGCTGACTGGCTGATAGGCAAGACCAGCCAACGTACAGTTTCCAAGTAAAATGTTGTTGAAATCAGCATTTAGAATCATAGAAGATTAGGGTTAGGAAGAACCTCAGGAGGTCATCTAGTCCAACCCTCTGCTCAAAGCAGGACCAAACCCAACTAAATTATCCCAGCCAGGCCCTTAAAAACCTCTAAGGATGGAGATTCCACCACCTCCCTAGGTAACCCATTCCAGTGCTTCACCATCCTCCTAATGAAAATGTTTTTCCTCATATCCAACCTAGACCTCTCCCACTGCAACCTGAGACCATTGCTCCTAGTTCTGTCATCTACTACCACTGAGAACAGCCTAGCTCCATCCTCCCTGGAACCCCCTTTCAGGCTGCTATCAAAACCCCCCATTCTTCTTTTCTGCAGACTAAACAAGCACAGTTCCCTCAGTCTCCCTTCATAAATGTTGTGCTCCAGCTGCCTAATCATTTTTGTTGCCCTCCGCTGAACTCTCTCCAATTTGTCCACATCCTTTTTGCAGTGGGGGGCCCAAAACTAGACACAATACTCCAAATGCGGCCTCACCAGTGCCACATAGAGGGGAATAATCACTTCCTTCGTTCAGCTGGCAATGCTCCTACTAATGCAGCCCAATATGCCATTAGCCTTCTTGGCAACCAGGGCACACTGCTGACTCATATCCAGCTTCTTGTCCACTGTAATCCTTAGGTCCTTTTTTGCAGAACTGTTGCCTAGCTCGTCGGTCCCCAGTCTGTAGCTGTGCATGGGATTCTTCTATCCTAAGTGCAGGACTCTGCACTTGTCCTTGTTGTCCTCATCAGATTTCATTTGGCCCAATCCTCCAATTTGTCTAGGTCACTCTGTATCCTATCCCTGCCCTCCGGCATACCTACCATTTCCCACAGCTTAAGAGTCATCTGCAAACTTGCTGAGGGTACAATCCACCCCATCCTCCAGATCATGAATGAAGAACGTGTTGACTTTTTTCTGACAGAAAACATTCTAGAGGGAAGTTTCCACGTAGCTTGGCCCTTAACTTTGTCTCACACCCTCCCATTCCACTAACACTGTAGCTCCCTGCCATTCTCCCTTTTCTCAGCACCTAGCTCCCAAGTGTGATTGGCTGATTTGCTTCTGAGGTCACAACTGCACTGCTTTTAAGTGAAATCAGGCTCTTCTGGTTTTCTTATCGTCACCAAAAATCAGTACAAGATTCCTTCCACTGATGCCAGAAACATTCCCTGAAGTTCTGGAACAGATTGCATGTGGTCTCCAAAAGTTATCACATTACCAAGAGAGCAATACTGGAACTGTGTTTGGTCTCATTTCGCTCAGCCAAGTATGTAACCAATAATCCTTTATTGTGTTGAAATGTTCAGTGAATACTAACAGGTTAGAGAGGCACAATTTTCCTTTAGAAAAGCCATGCTGGTTCACACCTCCTCCCCCCATATTATGTTCAATCAGGTACTCTCTATTATTTAAATCAACATGCCTTGTAGGGAAATTCAGATCACCGGCCTGCAAAACCCAACACAATGCACGCTATCAGTTACACTTTAATTTAGAAGATTTAGTTGTACTTAGACTTCCATCCCTTCCAAAACTTCCCCAGTTTATGTGGCATCTGTACTGTGAAAGACAAAGATTCTGTTTTCTGGAAAAAGTCATGGATAATCCTGCAATCCATTTTATGTTTTTATTCCCATCTCAAAATACCAGCACCCTTTAACTCTCCCCTGAAGGCAGCTCCCAAAAAGCACCATATGAGGGCTGACTCAGAATAACACAAGGTGGCTGCCCAACAGCCAAACTGCGCTGCCTCCTATCACGTATTTGCTGAGCCCTGCCGTCAAAGAAATAAAGCACTGAGGTTTCAACTACAAGAGCCAGGCTGACCCAGCAGACAGAGTTTACAATGAATGTGGTCTCAGGGGTGCAGGAATGGAAGAGTGGTTTATTCATTTGATCTTACCTGGAGATATCCCCGCACACCTATTAAGTGACAAACTTTCTAAAATTCAACAGACACTCGTGGAAAAGAAAATAAATTACATATTCACACCTAGGTTAAAATTCAATTGCCAGCCAGACCTGGGGAGTGGGAAGAGGACAGGCTAATTTCATTCCGTTTCACTTTCCATCACAGGCATACTAGGTCCTTAAGAAGAGGTCAGTCCTGGCATCACTGCAGCATTACATTTATTTGAGAGCTGAGAATGGAAAAATGTACTAGTTGATCTGGAAGGTGCTTTCCAGCCCATGCAAGGATGTTTTGCCGCACCCTGTACTTTACATTAACATTGTAAATGCTGGCTAAAAAACAAATCTAAGGAGGCAGTCTTCATTTTCTCTCACACTTCAGAATTTCACCCTACTTTACACATGCATACAGCAACACGAGTTAACACACATGAATAGAGGGCCAGCAGAGATTGCTGGACCTTCAGCATCAACATGGAATTTCACTACTTCCATGATCCTTTACATTAGTTACAGCAAGAACTCTCTTTGGGTTGTTGTCATACCCACAACATACCCACTCATTACCCAAAGGCCAGCCAGTCACTAAGGGTCGACCACACAGACTGAATCAATGTCCACTCTGCACCCATTCTCCAAAACACAGCACAAGCATCAACCGCAGACAGGAGAACCTCTTCCTTTAGGAAGTAGAGCTCTACATATACCTTTGCATAGAACTCAAGAGCAAATTCCCACCTGAAATCCCAAGCTATCCTCTTTGCAGGAGTAGTGATGAGACTGTCAGAAAACTGGTGTGAACGCTGAGCCCTGTTAAGACTTTGGTTTAGCTGATCGCCATATTTGGGGTCGGGAAGGAATTTTCCTCCGGGGAGGATTGGCAGGGGCCACGGAGGTTTTTCGCCTTCCTCTGCAGCATGGGGCATGGGTCGCTTGCTGGTGGATTCCCTGCAGCTTGAGGTCTTCAAATCTCATTTTTGAGGATTTCAATAACTCAGTCATGGGTTCGGGGTTGTTATAAATGTGTATGGGTAGGGTTTTGTGGCCTGCCTTGTGCGGGAGGTCAGACTAGATGATCATATTGGTCCCTTCTGACCTATGAGTCTATGAGTCTACTATATCTCACTAGTATTCCATAAACTTAAGTAGCGTTCGCTTATTACACTTCATGAAGCAAGTTATATTTGCATCATTTAACCTGCTGCTAAATCAAATACAAAGAGGACCTGAACTGTTACGAAATCATGATGATATCAATTTTACATTAATCATAAAAAAAATTCCAAAACAAACTGACAGTACCTGGTTTAAAATTGAAAATGCTTTTAGTGCTGGATTATTTCAGGATGTCAGAAATGTTTTCATTCTTACAGGATCACTACACAGCATGCAGAATTAGGACAGAACTGGACACAGTGACACTATACGGAGCCCTTATAAAGAGAAGAATGCGAGCTCTGTTTTGGATTAGTGACTTAAATATCTATTTAGCAACATACTATATGAGTAAGATCATTTGTAAACACAATATAAGACAATATTACAGACATGCCTACCTACCATATTGGTGTTTTCAGTTTGAATTTCTAAACTGAGATGAGAAATGCTCACTCACTGCTGTGATGATAAACCAAAAGTATCATGAGGCCAAAGATGCTGAGGTTTTCTAAACACTGATGAGTGAGTGAGTGCCTGGTAACTTAAGAGCTGTGAAAATTATTTATTTACTGAGAACCCCGAGTTGTGCTGGTCCTCTCCTTCCCCTTCCCCATCATAAGAAACATGGTCTGCCCCACAGATTTTAAAATCTAAATGGCATAAAATTCAAAGCGGCCTCTAGCCGGAGAAGTGAAGGTGCAGGTAAAGAGACTGTGGCCAGGGAAACTATGTATGTTTGGTTGATTTGTAGGTGTCACAGTAAAGACAAGTCTTATGAGGATCTGAATGAGGGATGAATGGCTACGAAGAGGAAAAAGTATAGGGAAATAGCAGGGACTGCTGAGAGCAGGAGATAAACAGGGCATAAAGGGCACTGGAAGACAAGCGCTGTTTTTAAGCAATGGTCACTGACTGGTGTTTTAGATCACCTCCTTTCATTGATGTACCCGCTGCTTCTCCTCTCCTAATAGAAACATTTATACTGAAATCACCCTAGAGTCAATTTGGTTAAAAGAAGAGAGATGAAGTGTACGACCTCCTTTCAAGGCCAGAAGACCAGGAGAGCCAACTTAGGGTTTTTCCCCAGTTGGTTGGCATTTTGTATTGGTTAGATAAATGCAACTATGAGTGATAGCTTGGATCAGCAGAGCCAAATGCACAGAGTAGGATTTTCCACATGACCAAATGCACAATTGCAGCTAGCAAAGATTATACTATCACATCCCTTCCTGGTTTGAATACTGCCTCATCACCCCATTTCTGGGCTTTTCCAACCCTCTCCCAAAAATATTGCTTCCTTGAAGAATTACTACAAAACGTGTTACCTTATGCTGGGCATTCCAACCCCTGCCCCTCATCATCTGATGTGACGTTGCCCCACCTCAGTAATCCTGCAGCATGAGCCACCCCAGAACCACGCTCTGTCCAAGCTGAGGAATAGCAAACAGCAGCTTCAAGATTTATCATTAACTATGTCAATAGCAAAGCCTACCAGTGGAAGTCATGCTACTAACATGTCAGCCCTCCAAGAAACCTACAAGGTAAGGACTCAGGTTTCTTTTAGTGACATAAAAAAATATACATATATATTTTATTTAATTATTTGCCCTAATTATAAACACTTCTGCAATGTTGGCTTAAAAAAATAACCTGCTTGAGGGCTGTGCAAGCCTGGAGTCTTTCAGGGCTGGGAGCATGCTTTGCTTAGGCCAGGTCTACACTATAAACTTACATCGACATAACTACGTTGCTCAGGGATGTGAAAAATCCACACCCCCTGAGCAACCCAGTTATACAAAGCTAACCCCTGTGTAGACAGCCCTATGTCAATGGGAGAGCCTCTCTCATCGACATAGCTACCACTCCTTGCAGAGGTGGATTAACTACATCAATAGGAGAAGCTCTCCTGTCAGTGTATTAGCACCTTCTCTGAAGCGTTACAGCAGCAGGGCTGCACTGGTTTAACTGCACCACTAGAGAATTTTAAGTGTAGACGGGCCCTCAGTGTGAAGACAGCAATTAGATCTACTGCAGGTACCAACGTAATACAAATAATAAGAGAGGCACCACTTTTCCAATGAACAGCAGGTGATGTAATTAATAATCAGTGCTGCAAGCTTGTTTCAGAAGTGGTTTTAAAAATACGAAGTTCTGTATTGATTTCAAAGGAAACAAACATACTTTTTCACTTTGAATGTGTCAAAGTTAGCCCCTGACAAAGCAATAAAGGCAAAATCCTGCTCCCTTTCCTCACATGAGCAGTCCCATTAATTTCAGTGGCGTTACATCAGGGACAAATATAACCCTTGACTGCAGTGTGGCTATTTAAGTAAGTAAAGCAGGACTTGTCCCTAAACTGGTGAAGTATCATTTGCAGGCATCACCTGGATGGGCAGTGAACTCAGCTGCAGGAGGAGCTAGCTGGCAATGGGTGCTCTTTTGTCAGACACAGAATATGTTATGGATCGTACACTGGAGTGGCCAGGAAGACGATGAGTGCTGCAGGAGGCTTCAGGCAGGAACAGCCAATTCAACAGCATCTTTAAGGGGGTGAGGTCACATATGGGTTTTCTGTGTGTTTGGGGATTTTTTAATATAGATTTTTGCCTTGACAAAGCAGCAAACAAACAAAAAGTCAAACAAACATTTTTCTGAGGGAATCCTGCTCTGTGTTTAAAACGGAAGGGATTCTGTTCCACTTGATGAGCGACATCGCAAACTCTGTTATGACACTTGTCCAAAAACAATAATGCAGCCTCGGCAGATCTGTTTCACTAGGCCTGCCTCAGCATTTCATTGCCTCACTCAAAACTAACAATGCCACACCACCTGCTTTATGCAAAACACGCTCAGTCCTGAGGGGTATTGTTAGCAGAGACTGATGGGACTCAGCAGGTTAAAATTAATCAGATAAAGCAATATGGTGTCATCAGCCTTTCACTGCCGCAGAGTGGCCAATTTTAGAATAAACAATTACACTGTACGCGTAACTTTCTGTAAGCAAAGAATTTTAAAAATGCTTTTCGGACAGGAGTTATATTTAAAATATAAAACTCTTCATATGAATAACTACTGCAAGAAAGCTATGAAAGTTATTAGTGAAAGCAATAGCAACAGCACACAAACTTCCTTTCTAGAAATTTCCAGCTCTCTTCCGTTCCGATCCACAGTAGGCATTCAGCCTGTACCTAAGAGCTACCCGCTTCCTCACCACTGGCTGAGTCCTCAGCTTGCATTCACCCTTTCAAACAAGCACTTCCAAGCATATTCACCACATCTCCATCCATTTAAGTCTGGGAAAGACAACTGCAGGGCTAAGGTGATAGCTTGCCTGTGCTGTCCTCTGATTCTCTCCCGATGGGGGGAGTGGGGAAAAGCTCTGATAATTAAAACTAATGTGCTGAGTTATTGCATATCCCAAGTTTAAAAGTTTCTAACACTGGAAAATGTTTGTCCCAAACTATCCCCGAGAAGTGTCCCATCAAACCCATTAGCCCACATATAACAGCACCAAGCACCTGGTGCTTCAGAGCAAAATGAAAACAAAAACATGTGCCCTGGCCAGCAGTGCCAGACCACACACGACAGAGAAAATTCCCGCACCAATTATTAAATGCCCTGAAAGCTAACTAGAGGCATGATTACAATTATGACCCTCAACTTGCACAAAGGTCTTTTTAAAAGCCAGCTACAACATCTGGAAGAGCTGGGTGAACACTACAAAAAATTATTTGCAATCGTTTAAGTGAATGAAGCCTGACTATGTTCACGCCCCCGCGTGCTTGTTTTCAACAAACATTCTAGTTAACTTGTTACTGAAACGGATATTTGTCCCAACCGCAAATTTTATGCAAACATTTCAGAACATTCACTGAAGAGACTCTTTTTATGAAGTCATATGTATTTATACACATTTATATACATTGTCTACACTGTCCAAAAAAGGACTGCGTTAATGCAAACTAGGTACCTTTTAGTTTGTGTTAGCAGTCTCCTCACAGAGCAGTTAGAGCGCACCTCTTTGGTGCACTCTGCAGTTCACGCCCCCATAGTGTGCACTGCGGCACAGCCACGGTAAAGTCTAAAACTTACGCTCAATCAATGAGGGAACAGAAAGGCCATGTCTCCCTCTCCCATTCTTTCCCATGTTTTTATTCTCCAACTAACAAAATGGCATTTTCAGGACAGATAACCAAATGAGCTCAGAGAAGAACGTAAGCACATAGCATCGCCAGTCAAACAGTTGAGAGAGAGTACACTTTAACAAAAAATTTGCTCTTGGGCCAATACTATACCCCAAGCTCCAGCCCAGACTGACTCTTTATGGCCAAGTTATAAAGACTCAAAAAACCAGGGTTTACAATGGCACACTTCATGCAGCCTCTCTCACGCTGCAGATAAACCCACTCCCAGGACCCTGTTCATGTAGGAGACTGCTCTTTTACTCCTGCTGTGCTGCCTAGTGTTGCATCCATACTAAAAAGGAGGTGAATTGTTTACTGCTCGTTAGCTAATGGATGGTAAAATCTAGTGTGCACAAGGCAGTAGCTTTCACATGTGTGAGCAGATCAAGTTAATGTATATATTATGGAGAAGCCTGGGGTTCATTTCAACCAGAGAACTTACTACACACGCCCGGTGTGAAAATGACAAACTGCCTCGTCCACACTTAGGGAAAAAAACACCTTTTTTCCTAAAGAAGACTTAACATAGTATTCCTCCATTTCCTTGAAGCACTGAACCACTTGAAGCTTTCTTTAAAGCTTTAAACTTCCCTCTTCCCTTTAACCCACAACTAAATTCACCCTGCAGCCTTCTCCACATGAAGGTGCTTCATAAGACATTTAAAAAATAAAAACCTTTTTGTTCTGTTAGATGGTACCACTCAACCCAAGTTGTACCTTGACTTCATTTCCAGAAACTCTAATCCTATTAAACATATCTGCATCTGCTCTAGTAGCATGCATGTTACATGTCACCACACTAGAGGTGAGATTAAATAGGGGAGCAGATAGCTAAAGCAATATGAGGCGCTGCATGAAAGCAGAGAGAGTTTATGCTCCTCAGGGTATGGTGCCCGGCCTGTGCCATTTCTCTAATTTTGCCAACAAGAAAAAGGAGGGGGAGAGAGATGCAGACAAGGAGGGAGTGAGAGCGTACAGTCATAGTCTGGTAAGAGTCTGGTTTGGAATGGGTTCCACTCTACATTGCAGCAGCATTGTAAGATTAAAGTGACAAACAGGAGGTGATGATCCCTGGAATGGCTACTTGCCTCAGGGCTTGTCCCTTACACTGCTTCAAAGGCTCTGACAAAGCCGCTGCAAATGCTTCTTGGCTGCCCCAGAGTCCTGTCTACACGCACAGTGCAGGCACAGTGCGCAGCAAAACGCCCTCAATGACTAGCCAAGCATGAAGCTCTCATATTGCTACTAATCTTTCAAGGCTAACTCAGATGTAAATCCTGTACTCCTTGATCAGAGATCAGTTTCTGCCTACTATTCCATAACTCTTAAAGGCTGCATTAATAGGCTTCTGTTAATTTTGAGCCTGTTAGGTAAGGACCAAACTACCATAAGAGGGAATATATTTGAGTAATCATCTCTTATAGGCTACAAACCTACATATAGTGTTTAAAATATTCCCTTAGGACAAGATATTTTTCACCAAATCTCCCACATGACAGTTTGACATATTGGTTCGGGCACATGGCTCTGCATCTGTGCACAATACAGAATAATCTTCTTCGGTTTTCAAGAAAAACAACATCTGAAAACATTTCATGTTTATCTACACATTGGATTTAGTTTCTCTAGATCAATTTACCCTTAGAACTGAAATGTAAAACAGAATCAGTATGTGCATGTTTGTAAACAAATGAGCTTCTTAACTGCTCGCTACTTGAATGCTGATAAAGTGTTGGACAAAATATTTTCTTGAGCCTTGAGAGTAGAAGTACATGCTATTTTTTCACTTTTATCTATAAATACAATGAAATATATCACCAGATATTTATTTTAGAAAACCTACACCACTGTGACAACTCCATCTTCTTCTCCCCCACCACACTGTGTTCATGTACTGGACTGTCTATTTTGACTGTCAATACCTTAGAGCAGGAAATGTGTTTTGCTCTGGACTATGTACAGCACCAAGCACTCTGCTGGCACCTAATAAAAAGTGTAATTTGTTCCATCACTGACCTACTCCTCCTGCTGTGTTTTTTCCCTTCTTTCTTTTTTGTAATTTGTGCATCTATGCTTCTTATTTAAAGCCAGTAAGACACTTATATGTGGAACATTCTTTTTACTTACTACTTAGTCTACATATGAATAAAATTAAAGAAAACGATGAGGTTTATGTGGTTGCTCAGATGAGAGGATAAAGCCTATGACTCACAGTTATTTGCCCACTTTAAATATGGAATAGGAGATTTCCCTTTTTGTTGACCAGGAATGACATGCACAGAACTCCTCAACTGCGGGATATGGGCCACACCTTCCTCATTAACATTTCAAGAACTTGTTTGGCTTGGCTGGCCCATGGGTTTATTAGAGATCTAACCTAAGAATTTTAAGAACCAGTGACACTATAGAAGCCTTTTCTCACAAAGTAAGCAAGGCTCTTTAGACAAAGCTGTGTGCCTAAAACAGACCATTGTCCTAGACTACTAATATATCCCACAACAAAGGACTAAAAGCTTCGCTCATTAAAACACTAGACTTTGCCTCACCCACAAGAGACACTGCTTACCTAGGAGAGAGAAAAAAGCAAGAGTCACCACTGCCCCCCAGTCTGGGAACATAGCTTATGTTTACCCTTAATGCTGTCTCGGTGCCCTACTTCCTCATCAGCTCCTCAAGTCTGGCAAGCATCCTCTAATCTTTACCAACTGCTCCCTCTGTGGACAGGATGATTAATTGGAGGTGCCCGCAACTCTAAAGGGAGCAAGTATCAGGCCATGTTGCAAAGATGTTTATTTTGCTTTAAGTGGTCAGAGCTGGCAAGGAGCTCTGCTAATCCTTGCTGCCTGCCCAGAAGTTAGGTAATAGAGGACAGTGAAACGCCTGCTGCAAATGAGAGTTTTTATTTTATTCTTAACTCCTTTTGTTTGTCTTTCCGCAAGGAATGGCAGAAGGAGGCGCAGAGAAGAAGAAAGACACCCTGCGGGTGTGTGGTCAGATTAACAGCAAGTCATTACCTCCCTCAGCACGGTCTGAAGACGTCACAATCTCCCGCTTTAAAGCCCCAATACGCAGGTAAGGGTGCATGTCTCTCGGCTGTAAGCTTAGCTCACTAACATTATGCCCAGATATAGTGTGTGCAGTGCCTGGTAGTGAATGCCTAAAGTGGAAAAATGGCTTGCACTGTTCGTGGTGGAGGTGGCAGTAAGCTTACAGGGCAGTATGACCTTGAGTTTGCAGAGAGAAGGTGTGTGGCATAAAAGGCTCCTCCTCATCTCACCACACTTCTTACCGCCAGGAGGGAAAGGGTGCTGGCATGTAAGGGTGAAAGCTTCCACCTATTTATTTCCATGGAAATTACTACATTATTTCTCCCCCAACTATCTGGCTCTCTGAGAAGCAGCACATCCACTGTGTCAGATTTGAAAGATCTGAAATTCTGGAGAAAATTCAGTTTTATTCTTTCAGACAGGATGAGCTTCTGCAATGGCAGGGGACAATGGACAGTTTTTAACTGATATCCTTCCTCTTTTCTGGTTGCCTCCTGTTCCTCTTTTCAACTTAACACAAACTTTCAGGCAGGGTTTTACTGCATCATACGCAACTCTCACAGAAAAGCTCTTTCTGCTCTCTTTTTAGGGATGATTTGGAAGATTATAGTGCTAACGGAATAGAAGCTTATGCTGGCAAAGCCAGAGAGAATTCAGACAAACCTGCTTCACAGCTCCAACAATACACCTCTGCTAACATGCACTGTTTCTAGTCCTGGCCTTCTCCTGAACCCGCATATTGTGGCTAACTAACATTCGCTAAAAACTGAGCAACTGGGAAAAAAAATTCATTTCACTTGATCTAGTCAGACCCTCACTGTAGGTTTCCTGAACAAGAGGCCAAGCATTTATCCGCTCCCACATGCTAACAGACCATTGGAGTCATTCCACACATTTCATCAATACAGGCTTGAATTTGGAAAAGAATTTCATACAGAGTCCGAATCTTCCTGTGGGCCTAAGTTTGACATCCTGCTCAAAAGAACACCCACAGAGACCAAATCACTTTTGTACAGTTCTAGCAGAAAGTGACAGGCTAGAAATTACAATATGCCCCATTACAGTTGATTCAATTGTACACTGCCATTTATGCCATACCAACTGGAAGCACTAAATCCATAGGGAGCTCTGAGTTATTTCCCAATACCTCCCTTCACCGTAGAATTGAAAGTGCCAAAGATCAGATAATAAAGACCTTTTTACGACTCACTTTGGGGAGGTATGAAATACATTGTGCAAACGTGTTATTGATGAGAATGGATGTCACTGTCTATGTCAATAACGTATCTGCAAGTCACAGAAGAAGCTGGTACCATTTTTAAAGAATACATGAGTGCTTATGAGTTGCATAGACCCTCTAGTGAAACACTGCCACCTCCCCTAATAGTGCCAAGTTTTGGGACGCAATCTTTTACACAAAACACTACTACTGCCCATGCTGCCCTAGAAGGAGCTCCAATACTGCTTCTGTTCTGAAAGGGGATCAGGACTGGACAAGAGCGAAGAAAAAATTCTCTCTAATTCACTGACTTTTAGTGTCTCACATTTCAAGTTCTCCAAATATTCTCATTTAGGGACAGAGAAAAGGAAATTAAACACAGCGTCTTACATCAACTTGGCAGGAAGTCCATCACACAGTCCCCCAACCCTGTTGTGCTTGCATCCTGAACTGGGGTTGTTGGCTGCGCACGCAGACCAGGACAACTATGTTTATGGGGAGTCTCAGTTACCTATCCCCCCTATATTCAAGGCTCATTGGAGAACCACGGTTAGAATAAATACTGTCTGACTGGAAAGATGTTTCCCATGCTGTTAGTTTACTTCATTTAAGAATTTTGAGCCTATTTTTACCACAACCAACCACCTGCGTATCCAGAATGGATGGGCTGCTGAATTTTGCACTCAATATTTTTAACTTTGCCTTGTATTCCTGGGTGGCTTCCAAAAAAACCCACCACACAGCAACTTTCCACACCAATCCCAAACCCAGTGAATTCCATCTCATGATATCCCAGAACTCAGAATCAATCAACAGATTTTCATAAAATTCAGGGTGGAATTTTCAGACCCCACCAAAGCCATAAAAGAATCATTAAATATTGGTTCATTTAACTGAAACCAGTTCCCAGATTGTGTTTAGCATTATTTCAGGACAGACTGAAATTGAGAGAAACTATGCTTAAATGTACAGCTTTAAATTTCCACCTTGACATTTAACAAGAAGCTAAGCCTATTAATGATGACTAATGCATGCAATTTCCATGCACTTGACTCTACTTCACAGCCCCCTGCACTCCCCCAGGAGCCACCTACCAACCGGCCACCAATAGCGCAACGTTTCTGAAAGCAAGTTATTAGTCACTGAAAGCTTTAAACAACTTTAAGAGGGCGTCCTGTGAATGAAAAGCCCTGAAAACAGATTTTATCAATTCATGTGGTTTTTTTTTAAATTAAATTACTTGAATGTGTGTGAAATTAAAAATAGGCCCAGTCCTGGCTTGTGAACACTGGTCTGCAGGCTAGAGCGTGGCCATAACCATTAGCCAGAACATGGTAACTGAAAGTGCAATATTTACTTTAACAGTCAGCTCATTCTATAACCAGTCACATCATTTTGGTAAGCTTTGCTGCAGCTCACTTCATCTCGAGGACACACAGGTCAAAAGTACTAACATTACCTTCAGTCTAATGTGGGCTTCACTGTGCAGTACTAGCTTCCAAAAATAGCATTAAAATGCACACCTCACACTGGCAAGAGAAGTGAGTGTATTAATGGAGTTTGTAACGGCAACAAATAGATGGTCATTATGCACACAGTGGAACACGTAAATTCCAGCTCATTCTTTCTCCAGATTCATACAGCAACTCCTAATTGCTGGAAATGCACAGAAATGGCAATGCTTGCTTGATTTCAGTATTTAAATTATCAAACTACACTTAACTCAAACAGTTCTATATCTTTCTGCCTTGCACAGTAGGCTGTGCATATTATAGAGCTCCCCAAATCTCAGCTGTGTGCGGAACGGTCATAACCAGACTAAGAAAAGCAGAGAATGTATCCAAATTCAAGCCCTGGTTGAGCCACGATAAAAAGGGACTCTTATCTGATGAGAGCCAAAATTGCACCTGGGTCATAAAGGAAATCTTAATACCCATCGGATGCAAGACTGCCAGAAATACTATGCGATCTGATGTTTCAATGCTACAGCATTCCATTTATGTTTGGTTCCACACCTTCCACCTGGCATTTCTATGTATGTTTAACAGCTGACATTGCAATTCTGGAGATCCATGTCACCCGATTACCTTAAAGCAGAAATCTGTAGTGCTGCCAGGTAAATGCCAAATTAGTTGCATTTAGTTATTGATTAAAAAAAAAACAACCTAAAAAATACTTGCAATTATTTTGGGGGATGTTTTCACAGAAGTCAAAGGCCACATGGTTGGAAGGAAAGCTGGATCACTGTCTTACTTTCTGATTTGCAGGTAGATAGGACTGTGTCCCAGCTACAATCTACTGGTAAATTTCCCTGATTTGCTGGCCTTGGAAACCTTGTACATAGTTGATTTTGGTTCGAGTGGTGAGTGCTTGAGGAGAAAAAAAAAACCACAATAAATCTGAGTTTGTATCCACTAAGTTTTCTCTCTTTAACAGCTGCCTGCTCCCGTCTGGTTACTACTTTGAGAGCTAAATATGTGGACTCCTCAGTGATATGGCTATTGGAAAAAAAACAGGCTTATGTTCTTCACCTTACTCAGCAGTGAAACCCTCATACCTGGTAAACAAATTCCCTTTTTTTTTAAAAAAAAGGTTAATTTCTGTTATCCGTACTCCTTCACATAACTGCATACCTCTGTCTGATCATTTTTCATTTTCCCTTCAGACAGATTTCATATAAAAATGTATAATACAAACAAACCTTAAACCACATCAGTTTCAGAGCTCCAGCTACCTGGCCCGGCAGACCTTCCTATCTATTTCACCTGGCTATTTCAAGATGGAATAGATTGACCAGTGCTTGGTGATGTTGTCTCCATCTGCTCTCCTGTGTTGCCAGCCAAGCTGTGTATGTTAAATTTGGGATTTTTAACTACTTAAAAGCTGGACAATTAGTAATCAATAACACACCTAAAAATGTCACCTAAAAATGTGTCTTAGAACAAAGACCATCTCTGTGCTCTCCCATCCTATCACATTCCACCTGCTTGAATGGTGTGTATCAGTACAATACATCCATGCAATCTGTATTGTGGGAGATTCCTAGCCTTTGTATTTATTTGTGTCTGGTCTGCTTATCATCATTGTTGTGTTGAGTGGTGAAGTTGATTGAACTCCTTTTGATTTTAGGGCAGACTTTTTGCTAGGGACTCACTGTATAACCTGCTTCTTCTGAGAAAACAAATTTCAGGGAAGGCCCCTAAAGAGGATTGGGAGATATTTCAAGGTAATACTAAAAAATAAATGGGACTAAAATAGCTGAAGATACTGGACACTTTTCTTTAGTTTGTTTGTAAGCCTGTTGTGAACTACAGGTATATTTTCACAAATATTCTTGTGCCTGTGCAGCTTAATCCAGAGTCTTCACACACATTATCACCGCCTCCTGAGTTGTGAAGGCCCATGGGAGCTATAGAATGACTTGGCCTATGGCAGTTGTGTATTGCGGTCTCTTCTCATTGTGAATTATAGGTATGGCAGAGGCATCTACAGGATTTGCAGGCAGAATTGGGGGAAACATTGAGAGGTGTGGGAGGGACTGAAAGGAAACTCAGATACGCACGAAAAACTTTTCTTCAGTAGCCGGTGGACTCTAGAGACACCTGCTGTAGTGATTAGACTAGACATTGTGTCCAACCCATCCAGGCCTGAGAGATGTGCAGTACCACAGAAAAGGAAGATTGGGTAATGTGAATAATTTGCATACTAGGCTAACATGAGCGCATTTAATTTGTATCCTAAAAGTAGGCAGCCACAAAGAAGTCCCTTTTGAAAGGAGTCTCTCACCTTTCACTTCAATTCACTTAAGGAAAGTAGAGATTTCAATATGTAATATGCGGGATTCAGTCTCCTCAATCTATGTAGGCATTGAATGCCTATATTTAGGAAGCAGATCTATCTAACTACTCAGCCCATGCATCAGAAGGGCTGCAGACATCTGCTGACATCCAGGTTTTCCCAGACATTGTCTTTTTGCACCTCCGTCCTCTGTCTGGGGGGAGTTTCCAAACAGGAAACGTCCAGAGTTTTTGCAGAACAGAGGCTGCAGCTAAAAAAGGATCCCCAATTGGTCCCTCCCCTGCATCCACAGCTGATTGGTCGGTCCATTCCCCCTGCAGATGCCAGCAAGCCCCCGCTCTCAGCCCTGGGGAGGAGATGCCACATGGAGGCGCTGAGTGACGGCTGTCGTTGCATCCCTGACTGCACAAGCTGCCCTGCCATCATGACAGGGAGCGACGCTGCCCCTCACTGCTAGTGAGGACCCCTACAGAGTCCTTTTTTTTGGGAATCTGAAATGATAACCCTACACAAACCACCCCACTGCAACTGAAGGTTTGGGTTTCTGCTATGATCACCCTGTTTCCAGGGGTTGAACCCCACCTCATTTCCTGCACTCCCCAAAGCTTAGCCAAGTGGCACAACTTTCATTAAACAAACAAAAGGGGTAGGGAAATTTTAAAGCAAACACTAAGTAAATAACATTAAAAAGAACGAGGCAAAGAAGGCGGGAAATAGAGAGAGCAGAGATCACTTTTTCAACCCACCTCGGCATGCCCAGGCCTCCAAACACACCCTGGGGAAGGGTATCTGAATCCGCACAGCTGCTAAGTCCCAGTGTCACAGATCCTATGGAGGGCTCCCAGCTGGCCCCCTGCTAGGATGCCGGTGAGGAGAATGCAAGACACTGCGCTCTATTCTCCCGGGGTACGTTAACTTCTGGGGCCTCAGCAGGCTGCAGCCCTGATTCCTCCCTGGGCAGTGACTCTCAGTCTAACACCCCTTCTGAGAAATGGAGCTCCTCAGCCCCCTGCCCTAGGCCCCAGACCAGCACTGACCCCCACCATACTCCAGTTAGTTAAGCACCCCCCGCCGGATCCACTCAAGGTCAGAAGCGTCTGGTTTGCTGTTTTAACTCTTTCAGGGGCACGCGGTAGCTGTGATGCAGTCAGCACACTTGGCACAGAGTCTAACTCGTACAATCACAGGAGAGTACGGACCATGCAAACCAACCTCTGAAACGATAATGCTCATCACCAGCTCTCCCCCTGGCCTTGGAAGTCTGCAGGGACCCCTCAGCCGCAGCAGTCAGCACCTCCCTACCTCATGAATGCTGGGTGCCCAGAGAGAAGGCCCCCAAGCAGACACTGCACTTTTAAAACCAGCCTGTGTCAAGTGATATGCGCTCTTGCCAGCTTCCCTGTCGAGCACAGATCCCTGTCAGGTGACTTGCCAAAGTGACCTTCCCCCTGCTAAACCAGTTCTTCTGGACAAGGACCAAGCTTTTGTCTTGAGTGAATAGATTTCCAACAAAGGGGTACAGTGCATCAACCATCATCCTCAGCCACTCTTCTGCCACCAGCCTTTGCCTCTCTGTTGGGCTGGAACTCCAAACAGACCACAGAGAAGGCAACAGGCTGCACATCCAAAATGGAATTTGCAGCCTGACACGGGCGCATAGATTCATAATTCACATAAAATTCACAGCTTGTACAGGCATATTCCCAATTCATCACACCCAGCCCAGGCATAGCAGGGAGCCATTAGCAGTGGAGCGGTCGCATGACTGCCCTAGCTGCTGTGGGTCTGAAGGATACAATTAACTCTGAAAAGTTACAGTGGAGTGTATTGCTTTGGCATATTCATAACCACTTTTAAGAATGATTGTGTATTGTAGAGTACAGGAAACAGCCTACCCTTGTAAATGCAATTTGTAGTTCTATGCTAACATTTGACAATAGCTTAACAGCCTTCCTGGTCAGCAAAGTATGCATGTGCAAACAGTGCATTCAACCATGTGTATACGAAGTTTAAAGCCTAGGGCCAACATCATCAAAATTAGCAGAGAAATGGTTATAGGAAGGAGATTCCTAGCCTTTGCAAAGGACCCTAATCGACAAATGTGCCTCCAATGCTTAGGCGTCAACAGATTTGTAGGTTACTTCACAGCCCTTCCTTTGTTGTTCTGCTTTTAAAACAACTATTCATCTGCAGAGCACCAAAATAACTCAGAAAAGAAACCTATGTATAATGAGGTCTCTGCCTAAAATCCACTACAAAGAGTATGTCAAACCCCACCGTGCCACCATTTTGAGTAGCTCTTGTAGTTTATTGTTTGTGACTTCTCACTCTGTCAGAGCGGCGAAAGAAGAAATATCTAATAAAGCCAGCTGATGTTATAGATCTAGGTGACCTCCTCAGATCCCTTCCAACCCTAATATTCTATGACCATCCAGTCACCCAGGGCTGCCAATTCCATTATAGCCAAGCCACTACAAGACCATCGCATGGGTCTAAATGAAATCGGGAAGGCTATTGAATATGGGGGAAAAATCCTGCCCCCACTAATCTAAGGCAAAACTCCCACGGACTTCAGTGTAGCTAGGATTTCACTCAAGGGAATGTATAGACAACCTGTGCTGTGTAAAACATGATGTTGACTCAGCATAACAAGAGCATAGCGGTGCCAAAATATTCCTTTCCCTGCAAGTGGGATGGTGCAGAGGCGGGACACTGGCTCATCCATTCAGAATGTTTGAAGGACCCCACTGACTAACCAGTCAGCTATTTACTAATCACTGCACTACTAAAGGCAGTGCAACATACACAACTTCAAGACTACATTAGTGGGAAAGAAGGTTGGCACTGGACAGTGGTCTTTCTGAAGGGCTGGTGCATCACAGCCTCCAGGTACATGAGTGAACCATGCTTCTTCTCCAAAAAACTTTAAAAAGGGCAATTATGTCTTTTACGGCACCTTTACTGCTTTGTTTACTGCTGGATTTGTGCAGTAAATTGCATGTCCATTGGCTCTCGTTTATTTAGAAGGGCAGCACAGTGAAGTTTTCTGCAGTTTCCTCTTAAATGCCAGGATCCATGCAGTCATATCCTCCAGATACAATGCTGTCAAGGTAGGCGAATTCTTAGGCCTACCGACTGAGGCAAGAGGTCTGAAAAAAAGCTGATCAATTAGATGGCAAGTCGGTAAAAATGCTTGTTTGTCCTGTGTTGATATCAATGTAAGACATAAAAGCAACTCAGAATCTGATGATAACCTAGTCTGAGTCAGATTATTGCTCCTACACACGTTCTTCAGTTCTCCTTCAGGAGAGAGGCAGCTGTGCTGGAAAGAGTTAACCTTCTCTGGAACACATCTCGGATTTCTCAGAAAGTCAGAGACTGCAGCTGAAGCCGCCCTGAATGCTCCCCTGCCTGCCTGCAGCCTGACCCCTGACATTTCCACTCTGCTTCTCACTGGCGTACAGACCTTAACCATACACAAACAAACAGGCTGGGAAGATAGATAGAGGAGGACAGGAGGAGGAGAACAGAGATCTCGCTGAAATTTCCTTTAATGGCTGTGATTAAATAATAATAATAATCAGTAACTGACTTGGGTGAGGGGCCGACATTTAGCAGTAAAAACCTGAAGTCTGCCTGGCTAGACGTTTGTTTAATTAATCCTGAAAGGGCCCCTTTCCCCATTCTCCTTTCGTAAGGGAGGTTTTGAGGATATACGAGTTTAAAGACACAGTGGGTTCTTTTTTAGTGTTTCACTTAGCGAACCCCTGGGAAGAAAAATCCCTGCTCAAAAACCTTAGCAGGATTTAGAGACTGTAAAATAAAGAATTTATCGAATGAGATTTAATGGACAAACCCTAATTAAAGGATTATTTTCAGATGTAATTGTATTTAAACCAATGCAGCAATATTCATATTAAGCAGATGCATTTTTACTCTGACTTAATAAAAATATGCAAACACAGAATTGTCTTCCGACATGTTATGGTGCCACAGGCGTCATTCAGATTCGGGTCTCTGGCCATTTTTATAAGAAAACCTGTTTCTAAAGAGTTTATAGTTCAGGCACTAGTGAATCTAGCCCTAATGCACTCACAGTACCTTCCAGTTTTAACTGCTCTGGTTACCCATACCATCACCCAAGAGGCTCCACCCTCGTTCATGGAGCAATGGACGTGGAGCCATGACAGACCCTGGCAATTTTCATTTACATTAAGCTCAAACTTCATACACCAGTTCCTGCCTGAAGGTTTTTGTTTTTCTTTTAATCTTAACAGAATATTCTTGAAGAGTTTTCTTATGGCTTCAGATCGTTTGTTGCCCCTACCCTGATTTTAAACAGGCTTGACAGAATTTGATTTTTACCTATTTATTTACTTATAATTTCAACAGATAATATCAATGTTTATTTTTAAGCTTTATTTTCAAGCGTTGTGATTTTTCAGTTGTTCAACATTATGGGTTTTAAGAAATTTTTCTACTTTTATTTTTTAAAATTTCCCATTTGCAGGAAATTATGGGGAATCAGACAATGACAGAGTCAAAATAATTAACAACAGATGACATTGGAGATTGAAAAAGTTAGCTTTATAACCATTAAAATACAAAATGTCCTCATGGGCCAAAATACACAAAGTAAATAGCCTTAAGTCAAAGTCTGAATTTCTCAAGCAGCAGTTTTTTTTGCTTTGCTTATCTGTAAATTTTGGATGACCAGCAACAGACATTTTTTTTCTGTGTGTATGGTGAAACTGATATTTATCAACATTTACAGTAAAAAAGTCATCTTTCCGAGCCTAATTTTTAAAGCATTGTTGTTTATTTTTAATATAAATTTCATGCAGGAGGCCAGATTTCAAACCATGGAACAGGGAACATCACACAATAGACAAACTTCTTGAAACCATCCCCCACTAGTTTCCCTCACCTCTGACCTGGAGGGACAGCTAGTAGGGGGGAGAGGGGAATTCAGGCTTGTTGGCTCATGCAGTCTTTGGTGTCTCTGCTGACACTACCAACAAGAGTGTCAATGAATGCCAGTCACAGTAGTGGCTATGTGATGTGCACACTTGTCCATCAAGAAGTGGACAGACCACCAACACATTTCATATAAGTCAACAAACATGATTCAAATGGAAATGACTTTGGTCACTACTGACCGCGTTGGATTTGAACTGGCGATCTAAAGGGGAAAGGTCTTATATCTCATACCCCATCCTTTGAGCCATGCAGTTACCCTTTAAAAAAAAAATCTAATTTGAAAGCAGACTACAGTTTCTGGAAGGTATGTGCGTTCACGCGCCATTCTCAAATGGCAAGCAGATGACTCACAGGACTCCAAAGCATATTAGTTCTAAGTATCAGATATGGTCAAAAAGAGGGAAAAATTTCACAAAAATTTCTGAAATTTCAAATTATTTTTCACAAAATATTTTTTCATGGTTTTGGGAAAATTGTTTTTCCTCTTCTCTTTTTGCCTTTTGTTAACTGAGTGCATTACAGTAAGTATCTCCAGGATTCAGTTGTGGTTGTTTGTGTTTATCATCACTTTCCTTTTTCCAATGCAAATTATCCAAATTTGGAAAAGATTACAGCGAGCAAAAGGCAAAATGAATCTCTAATTCTGCCACCATGTGCTTCCAAAGTTAGAGAAGTTTTGAAAAGTAACAGAATGGAAAAAGTAGGGAAAGACCATAGATATTTTTTTTGCGTCAATCAGTGGCAAGAAAAAGGGGGTGAAACAAAAATCCAAAATTTGGAAAAATTTCCTGTGTCCAAAAACCAAAACAAATTCTTCAAAAATGCCAATGAAAAAAACTGACAAAAAAGCAATATTTCCTGGTGGGTGGGAATGAAGAGAAATAAGGGACTTAAGAATAGGGCATCTGGGACAAAAGACAGGCCTCTCTCTCTTTGAGACACACAGCCTGATGTGTACAAAAAGAAAGCTACTGTAGAATTAGCAGTTTTGAAACTAAGACTATTTTAAGAGTAGTAAGTGACTGAAAAGATTTTTACCCTAACAACTGATATTCA
Source organism: Mesoclemmys tuberculata (assembly GCA_007922155.1). Classification (NCBI taxonomy): domain Eukaryota; kingdom Metazoa; phylum Chordata; order Testudines; family Chelidae; genus Mesoclemmys; species Mesoclemmys tuberculata. Next base: position 16,105,110 of record ML675640.1, read on the forward strand.
ATTGGGCAACTTACAGTTTGGTATCCCCACTAGGTACAACCTCCAATAATATTAAAGCCTGGTTACAGACACACATGCCTTTGAAGATGAACAGTTGTAGAATGTGGTCATTCAGCTTCCAAATGGCTCATCAGCTTACTCCTCCCAAATAAGAGTAAGGAACATTTCCTGTGATTGAGGTCCATCCATTATGAGCCAACACAAGTTCAATGACAGCCCAATAGTCTGACTACATTCCAGAAGGTAAGTGTTCTTTCTGTTTGGCTTTTCTTGCCAAATGTCATGTTTTAGATTTCCAAATAGCAAGGTGACTGCAAAAATTCTAGAACCACTAGTTTTGGGAATGGAGGGGGGAAAAAAAGAGCTGTGCAAAGATATTTACTGCACGTTGAGACTCTGCATATTAAGGAACTGTGTATTCGTGTCTGTTTATATGCTAGCTAGTGCAATGGGACTCCCATACCAATACCTCAGACCACTAAGGTAATATAAATAAATATTAACTAATAGCAGCATGTCTTTGTATACTTCAGATATAACACACACTCTGTACTATACTACACACCTTCAAATACTAGGGTTGAGAAAGCATTGGAAAAACAGTTATTCACTAACACATGTTTACATTAGAATTATTTTGATTCACTCATTTGTGACCATTTTTTTCCATTGCCCACAACATTGAAGAGAGCTCATGCTTCATTGTCACAATACTTGCAAAGAACAAATGTTAGACTAAAATGCTTAAATTCTTAAAATTTTGCTTTCAGTGAACTGCTTATTTGATTGTAAAATCCATGATTTGCAATCTACGCTGTACTGGCTACATGAATCACACAAAGTGAATGAAACTGGAAATTATACAATTGAACATACAATCTGTACCTCAAATTGTGTTGGTAAATTACTTAAGTTATGGGTATTTTTCTTTTCACTGATTGGAAGACATATCTAAATTAGGCAACAGCATGATTTGCAAACTGCAAATATTACACACTAAAATATAATTTGCAGCCAGCATGGTGTCAGTGAGGTACCTAAGTCCTCCAGTCAGAGAACAAATGGTAAGTGATTTACGTAACAAACCCAAGACAGAACACTAATTAAAAATCACAAATATTTGCCAATTCAGAATCTGCAAGTCAATAATTATTTACTGAAGAAATCTGTGAAGAATTTTTTAATAGTTAATTCAAGAGTTTTATCTTTTTACCAGTAATTTGCAAGAGGGAGGGGGGCACTATTTATCAAATAGTTTATTCTTTGCAAATTAGCTCTACCAAATAGTACCCTGTCAAACAGATGAATCCACAGTATTCTGATTTCTGCCTTTTTCAAGTGGTAAATCAAGAGTCTTGCTGGGGAGGACTGTTGGAATCTACTGTTCTGTAACAGGGAGGGTTTTTTTTAAACTTTATTTATGTTTAGTGAATGTACAATTTCCTTCCCCACGGGGTCTGAAGACAGATATAAGGTTTGAATAAAGCACTATTGTCACCTTGAGAAAGAAAGATTACATTTTGTCAAGCTTTGGCAGTTGCTTCCGCGTAGGGTTCTTCAGTTGTCCCCAAACTGTGCCATTTTATTCTTTCGTCTGTGTGATGTGCCCAGTTGGAGACTATACATTCTTTTACTAATAAGGCATTGAAATTAATCAGAAAACAAATGCTCAAGACTAAGAATATTCTGAATATGTTTAAGTAATTGGGGAACAACTGTAAATTAACATAAAAAGTGTAAGAGACTAATAAATGTGAACAAAGAGGACCCCCACCTCCTCTTCTCTTTGCGTCTGATCCTGTAATATTAGAGTATTAGAGGCAGTGGGAGTTCTGCCACTGACCTAAATGGGAACAGGATCAGACCACTGGAAGAGCAAAAACTGAACTGAGGCCCACTTCTGAGCAAGGGCAGGGAAGGTAATACAGCCCCTGATGGCAAGGGCCCTGCAACTGAGCTGCTAGTTCTTGTAACAGTTGCAGACAGGCGTATTTTCTAAGCAGTATCGTGTGCATTAAGTCCCCTGTTGGTTTATAAGCCTTGTACTGAAGTATTTCAAAGGGCAGTGCTTTGAAAAACAAGGATGTCTCTTTTGCTGTATTTAATGTATCATAAGAAAAACAATTTGCAGTAAAGAAAAGGACACCTGAAGACAAGCTTCTCCCAACAGATATTCCGAGAGGCTGCCTAAAGGATATTACTTATGTAGATTTTTATTTTGTGAAAAGTCTGGGGTTTTGCGGTATATTTACTCCTGTTCATTTTTAATCATCATGAATCTATGTTAAATATAGACTTGTGTAAATAATACTCATCAGAACATTGCCAAACAAGTTTTTCCTTAAAGGCTTTTTTCTCTATAAGCATAAGCAGTGAAAATCTGCTTGAAGCAGGGTGCTTTTTCCATTAGTCCCACTCCTAAAATATAATTTTGTTCTCCTTTGTTATATTCAAACCCCTTTATTAAAAAAAGAAAATGTTCAAAACATTAATAGAAGTTTTAATTTTCTACTGCCTGAGACTGGTGATTTACGGTTGCCAGAAAGGCTATTATAACCCAAATGTGCATGCTTGTCTTATGCATACCTACATCAATGGAAGAATGACCATTACTCACTCATATCAGGGAACTGTTCCTTCTAATCCAAGGAAAAGCTGTCACAGAGAAGAAAAAATACCTTGGCTTTCACATACACTGGCTAATGACCCATGACCATGTGAAGTCAGAGTCAATGACATCAGCACATCAGGGTCTGGTTGTGACAAATGCCCTAAAAAGAAAACAGCAAGATAATGCTAGCAGAGGGAAAAAAATTACTGTCACCCAAAATGGGTGTGGGTGTGTGCGCGCATGCATGCGCACATGTGCGCCTCCAAACTGCGTAAAATCTCCCATCATCACGTCCCACTGAGACTAATCCAGAACAGATTTACTACTCTCAGCCATGCTTCAAAGGTTAGTGACCAAAAATACTAGTGGGATGTGTTGCACTGTTCTACTTGGTACAAAAGCCACCACAACAATCCTTCATGGGGAACCACTGGCCTTGTGCTACTGTAACAATGAGAAAACAAGAGCAATAACAGAATAGCCAAACAGTAAACAATACAAAAGCAAAGACAGACAAGTTCCTTAGAAGCCTTCTTTGACAGAGTGATTCTTTCAATGGGGCTTTCCACCACAGTTGCTCCCATTACCCTAGCCAATTATTTCCTTCTTTTCCATTAAGTGTTTCTTTATTTCAAGAGAAAAGTTGTTTGTTAAAATCATTTTGATGATGCTTAGGACATTTAAAGAAATTGTTTTGGGTATTGTTTTCATAAAACGATGCACTCATAGTCGAATAATGCATTTAAGTGAACCATCTGTGCTCAACATTTATTAGAATGATGGATTATTATTACCCAGCACACACAAACAGGGATAAACTAGGTAGTGACCACAAAGTAACCATCTAACCTTTGACTTTGGTAGTTCCCTCTTTTGTAGTATTTCTTGCAAAAATGACCAAGTGACATACTGGTGTCTTCACTGCTTTCTAATGATGCACTGATTGCTTATAACAAAGCTGGTAAGAATACAACTGACATTCAGATCAAACAAAATGCACAAATGAAGATGTGAAATTTCATATACAGGAAAGGCACAGTAACTTAGCTCCTGAGGAAGCAAAGGAGAATCAAACTAATATTTGAACCATACATCTTTGGACTCAACGTATAAAGAGTTTCAACAAAATTCCAGGATGCGCTACAGTAACAGCCTTTTTAGCAAGATTTAACTAGAGAAAAAAAACTGCTGAAAACTGGGGCACCAGTTCTGAAGGGATAAAGACAGATCAATTTTGTTCTAAAGTTTTAATGAAACACTCCAGTTTAGGAAAGAATTTCATTAAGGTAAAAATAATATAAAAGTGCCCATTTAGGAAAAATGTACTATTAATTCTTAGCACTGTATGCGGAAGGGAAAATTGCATTTTTATCTAAATGGTTTTTCTGCATAACCCATTCTTTTACGGCTCAGTAATGGGGACTCCTCACCATTATTATTTGGGCCAGATCACTACTGAAAGCAGGAGCAGTCATCAAAAACCATTAAAAAATAACCCTTTAAAATCTATTCCAAAAGAAGCTTCACACTAAAGGGGGGAGAAAGCAAAGTACATTTTGAAAAGTGCCAGGGAGGCTACAGGAGAAATACACCAAACCAGTTTTTACAAATTTTTAAAGCAATTTTTTCTGGTTCTTTTTTTCAGACCTGAAGTAGAAACAGTTATTATCTGATTGAATATACGGGCCCAATATGATCAAATACCACAATCAAGTGGCACTATGACTTTGAAAATTATACAAGAATTTTTCTTGCTGTGGTAGGTTAGGAATCCAAAATTACTACCAGGTACAAAGACAAAACAAAATAGAGGATATGAAAAACTATTTTAATTATAAACAATTGCTCCTCTCCTATTGAAACTAGTTTCCTTCAATCTGAAATTGAATATAATTTAAATAATAATTTCAAACAAATGACACTTTTCAAATGTTGTGTCCTTATCCGCTTACAACAAGCAGCAGAAATATGCTCCATCAAAGAGTAAAAACAGAACCCAGAACGGAACAGGTCTGTTTAATTAGGCGTAAATAACAGGATTAGATATTAATATAAAACTGACAAAATATTCTCAGTTCTAAATTTTAGAATTCAGTATCCTAAATTTGAACAACATAAAAACAATCCGGTGTGCACATGTTTCGATAACACCACATTTTGTCCATAAACATTTGAGATAAAATATTAATAATCACCAAAAAGAGGTTAAGACTAACCCATTTTCTAAGCATTATTCTTTTTATATTCCTCATTTCTGATTTTCTTCTGTGTGTTCTTTTAATCTACTTATTTTTGACAATTATAGCAATAAATTTTCTCTCTGAAAACAGGAATTCAGAAATACAGTACTTATGGGTGATTCAATTGGATAGGTAACAGTTTTCACCCCTTTCACCTAGCTGTAGTCCTCCCTGCAATGCAGTAATTACAGGAAACTACTTCTGTTTTAAGGGTTTAGATAAAGACCGTTCCAAATTTAGGGCCAGCAACCAACCCTCCATTACGCTTAATAGGCAGACATAAAAATGTCATTGTATCACCATGTCTCCAACGGCATGTTTTTCCAGCTCTTGAACTTCATATCTGTCTGATTCAAGGAAGAGATTTGCAGCCTACTTTTCCTGTGATGGAAAATATTCAAAAGGCATTTGTATAAAGAGGTTTAAAATAATTTACCCAAATGCAAGAGGCTTTGGGTCATTATTTGAACCAAGTAATCGCTCTCTCCAAAAAAACCCAAAACAAACACACACAAAAAACCCCACAAACAAATTTTAAAAGCAACAGATCTGTCAGCAGATAGAAGCAAAGATTCACAGCACTATATTGGTAACTAGTCAAGGTCAAACTATTTTCATTTGCCAATGACAAAGAATTCAGAACTAGAACAACAAATCTTTCCTCCAGTAGTGGATATCTGAGACCCAGTGCAAACAACAGCAGTATGCTACACTCTTCATTTCTGAAAACATGCATGTGTCATTTTTTGGATGTGCATCAGTTCAAGCAAGCAAAACCAATGAAGTGTATTAGAACGATGTGTCCACTAGACACTTTTCTTTATCTAGAACATTTGGTACAATTATGTACACACAGAAGTTAAAACTGTTATTAACTCCCCTCCAAGGATTTGGGGGTTACTTTAGGGTTCAATTTTGTAACTTTTTACAAGCCCATTGCTTCCCTCTTCCAGCACAATCAGAGATCCAGCTAAACTCATACGCATTTTGTAAACAGCTAGAATTAACTAAAAATTGATGCTCTAAAACGCTCTCTTGACTGGAACAAAAAAAATGAAGGATTTTGTTTCTGCATGTTCTTCTGTAATCTTTACTATCTCAGAACAGCCATATCAGACTTAATTGTATTTGAAGTGGTCCTATTTTTCCTCTGCTGCTAAAGCTAAGGAATTATAAGAGCAGAGCGCAGAAAGATGGTATGCTGGCTGCTCCAGTGATCATAAAAAGAGCATCATGTGTCTATATTTAAGGGTGGGAAGGGGAATTACAGCATGGAAGAAATCATACTGATTGGAACTATTTTGCTCTCCAGAAAATTGCTTTCGTTTTGTTTTTAAAATGGGAGTACAAGGCTGGTAATGTTTCACCCAAGTGAAAGATGTTTGGCTCGTACCCTGCAATAATTAAATTGGTTCTGTGCACCAGCCACCATGTACTTTCACTGTTTTTACTATTTTGCAAGCTTCTAAGGACTGTCTAGTTTATACTGATTATTTTTGTCAGAATTAATCAAAAACAAGATTAGTGCAGATACTATACAATATTCCACAACAGAAACGGATCTGAATCAGCCCTGCTTTTAAAACCAGTAATGTAGTTAAAATCTCTTATTCTTCAGATACATTGAGAAACCTTTTTAAAAAGTCATACTGAAACCAACAAAAACTGGTTCAATGAAACTGGTAAATTAATAGGTAACTTTGGTTTGCATTAATATATTAAGTTACCCACCTATCTTCCTCCTTTACAATGTTCTCACCACTGCAATATCTTGGTGCTAATATACTAAGTTAATAAAAAACTATACAAAATGTTTAACTTACAATTGCTATTTAAAAGTCAGCTCAAGAGACAAACAAAAACAAAACCACAAAACCCATAGCTCCCACACTCAGAGTCTTAACGGTGAGGGATGTGAGAGACACCTCATGCCAAAGAGTTTTCACTTCATTTCAGTTTTCTCGTGTATTCCTCAGGTTTGACACAGGGATGTAGGACACGCTGTTTCCAAATTGCTGGCAGTTGTTTCCTTTCCCTTTTTCAGTAGAAATTGAGAGAGTCATTTAAGGAGGGCAGTGTGTGACTACTTTCCCCCCCACTAAACACAATAAAAGGAAAGGTAATTGACAGAAATTAAATTAAAGTGAGACAAGATCCTCAGCCTTTTCACAGTCCCTCTTTCTCTCTGATTGCAGAGATGTTTAACTGTATTTTGTAATCATGAAAGTCAAAGACTCTGCCTAATAGATCCAAACTGGGAATGGTGTGAGAATACAGTTTGCAAGTTGACAAAGATGCAACTCTACAAAAGCACCTCAATTCTAATTACACCAAACCTGGGTCCCACACGCACATTGGCCAGTGCACCTCGATCCCAATCTGCAAGCATGCCCTGCTCTTCCAGCCCTAAGCTTCTCCTAAACAGAGACTGCCAACTTTTTAACAGGTTGCGCTCAATGCTGTGGTCATTTTGTCACATGGCGGCATACACAATAAGTACTGCCCAGTATCTTCTCTTGCGTTCGGTTTGACTATCTTCTTTTACTTGGGCTGTATAGCATTCAGGGCAGGGAACAGCTCAAGCATGTAAAGAGCACTAACAAGTGCCACGTCAATTTACAGCACCATAAAAATTACTTTAAATAATAATAATAATAATAATAATAATGGAGTGGAAACCTTTTCAAAGTAAATTCCATTGTGATCTAAAGCAAATATACGCCCAAGTCACCACAAGCCAAATGGTAATGAATTGACCAACTGTGCCACCTAGCCAAGAGACTGACTGACTACTCACAGACATATTTTCTGTTCTCTCTGTCTATTATAGCTTTTTATACACTTGAAAGCTGCATCCGTATCAGTGCGTAGCAGAACACATGCAGCACAGTCCCTTCAGCAACAGTTAAGTGGTTATAGTGCATTTTCATTTTACTTTTTAGAATTTCCTTCAACTATTCCCCTCCTTCCCCTTTCTGTCATTTCTCACGTACTAGAGCAAAAGGCACAAAAACGTCAATGAATAGGAGATTATGTAAAAATGCGAATGAGAGCTTTTCTAGGGAAAAATGCAAAACCTTAAGATTCTAGCCAAGTAATTATAATCCGTAGTTCACTTCCATTTACACGTGTTAATGGATCAACTTCCTCGTATTGCTCTTTCACCAATAAACTGGTTGAAAGAGAAAATATAAAATTGTAAAAGGTATTAAATCCTCCCCAATTACATGGGTTTTGGGGGAGGGGAGGAGGACACTTGTTTCATTCAGTGAATTAAACATCTGGATTCTAAAAAGTTGTTTTATATTTGTTTTGTTTTTACCAAAAACATGCTGCTTGCTGCTGCTTTTTCAGTTATCTGTCCTTCCTCAACCTTAGGATAATCTTTTCATTAGCAATACAAACTCTCTAAAATATTTCATGACTACTGGCCTTAATTTTTAAACATGTATTTTACCATATAAAAACGCCATTTCATAACAACTGAATGATTAAATGCTTTCCTGTGAGTGTGACCAAAGGCCTACCGTACCAGTATCAGAACAAGGGGGTAAATTAACTTGTAACTCATTTCCCATCATCGAATTCTTCAGGTGCTCCAAACGCTGCACATAAGCAAGATAAAATAAATCAAACACATGGAAGTTCAAGTAAACTAGCTTCTAGGGAAAAGATGGTAAGTGCAATGTCTAATAAAACATTCTGCAGTGAGGCACTAGCAGAATTCTTTAGGGCTTGTACAGTTGTTATTTTTGCATTTAATCTCAAATGAACTCTGTTTACTTTAATGCAAAATCTATCATTGAAGCACTTAAACATGACCAGATTTCTGCATACCAAGCCAGAGTAGGCTTCTTCAGGCAAACCTCAGAATCTAATAGAAATCTAGACACTGCAACTTCATGCACTGCATATTTTACATTAAAATACTATACAGAAATAAATACAAATAAATACATATTTGCTGTATACAGACTAACATGGCTACCCCTCTAGAACACATTTGGAAAAATGTTAGTAGAATACATGAATGATGCTTCCAGTAAAAGTTAAAAACACAAAGACAAGAAATGTCTTGTTTTCAGTATTTTCAGGAACTGCTAATGACTGATGCATGTATGCACCTCCAGTAATGAAATATTTTTAAAGAAGATCTGTTTATACTAAACCTGTTACTAATATAATCAAGAGAAAACTTTCTTTGGAAATGATAGCTCTGCTCCAGTCTAAAACGACTACATTTCAGGGTGTCCTGAAGAGATACAAACTTGCTATCCTTTGCTATTGAACACCACACAAATTCTAGGTCTCCTTAGCCGACCCCTGCACTGTTACAGATAAATGAAGTGTCAGAAAAACACTAATAAAACAAATGGCTTTCTTTTTAAAAAATATATACTTAGTGCAATACTGACCAAATGTGGTTAAAAAAGTCACAACTGATTACACCAACTAAGGAAAACTTAATATGTCTTCCTCACATACGTGGGCTTTTGTCATTTGAAAGCAGAACAGTGAAAAAAGATTGAACATTTTGTGGATTTTTTTTTGGCAATCCAATATCATCTAAGCTGTTCTCTTTGAAGTATTAAGAAAGCCATCTTGTTAAAATTAATGGATTAGCCCTCCAGCTGTTAAATTCACCGCATTAAATTTAAAATGTATTTAACTTTAGATCTCTCGTATATAATCCTTAAATACACGTCACATTGTAAGAAACTTCTTTGTGGTGTTCTTCCGCCAAAGTAAAGAAAACAGTTGCTAGAGCATTATTAATTATCAACATTTTAACAGAAAAGATGGCTGAAATGTTTCTGAAAGATAAAGCAGCCAACTAGAAAAGACATTCATGTTTTTGTCTAAATTATTAGTGTTATCACTATGGTCCAGGTGTGGGATCCAGCTACAAGATATTGAGGAAAATCCTGTTTAACCTCCATTTTAAATCTATACTAAGAATTGGACTATATTACTATGGCAAAAAGAGTCATCTTGAATTTCATATTTCTTAGATAAAGTGATAGCATCTTCAATTGTATGTCTGATAAGATATCCTCTTCTGAACCATTTATCTCCAAATTAAAAGTCTCAGTAAAAAATCCACACTAAGAAAAGAGGGGCTACCAAGTCATCATGTTCTAAGTAAATCCCTAATCAAAGGTGTATCATTTAAAAGTCTCCCTGATCTAGTGTTACTTTTAAACAAAAACAAAACAAAACAAAATCTTACATAATACATTCTCTTCCTTTAAAACACACAGAAAAGGCTTTTCAAGGGCTTCCTTTAAAAAGAAAAAAGCCAGAACAAACTGATGGAATGATTACTACTGGTTGCATTAAAGGCCCACTACAGATTGATATTATGAAATTGTCAGATAATCTATGTCATTATGCATACAAAGCATTCCAGCCTGAAAATATGGAAAAAAGGATATACTTTAAGACAGACGACAATTCCACTGTCCAAGAATTAACCTCTTACTTGATTCTAACATTTAAAATATCTAAAGTAACAACTGTTTTGAGGATTTCAAATAAATTTTGTATTAAAAAAAAAAATACTGAACGTGAAGCTTCTCTTTAAAAGACAATAAAGCCAGGCGACAGGATACGCAGAAATTCAAATAATCAGGTTCTTTGATATAGCCAGGTTCTGACTAAGCTTTATATACATACATGTTTCATACACACATATATATAAAAAAATACACACTAAATAATGTACAGTAATTTGCCTAATACTAACATTGTATATGAATATTTTTTTTAAAAAGCATTTTGTTGTATCAAAACCCTCACACTGGTCCAGAAGGCCGCAGAGGCTGGGATTTAATTGTTACAATCATCAGAAGTCTGATTATTTTTAATCACTCCTTTGTTCAATGTTTTATAAAAATCAGAATTTGTTGGCTGGAAGTAACAGAGCAAGAATATCTTAAGAGTCTTACAAGAAACTGAATTACTATTTTATATTAAATTGTTCAAACGCTACTAGATCATTTTGTTAGAAAGACACGTAGTGCACATACAAAATTAAAAAGGAACATAGTGCAACAGATCAGAATAAATCTCTGCTTTGCCTATACATATAGTTTCACTCAGTTCCTTTAACAATGTATCTGACAATTTGAACAGGCCAAGGGTATTCAAAATCTCTCTCAGAGAGAGAGAGAGAGAGAGACAGAGAGAGAGAGCTCACACAACCAAATAGGTCACTAGAAAATAACAGCATCTGTTACAAAAAATTAGCCTACTAATACTGCAAGCCAAATCTGTATTCATGCCTATCATTTATTACTCTGGACAGAAAAATCTAAGGAAAAAGAAATGCAAGACTAAGAAAAAACGGACAAGTACAACAGTTACCGAAAGGCTAATAAATCCACATACTTCCCATATTAAATATTTCAGTATTTTATAATAGTTATAGCAATGGATTCTGAAAATTGTACCCTTATTCCATGTCTCTTGTCTGATATTTGGCATATAAAGCTGCAAATATTTTCTCTCTTAACAGTATGTAAAACAGAAGCAAATGTTTCTGAAAAGGAACATTTTTCTATAAAATGATACTAAAAAGCCGATGGTTGGTCAGAGAAAATGAAATGGTGCTACAGTCATTCAAATGAAGCCAAATCAGTCAGGAGCAACCTTGCTATATTTTTACAGATCAGAAGAGTTTAAGAGATCATATTAAATCCAAATCTAAATGCACAATGAAATCTTCATTGCAATCTGCAGTGGGAGTATTCTCCTCATAAATCAGCCTGATAACCTAGATCATTTATTAAAGATGTATATTTCATATCTGCAGAGTATATCACGTAACTTTTTGGCAAGGGTAATTGCATTTCTGGTAACTTAAAATTCATTGTGGAAGTTAAAATGCCTCTATCAAGCCAACAACACAGCAACAGGAACCACATAGTTTCACTGCTGTAAAGTAAATTTAAGTCAGTATTAACTCATTTCAATTCCTATAGTCCTGATTACAGTATAAATCAATTTCAAATCACATATTGCCTTTAATGCTGAAGTACCTCACAGGAAATTTGACAAATTCGGTTTCAGAAAACAAATCTATTCCCTTGGTAAAACCTCTCAAATGATTCAGCAGCTTATTAAAATAAAACCCACCGAAGAACATATTGGGAGTTGAAAGAAAATTTGACAAGGACTAACAGCCGTATCTAGAGAGAATCTAAGTCCTTTGTTAATGTTTGGTGGAAATGTACAGTTTTAATAGTTTGCTTGGTTAGCATTTTATGTCTGTTGGCTTATTCCAAAGACAGGTTTATTACTGCTATGAAATATTAAAGAACCAAAGATCAGAACTTAAACATACTGAGCTGGACTTGGAAATGAAAATGGGCAAACACCAATGTAATAGCCACAAAGGGTAACCACATCTATTTTCATTTTCCCTGATTAACACCGGTGTGGTTTTAGGTTACATATTCCTGTGGTGCAAATGTCAAGTGAAGGCATCAATATGGACCTTAGAAATTTCAATGGGAGGGGAAAACACGAAAACCAAGAACTTAACTATTGGCTTCCCAGAATGCACTCATCAAAACTCCACTGGAGTAAAAGGTTTTCCTACTTTAGTCAAAGTCGATCAAATAAAAACATGCTCAATTCATCATGGGATTTACAAGTGACCTTGGTCTGGCTCTTCCTAATTACAGTTGTCTTATCATTTTAAGAATCGTCAGTATTTTTACAGACACAGTTTTAATGTTCCTCAGTACTAGGCTGCTGGTGGATAGCACGGAGAAGGTATAAATTCTATTAAGCTTTTTGGAAAAGCCTACTAGTCATCTCACAAAGGTTATTTTAGAATAAAGAACTTCATAGTGAAAATATTCCTAGCTGAAGAGGACATTTTTAATAAAGATAATATCTTAATAGGATGAAACATTCAAATATATTAAACTTTCAAAAATACTTATACACCGAAAGTCAAACAGGCTGTATGCGTGTGTGTATGCATGCATATGCTACCTATTGTCATATACCCTTATACTCACCACTCGCACAAACACTAACAGACACGACAAACACTTCAGAATAACCACTACCAAAACACTACAGCGCATCAGAAAGGAAGGATCTGTACAGGCATTGTAACAACTATTCACACAAGTTGCTTCTTCCATTAATGTGGAGTATTAACTGATTATTTAAAGAGGTACCTTTCTACGGACCGTTAGAAAATACTTCAATTACAAAGCTCCTGTAATCACACCAGAACTAACTAGCCTGAAAAACACAAAACACACTTTGGATAACGGCCACAAGAACATGGAATGCTGACTTCAAAACTCCCTGAGTTAGAACTTCTCTGGACTTTTGAAGGTTATAAATGGGGTGAAAGGAGAAGAATCAATGCAGGTCACAGTGGTTACGTGTTACGCACAAAACAGAAGAGATTCTGACTCCAGTGAGTATAATTTCAAAAAAATCAAAATGTTTGTTAGGGAGGTTAAGTTACACTTCAGAAATAGGAGTATTTTAAAAGCATAACAAAATCAAACGCTTTCGTAAACTTACATCCTTTCGCACTCTACTGTATTAAGCATTTTTAATGTTTAAATGTAGAGTAGCGATGTTCGAAACCTACATATATTTTCTATGTATGCACAACTGGAAATTCTTAGAAATCTACATTGTTTTAGGCAAATTCCAGTTGACTAAAAATGGTTTGAACTTCAGGCCCATGATAAACAAAATCCCTTTCTTAAACACAACTTCAAACACACAAGGATATCATTTAATTAAAAATGTGATACTTCTTATTTAATGACATTTAGGGAAAAACTGCTCTACTTTGTCCCCTATTATTTCAAACAACAATTAAAGGGAATTTTCTACGTATCTATATCACTTGTCTCATTTGAAGAATTGGTCCATTTAAACGTTCCAAGTGGTAGAAGTGGAAAGCAAAATGAATGTATCTATCCACTGTTAGAGAGCTAGATCAATATCTTATTTTACGTTAAGAGGTTTAAGTTCTAAAATGTATCCTTGTATAGGAATACGAGTTACCTAGCTTTCCTTCCAGGAACGCCGGCACAAGAGGGATGAGCTGTTCTTCTAGTAATATTTATGATTATCATTATATGAGAAGAGTTATTTCCTTAAAAGTCCTGGTGACTATCAAACTAGACCATTTTTTCGCCCCAAACATCAAAATGTGCGTAGGGGAGTTGTCTAAAACAAACAAAAAGCCCACTGCCACAAACTCACATGCACATAAGAAAAGCTTATCCTATTAAGCCAAGCTGTAATAAAAAGTCCAAAAATATTTCACTTAGGGTTTTTTTTTAAATCCAATAAATTAAAATCTAAAAAACTTTTCTTCATTTTTTTCCCCAATCTGCTTTTAATTAGAGCGTGCATGCGCGTGTGTATGTCTGACAAGGTAGAACTGACAGGAACTGTGATTTGTGCTAACTAGCTATTGATCCAGTCAGATCTAGATGTTGTGTACAAGAAACAATAAAAGAGAAGGGGCCAGGAAGGATGCTGTGTGCAACTCCATTTAAAAATGGAAAAGAAGGGCCCCAAACAAACCAATTTATGTCCTTGCCTGGGTGAAGCATGGAGAATGCTGATGGGCTTCCTAGAGTCTGCTGTGCATGCTAAGCACTCCGGCTTCAAATGAGGCTCTCCTGAGCTGGGCATTAAACATGAACAAAGAGACAAACAGTGGGAGCTAGCGTTCACGCTTCAGAAAACGAAAGCTGGAAAGCCAACCAGAACTGGGATTAGGAAGTTATGGAGTTTTCAAACCACCCAAACTCCATTTTCATAACACCTCTTTTTACCTAAATCCCCAAGTCAATAAAGGGTACGACAAGAAGCAGCTCTTAGCCGGAGCCAGTGAAAACAGATGTGAAACAGCCTAAGGTTAGCAAAATGAATCATCAATTTATCAATGTAACACATGATACACGTATGTGCGCGCATGATCTAAAATACACACACACACATGCATACGTAGACAATGTTACATATGTAGTATGTAATCACGCACCTTGAATCAATGAGCTTAGAAAAAATGACTTTGATAAAAATGGAAATCTATTAGATCTGAAATCATCTTTGTTAAAGACCTTTTATAACTAAAACTGTTTTCCACCCACGTATTTTTCTCATCTTAGACTCATAATGCCCTCTAGATAATGAAACCAAAAAATGAAAACTAATGTTGAAATTAAGCATCTGTCAACTAAGCACGTTTCATAGTGACAAACACCGAGTCTGATTTTATATTTTCTTTGTGTTAACAATGGTAGAAGCATCTTAGCCCAGCATCACATCTTTGAAAGATAAACAGGAAAATACTTAGAAAAACAGAGACCATGCATCACTGACACCACACACATTTTTGCTGGATTCACCAATACCTGTATAATACAGAAAAGATATATATTCAAAAGTAAACATTTCCACAGCAGGAAGCTCTCTTCTGTAAATTAAACTCCGAGAACCCCATCTGAACACCTGCCATGTCTTTTTCAGCTTTCCCTGCTTAATTAACCCAACATGATAAACTTAGTCTAGTTCACCTATGTTAATACAGAAATTACATGGTTTAGAATACCGAGTAATCGGAATGAGAATTAATGTTTTATGGGCACAAACAAGTTGTGGTTTTAAAGCCATCATCCTAAACTGGAAAAAAACCGATGTCGTGCTTCTCCTACAGCAAGAGTTCGGTTAGGTTTGGTTTAAGTAGCAAAAGAGACACTGTTCATTTAGCAAATGAAGTTCTACCTGCCTAGGTTCGATGGAGGGGGGCGGGTCTTTTGTTCCTAACCTGAGCTGTGGATTCTTTCCACACAACCCTGCAAAAGCTCCTTAAATCACTGACCAGCCAGACCTAATTTACAGGTAACTCCCCTGTTAAATTCCCAACTGGTCACACTGTCCTCTCTGAGCACAGGGAGGAACAACTGCGCCTTTGTGCATGAAGGGATGCCAACCTCGTCTTGGAAACCCAGGATCCAAGCAGAGTGCTGTTAGCCATACATTTCCGATTAGCAGGTCCCTATGCAAGAGACGGAAGTTTGCGTAGGGTGTTGCAGGCAGAGAGAGGTGACAAACCTAACGCCTCCTTTCACCAACCCCGATTAAGTAATTACATTTCCATATTCAACAGGGCCTCGGGAAAGGATGGGTGCCTAAAGCCTGTTTGTTTTAATTAGACACTGATCTGCTCGGGAGGGTTGCAAAACTGCAAAACAAAAGGACAGATGGCCCATCTGACTCAACCTTAAACACGCCACCTAAGGAGTTCTACCGGGAGGAGGGGGGAACCCCGGGGCACCCCTTCGCCTGGCACGGGACAGAGCCATGCAACCTGAGCGGCCTGGGCCGGGGGGGAGGTTCCCGCCGGGCGCCGCGGTCATGCGAACTTTGCCAGAGAACAAGGCGTGCGTGCCGCCCGCCCGCCCGCCCGCGTTCACGCCGGCAAAGGGATTAGAAAGCGATACCTTCTTTGCTGGGGTTCTGAGGCTTTGACTTCTCCCACGGCGCCACGGGCTTGTCCTCCTCCTGCCCCTCCAGCAAGGCCTTCTCGCCGGGCATGTACCAGGTGGAGTTGTGCTCGGCCATCAGCGAGTCCAGGTCTATCGTGCTCATCGCGCCCTTGACGGTCTCCGAGCAGCAGCCGTTCAGCTCGCCGTCCCCGTTCTGGATGGGGCCCTCGGCCTTTTTGCTCTTCATGCCCAGCGGCTGGTCCTCCGAGATGCTGAACTGCTGCCGCTGGAGCTGGATCTGCGCCTGCAGGATCTCCAGCGGGTGGATCTCGTCCTGGGCCGCCGCGCCGGTGGGCGTGCGCACCTGCTCCAGGCCCGGCGTGCCCGGGTGCGCGCCGTAGCCGTCCGCGGCCGCGGCGGAGGGGCCCAGCAGGCCCAGGCCCAGCGGCTTCTGGCCGCCCAGCAGCGCGTGCTCCGCCCGCGCCAGCTTGGGGGAGCCGCCCAGCAGCGGGCTGCGCGTGGGCTTGGCCGCGCCGCCGTCGGAGCTGGACGACACCTCGTCCTCGGGGCCGTAGGCGGGGCTGGCCTCGCCGGGGAAGTCCCCGCGCGGGGAGCCGCCCTCCGACTTGCCGGCGCTCTGGATGCCGCTGTCCAGCGAGGCCAGGAGGTCGGGCTGCTCGGCCAGCAGCAGCTCGCCGCCCTTGGCCCACGAGGGCGAGCTGAGCGGCCGCTCGGGCGGGCCCGCCGCCGGGGCCGGGGCCGGGCTGGCCGCGCCGCCGCCCTCGGCCGGCGGGAACCTGTCGACCGATGCGGACCAAGCAGCCCGACCTCCTGGCCTCGCTGGACAGCGGCATCCAGAGCGCC
>ML675640.1:16127310-16145809 GCA_007922155.1 Mesoclemmys tuberculata
GCGCTATTGCCGGCCTGGCGGCGTTTCTCGAGAGCCCCCGTACGGGCCCGGCGGCCCCGCCGCCCTCGGGGCGGTCAGTCGAGGGGCCGAGGCGAGGAGGGGCGCTGCCGCGGTCGCCGAGTGTGATGTAACATCGGCTCTGGCCCAGTCACCGCGGTGAATGGTTAGCGCGGTCTGCTCCCCGCGGGGCTGACAGCGCCCTGCGACGGGCACTTTCGGGTTGGCAAAGGAGCGCCTGGCGGCGGCTAACGCTAAACCCTCCTTTACAATTGCATTTAAACAGCGACAAAACGTTCCCCACGTGCTCAAAGGCAGGTTCTCTGGCGGGGCGGTGCACGGCGCGGTCCATTCCGGCGGTGTTACACGGGCTACGGCAAGGAGGCTCACACCCTCCATTGCTCCCGTCAGACCTGACCCAAACAGCCCAGCGTACGAGCGGGCTCCCCTCCCACCCTGCGCCTTACAGCTGGATTGGACTCCAGCCACAGGCTTAAAAATATTAGGAGAAACTTCGCCCTTCCCCGGGGCTGCGCCCTGGCCCGCGGGGAAACGTCAGCCCGCCGCAGGCCGAAAGGGAAAACGTTGTTTTAGAAGTCCGAGGATTTACAAGTAAATTACAACGCTAAGGCCATGCAGGTGTGCACAGCTCGGGGCTGTCAATAGATTTAAAAAAATAAAAATGAAAATGACTCCCCCAAAAATGAGATCTATAAATAAGCGGCCAAGAAGAAGTATTTGTATATGGCCGTAGAGTTTTAAAAGGGTTTTTCTGCAGGATCAGGATGCTGGGCTGTGATTAAATATTGATTTTGTGTAATTAGTTTTCATGTGAACTATCCTCCTTGCTGATGGCTTAGAGATTACAGACCTAGCAAAGAAATGGAATTGGACATGGAAATTATTACTTAGCAAAGTGACAGGGGGAGGAGAACTGTGCAAGGCCTGGGGTGCCTAGTTTACACCAGGCGATGGGCAGAGAATAAAACCAGGAAAGACTGACAGACACACAAAGGAGTAAAAGAAAATCTCAGTGATTCCAGGGAAAACAGTGACCCAAGCAAGCGCCAGCTCCCCGGCCCATGTCTAGCGCGGTTTGTCCCAGTTTAAAAGCGCGAGAGGAAAAATCCGGCATTTCAGACAAAGTGTGTGAATTTCAACAGTGTGCGATTCGGATCTTGCTCCGCGCGGCCTCGGAGCCGACCGAGGCGAGTCCAAGCGCAGTCACTGTCCCGCTGTTTTACAGCAGTGCGCGGCTTACGTTGTTTTTAAAACAACACCATTTCTTTCACGTTGCCGTTTACACGGGAGAGGCCAAGCCCCCCCCCCCCCCGAGCTCGGCTCAGAGAAGGCGTTTGGTCGCTTTTTAAACCTGCCCCGACAACCACCCACTGCGACACACAGTTTGGGGGCTCCGGCGGCCGAGGGGTGTTGTCGCCTATCCGGAGTCAGTTCGGGGTCAGCCGTTTCTTGGAAGGTGTGTGTAAAAGCAGGACTGCGGAGCGCTGGCGCGGCTAACGTCTGTCTGGGAGGCTGAATGTCTCCGAGCGAGCGGCGGCGTTTCGCGTGCGCCTGCTGCTGGGATGGTTTCTTTGAAACAGGCACATTGCCCCCTAGTGCACACAGCCGTGCTAACCCCGACCGGACGGGGAGAGAAAACCCGAGCGCCCGCTGCCAGCTGGCTCGCCCTGTGCGTGGGGAAGTGCTGACGCTAACCGCCCCACGTCCGCTTCAGCCGCTCGACCACAGTCCCGCGCTACGTTCCTGGGTGGCAAAGGCTGACTGGCTGCCCCGCTCGTCAAATGCACACCCGCGGCGCCCTGCTGCCAGGCCGCGGGGGCGGGTCCCGCGTCCCCTGCGGAGCGGAGCCTCCGCTCTCACGGTACCCCGGGTCCACACGTTTAACACGCTGGGAGGAAACCCCGCGGACCACGGTGGGTTTCCACGCCCGGTCTCCGCGCCGTGTGCAGGGGGCCGAGGGGAGAAGACGCGGAGCCGGGAAGGTCGCGCCCCTTCGGCCGCAGACACACACGCAGCCCGCCCAGCCGTGGTCGAGGGGCCGTGCGTGGGCCGAGGCCGGCGTGGGGCTGTGCGGGGCTCCCGGCCGGGCCGGGCCGGGCCCCCCGTGCTAAGTTGTTGGGGGAGGGGCGCTAATGAGCAGCCAAATGAGACGCAATTAGCGGCAGCCCGTCCCGTGGCCCCGTTCCGGCTGGCGCCGCCGTTTACACGGGAGCGGGGCGCAGCGGTGGGGCCAGGGGGTTACACGGCGAACGGCGCTGCTCACCCCTAACCGGGCCGGCAAACGCGGGGCGACGAACCGGTCCCGCTAGCTCCAGGCACGGCCCAGGGCTCCCCGCCCGCCCTGCATCGAGCTGGGAGACGCGGCTGCTATCGGGCCGGGACGGTGCAGGCGAGAACCGGCCCCATTTCTGCTCCCCCGTGTCCCCGGGGCATTCACCTTAATGCGAACTGCTCGCCTCTCTCCGCGGCGGAGGTTGATCTAGGCCCAGCTATTACCTCCCGCACCTCGGGTCTCTGAGCAGGTACCGCCAAGCCCAGGTAGGTCAAAGCTTTTCTTTGAGGATCCAGACGTGGAAAAGCTGGTTCTGTAAGGTAAAAAAAGGTAGGTCCATCACTGCCTACAGTGCTCTGTTGATTGTTTTTATAGGACCGCACATGTAAGGTTAATGCTAATCCAAAACTGTAATGAACTGTAAAACATGGCCTTACAGCTAAGTACTGGGGCTGCTTTTAATTGAAGAACAACTCTTAAAAGCTGTTACCTGTCCCCAGGATAGGAGTTGTCAAATGTCAAAGTTTCATCCCCAATCGGCAGGAAGGTCCCCTGCTACATTATTCTTCCAGGAAAGCCCATTGGTGTGTACCATCACTATGGCTCTGTCTATGTGAGTTCTATAAACAAGCTAGGGAACTTCTTAAAACATAGTTAGAAATAGTACTGTAACATGCCACCTCTGTGTTCCCAGGCAGTCTTTGGTACTGGTTTCTAAAGGGAAGAGATCTGCATTTGTTGAATACTAAGTCAGGTGTGGACATGTGTTTTCTTAACTTTAGGAAAAAAATCCATTTTTTATCAACAAGACCATAAAACCTTGGCCAGATCTCAGTACTGGTGTCCAAGAGAGAGAAATTTGTCACTACCAAACAACTGTTCCAAAAGATGAAGATTAAGCTTGCTGGTTTTATTCCCCACAAAGCTCAGGCCTACTATATTTTGTTTTCTGCTCTTTTGAAGACACTTATCTTTCCCAACAGTAAGACTGCTGAATGGGGTTGGCATGGATATGTTATGGATGTTGTTTGATCTTTGCTAATATATTTATTGGTAATACAAGTGACATTTTCAGACCAAAAAGCCATCTACTTAGTTAGCTGTGTAAGTTTTTAAAAATGTGCCTAAACTGTAAGTGCACTTACAATAAAATAAATAAAAACATCACACAACAATCCAGACCAATACTAGATTCTCAATATCCATCTTGGCAGGGGTCATACAGGGCTGAGGGTGTTGAACTGAGCCCTCCAGGTGGGTGTGGGGGGTTATGTGGCCAAGTTCAAGCTAAATCAGACAAGGGAAAATTCAGATAGTTGGACTCTCTCCTGCTTGTAAAACGTAAATACTTTAGTTTTTGTTATTAGCTGGAACCCATTTTCCTTTCATACTGTCCTTTTTACCACAGTTCCATTATCCTGTTTGTAGATTGTTCCGAGAGAGAATACTGTATCTTCTCTGCAGGGGTGGTAGTGAAGACACCTATCTGATAAACAGTGTGAAGAGGCTAGTTTTCTTCAGCAAGACTGAGTCAGAAATTCTTCATTGCAGAATGCTAGTACCTCTGCCTGATACAATTTTTCTGTCTAAAGTAGCCAAATGTTACTTGAACAAAATCCTTTTTTTTATACATATACAAATGTTAAATACTATTTGTCATTTCATTAAAAACCCACCAACTCCAAATGACTTCTGGCCCTGTGGAATCACAATCAGCTTATATTTTTGTGTTTTCAGATTTGTCTGTTGAAAAAAATATGCAAGCTAGCTTCCAAGGAAGGGTAATTAGGAACCAAATGTTACAGACACACAGACATCTACTCCAAGGGAAGACTCACTCAAATTACTTGCAGGAATCAAAACACAGACTCATTCTCCAAGTGGATATGAAAGCCATATTTCTTAAAATGCAGAATTACACAGAAAGAATAAAATCAGGCAACTGAACATTTCCTGGATTCTTAGGCAGGAAATCTCAAATGCATTGCTGTAGAATCAATATTTGTCTTTTTCTCTTCCATGCACACATCCAACTCCCATTCACATTAGCAGTCAGCTGCACTTGCGTAGCAAAGGCACAAAAGCGTCTATCAGAGTCTCACTTCCATTTAATGTAATCTCTCTTTTCCAGAGGGGAAGGAGTTGTCAGCCTCAGATAACTGGTTAAGTAGAAAACTGGACCCCATGACATATGGACAGTTACTTCCTGATGAGAAATGTCTACCAGTGTGACCAACAGGAGGCTTCCTTCCGGCAAGTTGGAAGAGCTGCTACCTAAGGAGCAGGATGGTTTCAGTACTAGTATGGGGTGTGGATCCGGCAGTAGCTGGGCACTATGTGATAGGGCCAGCACACTACAGTGTAGTTCAGCCACACACCTCACTAGCCAGGGTTCTTCAGCTTTTTAATTTTTTGGACCATAAATGGATCTACCTCTTCCTACAACATCCACAACTCCCACCACAAGTCTCTGAGTGCTTAGATCTGCAGAGCAGCCGGGAGGGTTCCATGGCTCCAGCCAGAGTTTCAGAATCACTGTACTACAGAAGTGACTGTGCAAAAAAACTAGCAACAAGCAAACTGATAGGAGCCTAAATGTGTTTACAGTGCAGAGGATTTAGTTGACTGGAATTGCAAAGTAATTTATGATCAAGCAATTGTCTGCTCCTGGCCAGTACCAATACAGTTATTATTATTAATTAAACACCATCACCAGGCAGAGTTCCAGTGCTTGACAGGCAGAGTATTTTGGCCATAATACACCCAGAGTACTGAGGTCTGTAACAAGTGCATCTCAACATGAAGTCAAAACATCAACAGAAGACTGCCACTGCACAAATGATGGAGGTGCACTCTATTACCCTCAAATCAGTCAGAGTCATAGTGATTGTCCATGCAAGTACAGATGAGGCTTCTCAAGTTGTGCCCAATACAGAATAGAATATTGTACCCACAGATTTAAAGTTAAATATAGTTTGTTGTATTCATTTGTTTTGTTTTCTTTGAAAATGACTATGTTAATTGCTGCTGCCAAATCTAAAGTTTGGAGGATTGATTGATTTTTACTCTCAAGACAATATTGTGAGGTAAGGTTCCATGTTACAAACTCTAAATTGGATTAAAACCAATGAAGGAGTTACTATTTTAAAAATAATTCAAACCACTTCAGATTACCAGGCTCAATAAATGGGGACTAGAAAGAGACAATTCAGCTTGCAGTAAGAAAACTTGCTGCTCAGCAAAAAACCCGTCCTTTTTAGCAAAATGAATGTATCATACATAAACATCATGACTGGTACAATTAGTAAGCAAACACAAGAGTTCAGCTCAGTTCATAATTATTCAGCAAATTTATTTGTAATGATCTTTCCTCCCTGCAGCAATCTACTCTGTGGGGTCCTTACCACTGAAAATCTGACTAAAAGCTACCACATCACCTGCACAAAACAAGCACACAGCTGGGCTAGTCATAAGCAAAACACCTTTTAAATCATTCCATCAAACAAAAAAAACTCTTACCTTTGCTTGCTTTTTATACCTCCAACTCTCTATAAAGATGCCATTTCAGTGAGCTGTCTCAGGACTTCACATATATCTTTTACTGTTAAGTCACCAGTACAAAGTTTTGATTATCTATCTGAAAGCATAAAGAAACCCATTTAATTAGTGTTACCTATCTTGTACTGGCCAAAGGGTCAGAACATGGCCCCATAAAAGGTGCCCATTGAAAAACTGATTTTTCCTGGCAATGGTCTGTACTTTTAGTAAACCTGCACAGCAAGAGAAACATGAATGCTTCTGAGTTTGGTGGCTGACATTAAGAGTAGCAGGAAAGATTTTAAAATTTCTGTCTGCTGGAATCTGGCCCTATCACAACTCCTCCACCTCAACCAAGACAGCATTAGCCAGCCCACTTTACATGAAAGCCAGTATGTTGGATGGATGGACCTTTTACATCTAATGCAAATGTGCTGAATCAGTAGAGAACACTGATAGGGCAGTGGAATTAGCAAGACAACTCTTTCTCTGTAAAAGGGTACTCAGGCTGGGGGTTGTTCAGGGAAAAGCAGCCCCTTTAGGGCAGGGCATGACAAACACTATGCAACACAATTTCAGAACAGTTTAAGGAGACAAGAAAAATAAGTTCACTGGTTAAAACTGTAGAGGAATTTCTTTTTAATAACTGCAAATCATAAGATAAGCAAATTTCAATGTGCCTAGGACACCATGGCTCATACAAGAAGTGCCCTGGGACTTCTGAAGCAGAACACGTGTTCAGGACCTTGGCTTTGGATGTCACTCAACAGATAGCAGTCATCCCTTTTCCCTTCAAGTTTCACCTGAACACCTCCTCCCCCCCGAATACTCTCTTTAGTTTTTGTGTCTCTGTGTTTTAGCAGGTGGGAGGAGTGACTGCTTTATAGCTGAGGTTGCAATAGTTTTGGTTTTAAACCCCTATTTTGTACTATTTTTCTGAAAATGTCACCTTTAAAAGACTGAACTACTCTGTAATTAGTCTGAACCAATTACAATAATTTTTGAGAATTTGTGCAAAATCCTTCAGTTATTTGAGCTCTGCAAGGTTGAAAAAACACTCATTTAAACCAAATAAGTTGCCACATTTCCCCCCCCACACACACATAGCTAGATGAAGCAGCTGAACTTTGAAACTTGGCTTGTAAATATTCCTAATCAAACATGAAAAAACTGGTTGGATAATAAAATTAAGTGACTGAAAGAGTACTGACCATTCTCAGTAGAGACCTGCAAAGATTTTAAACAAACCCTAACACAAGTCTAGAACTTTTGTGACACCACAATATACATTTGGCATGTCCAGGGTCCTGACAAGCACTAAGGATGTTGCTATTAGAACAATTTTCACAAGAAAGGTTGTAATTGTCCCATTGAAATCTACATAGCAAAAGGCTGATTCGCCCCAGTTGAATGGGCGTTCTGCCCCATTCATCTCAGTTAGAGGTAGACTTCAAAGCCTAAGTGGGTTATTTTATGTATGTGTGTGATGCTCCTCAGGTCCCCACAGGTTAGTGATAGGAACGCACCAACCCCTGAATCCTCTGAGCGTTCCCTGTAGCGTCCAGCCCCTTATCCACTGGATGCTCACAGAATTACCTGGACTGCTGTTCCCCACGGAACAGGACACCCCAGCTTGTAAGAGTCAACTCAGGACCAGCACATTGCTTAACACCACAGCACTGAGATATTTATAGTGAAAACAAGAATAAGTTTATCATCAAAGAAAAAAGATTCATGTGATAGTAAGAACAATGGAATCAAATGGTTACATAGAAAACAAATCAAGCTTTCTAGAGACTAAACTAACAGGTTAATCTACTCTGGGTGAGCTAACTCGTGTTTTTAGCCAACCTTGGTTGAGATCCCACTGTCATGAAGCACTTCCACTGTCCATTTACTTCCTGTATGAACGATGCCCAAGGACCTTTGTCTCGTCAAGTATATTCAAGCACTCCAAGTATACTCAAGCACGCCTTTGAAGAGCACCTCAAGATAAAGTTGTCTCCTCCTACTGTTTTTTGTTCCTGTTAGTTTCTTTCTGCCTTCATTTGTTCTTGCCTTCATTTGCATTCAGTTCAGACTAGTGAGACAATACTCAGTATACATGTAAACAGACAGTCGGATAAACATCTCTTCTGATCTGACAGAAAATCTGTTTGCTGGTGGATCATTGCCTTGATACAGTCTTCAGGAACATATTTTCAGGGTATATACATAAATCCTTACCCAAGAGCCAGACGTGCATTTTTGTAATGATATTGATGGCCAGTGTGGCTCCAGCTTTCGTTTAAGACCTCTCATGACATTTGTTGGTGAACTAGAACATACATATCAAATGCAGGCGATTCCCAGAACACTTCTGCATCATGTGCCAGCTGGCTTTAGGAGGTTCTTGAGCAGTCACAATAATGAATGCATACCATTTTCCTAATTCTGACCATTTTAAAAAACAAGGAAATTAAATTAAAACAACTATGTTAATGCAGTACTAAGCTTGTACTGTTAACATTTTTAAAAGTTGGACAATGTAAGAGCAAAAGTTTCTCAGCCATGACACTCTGGCTATAACACACATCTTGGGCTCTTTACATATTCCTATCTTTATAAAATATACAGCAAACAATTATACAATTAACCAGAAAAATAGGCTTAGATATTAAAATGTGTGACATGGAATTAATGTTGTTGCATGAGCCTTACATTTCCTAATTTTTTATATTTTTAATCTCTCTCTTACGTAATGCATGTAATTATTAAACTGTCCAAAGTGTTTTAGGATAGATTTTGTGTGAAAGGGTGGACTCCCACTGGAGCATCTCCCCATGGATGGGGCTGGCAACTCTCTCCGGTCTAGCACCCTCATGCTGTTGGCCACTCCGGTCCCAGGATGATTCCCCTCTTTTCTCATGAGTCTGCCCAGGTCATGCTTTAGTTCCATCCCTTGGGTGGTAACAGCCCAGCAAACACACATGTCCAATCCCTCCACCCTGTCTGCTGCCTTGGATTCTGGGTACAGAGGTTCAGACAGCTTTGTCCCAGGTTTTCCAGCAGTCCATATTCCCTTCTGAGGGGCCTCCCAGTGGCTGGTAGGGGAATCTAGGCCCACCCTCCACAATGGGCTCCAGTCCAGGGACTTAGGACAGGCAACTAAGGTTAATTCCAGACTCCTTGCTGCCACCTCCCTGGACTTCTTCCTACCAAGCCTTTCCCTGGGTTGTCCCCTCTCCCTGCAAGAGCCTACCTGCTCACTACAGGTGCTGTCACTCCCTCCTCACAAAAAAAATGACTGCAGAGTTCATCTCTCTCTCCGTGTAGCCCCTTTTGCTCTAGACTTTGTCACTGCCAAGCCCCTCTCTAGCTGGGTTTCATCATTAATTAGCTCTGGCCCACCCTGAAGGGTTAACTGGGCACAAGCCCACATTAACCCTTTCGCCAACTGTGTGGTGTAGGCACACCGATACACCTTTGGAAGTTGTATTGTATTATTTTACGTAAGGAGGGTTGGAGTTTATAGATGTGGATTATGCTAGCTTAGTTCTTGCCTGTTCATTGGTCTCTCCCTTGGTCATAAGCACCTTGAAGCTGGGAGCATCCTTCCTGAATGTCTGGCAAGCGCGTGGCAGATTGAGTGACACCATGAACAAACCAACAACAAATGAGTTCGTTGTCTCACCAGGTTAAGCCATTATAAAAAGGAGGAGTGGGAAAGGAGCCAGAAGGCCTGTATGTAACTCAGTTAGGTTTTCATGCTTTCTTAGCAACAGAATCTCTAAGCTACTCACTCCACTTCTCAGGTGTTACTTCAGCTGTATTGTCCCACAGGTTTCCCCTCTCCTCCCTGAGGACGACAGTGACCATGCTTGTAGCACGTGCTATGAATCTGGCTACAGACTATTTGTGGCTAATACACAGCATTTCTAAGTTACAGCTTTTTCGTCATTGTCCAAAGTAGATTTAAAGATTCTGGTCCCAATCCTGCAGCTGACTGCACAGGCAGATTCCTGAGCCCCTGTGGCACCCTGCTGACTTCCATGGGTGTCCACCCACACTGATTCCTGGTCTGTCCTTAAAACTTCGATCGACCTGGCTATAGCACTCCGGGCTCTGGAAAGTTTTGCAACCTGAGAGCTGTAGTGAGCCCTAAGCACCGGAATACAAAGGTCTAGGTTGATGGAAGCATTCTTTGGGCTCTTGGAGAGGTTGGCTGACTCCATCGATGGAAAAACCCCTTCCATCTGCGTAGGAAGCGTCTACGCTATGGTGCTACTGCAGCACAGGGTACAACTGACTCAAGATATGTCTACACTGCCGCTGCAGCCCCACAGCCATGCTGCTAGAGTGGCTGTAGCATAGATAAACCCTGAGTCAGTTGCAAAATCAGAGCATCAGTGCTTAGACATTTATGCATGGAACCTCAACTTGCTCGGTTTTGTTATAAACGGGCCTTTATTTGTACCACTTACATGGGGGTTGTTGGACAGGTACTTTAATTTTTTTAAACACAGTTTTCTTAATGTTAAAGAAACTCTAACCAGACTTTGATGCTCTTTTTCTGGGGGCTCTCCTACCTGGCTCTGAGTCACAGGTGCAATCATGAGGAACACATCCCCCCAACGTTTAACTCTTCTGCTCACGTCCCCCTCACGGGGGGTAGCAATGTTGACATTACCCTTCTCCCTAAGAACAAGGGCTGGGGTTGGATCCCCAGGGACTGAGCTGCTGGGGGAGACTCAGGCAACACAATCCTTCTGGGCAAGCTATCCCCCTCCCATACCCCAGTGGGCCGCTCTATCCATCTCCCGCCCTGCCCTCAGGGCTGCTAGTCCCTCCTCTCAGAGGGGAGGTGAGAATGGTTGTGGCCTCTGGTTCCTCCCCTGGAACCTGAGACAGTGCTTTCAGGGGCCTTGTGCTGTTCATTTGCCTTGACACAGACTATCCCTCCTGCAACCTGGCAGGGGCAGGGACCTCACTAGCACTGGATCTGAAATCCTAAGGCTTTGCTGACTCAGAGTGAGAAAAGGTGGGGGGGAAGGGGGCAGGAGACATGGGGGAGGGGCTTCTCTCAGTCTCTGCAGTTTTCATTTTTGAAAATTCAAATGCCATCTTTAGTGTAATCCTCTGCAGAGTGGCATCGGCATGTCTCAGTGTCCACGGGACCCCCATGCAGCCTGCCATGTCGTGAGGAGCTTGCTTTCATTCCAGCCTATTCCCACACCCCTGGGCTAGGCTCTATTTAGTTATTTTAAAGGAATTAGCCATTCATGTTCATATTTTATAAAGGATGCTGTGGAGGCTACATATATTAGAGATATGATTACAGCATTCACCACCTGCTCTCACAAGGACACTTGGTGTTTCTGCCTTCCTGAAGCAAACCTGCTTGGTTCCTTGCCACAACAGCGAAGGGTTAAAAATCCCTTACCATCCCTAATCATTACTTTTCCAAGATCGCATGAGCCTATCCCAGGTTGGGACAAAAGGCCTGCTTTAATCCCAGTTGCAGACAACTCACATTTTGCTCATGGACTTCTAGCAATGTCAGGCTATTAGGTTTCCCAACTAACATCCAAAGCACAGCCCAAGCAGAGATTAGGAACAAAGATGACTTTGTTACAGAAAAATAATTCCTTGAAGATATTAACAGTGCAGTAAAGTTCAAATTGTTAAATGATTCAAATATTATTTAATGAATTTATTTGAAATGAGGTCTTACAGCCCAGAACACTACTTAGATCATAATTTACAAAGAATCTGCCTCTTCGTTTGCTTCTGTAGGAAGTTGTGGCTTTCAGGTTTTAATTATAGCCATTTTCCTTGCAGGCTTTTGTAAGGACTCCCTTTGTTGGTACAGCTCAGTACCTCTCTCTCTCTCTCTCTCTCTTTTTTTTTTTTTGGTTTTGTTTTTTTAAAGTGAATTTAGTCTGTGACTACTGGGTTTTCCAGAAACCTTTTAATCACATTCACTTCACTTGTCTCAGACTACATTGTACGTTCATATAAGACACATGAGGTAGACAGCCCATTGCTAAAAGTAGCAGTATTAACTACTTCTTTCTAATGGTATAAAGACCAGAGCTTTTAAAATCTGGTGGTTTTTTGGTCTGTTTTTAAAATAAAACAAATTCACGTGCCCAGATTGTACCTGGGCCATATGGAACATTGTGGAGTTCAGATTTAGGGCTTGTCTACACAAAGCAGCAATGCGCACTGAAGGAGTGTAGACAGACTGCCCTCTCTTGACTGTCCACAGCTTTAGCCAGCCCTTTGTTTAGTACCAGCAATGGTAAATAGTTCTACCTGTCCTCTGATAAATTTATTCAAAGGTAGTGTTAATTTCAGAGTAGATCTAGGGTACCCATACTGGGTCTCAGACAGCTAACAGCAGTTAAACGCTTTTATCCACCGCTTGCGTTTCAGAATGAACACCCTGGCCTCCATAACCCACTTGTTAAACAAAGGTGACTGGTTCACCTCTCTCTTGGTTTCAAGGATGTTTATTTCCATAGAGATATCGTCCCTGCCACCCCCGCCCAGGAGCTTGATGTGGCATGCTGTAGGCCTGGACTGTTACCGATACAGAGTGTCCCTGTGGCCGCTCGACAGCGCTGACAGTATGCAGGTGTTACTGGCACTGGCAGCTCACCTGCATCTTTAGGGCATGTGTTCCCCTGCCTCACACGTGTAGTCACACGTGCTTCTGGGGAAGTCGGGCCCAGCAGTGCAGCTAGGGGTCCTACCCCTACTCCTACAATAATTATGATTCCAAGTAAATGCAAAAATGTCCACTTAGCACCCATGCAGACTAGAGACTTTGTTGGAGCTGACTTGACCACGGCCCAAGAGAACCTACCTCAGGACTGGTTCCAAGCCATGAAGGATCTCATCACAGCTTCGACAGCATCCTCAGACGACCGTACGATCATGTCTCATCCTTCGTAGACCTCATGGCTTCATTGAACATGTGATGCCCTTCTCCAAATTCTGTCTGTGATGTCTAAAGACATGATTGTGGATGGCATGTGCCACACAAGTGCAATGTGGACAAGCTAGTCTTACTCCACCAAAGAGTTCTGGCTTTACTCCTCTAATGGGAAGACAGGAAGACTGTGTGTGGGGGTTCCTTTCCTTTCATCCACCCACCCGCAAAACATTAATCACAGGTGCTTCCCTGTTAGACTGGGGAGCCCATCTGGACGATCCTATAGCCCAGGTACTTGGAGCCTCAGAAATCCAAGTTACACCTACACCTACTAGAACTGCATGCAGTGCATAAAGTTTGCAAATAGTCCCTACCATTTATCCACACCCTGCATGTTCAAGTCATGGTCAAGAACATGACAACCGCTTGTTAACATAAACAGGGACGGGCAAGGCCCACCCTTCTTTGCATAGACACTGTCCATCTCTGGAAGCGGTGCATTCACCATCAGGTCACCCCCTCAGTCGTGCACCTTCCTGGCTGGAGATCACTGGCAGATGCTTCAGCCGACATTTCTCCAGAGACCACGAGTGGGAGCTGTGTGACTTAGCAATATGGAGCATCTTTCAACAATGGCAGTTCCCATTGTAGGATCTTCATGTCTCATGAGAGCAAGAAGTGCCAGTCTACTGTTCCCAAATGGGCCGGGGTCACAGCTCCAGAGGGGACACATTTCCAGGACAATGGTTGGAATGGCTAACGTACACATTCCTGCCCATCCCTCTCTTACCTCGAGTCCTGAGGAAGCTCAGGCCAGACAAAGCAGCTGTGATCACCATGAGACCAAGGTAGCATTCTTCAGACTCACCTGCACATCTGCATTCAGCTTTTACCAGACCTGTTGATCCAGTCCGGTATCTCTCCATCTAGCACCTTGGGCATGTGGATGGATGACAAACGTACAGAGATCATGCTTGGAGACTGTATAATCCATCCTTAGCAATAGCCTGAAAGACTCCACAAGAAAATGCTATGCAGTAAAATGGAAGAGATTCTTTATATGGTGTCAGCATCATCAGCTACCTCCAGAGGGTTCAGAAACCTTTACTAGACTACCTCCTGTCTCCAAAAAGATGGGGGTGTCTCAGCAGGGTAAAAGCCCTTGTCACTTATTAGCACTTTTTATCCTCTGGTGGACAATTTAGTTTTCTAAATGACTACAGCAAGGTGTCCGAAGGGACATGTCAAACTTTCCTCCAGTGCTGAAACCTACCCTGATATGGGACCCTAATCTGTTCTTATCAGCATTAAAAAGTTCCCCACATTTGAACCTTTAGCCTCATATTCTTTTGCTCATCTGTCTATAAAGGTTGACTTTATAGTTAGTCACCTCAGCCAGCGGAGTAGGTGAACTGGAGACCCACCATATATTGTCTTCCATAAGGACAAGGTTTCCTTGAGGTTACATCCTAAATTCATTCCAAAAGTAATCTCAGAATTCCATCTGAACCAGGACATCCACTCACCTGTCTTCTATCCAAAGCCCTATGCCACCAGAGAGGACAGGCAGCTCCAGCTTCAGATGTTTGTCAAATCTTGACCTTCTACCTACCGAGGACAAAATACTTTAGGAAATCTTCTAAGCGATGGGTCTCCTTTCCTGAACACATGAGAGGAGAAGCAATCTCCTCAGGGACTTTCTAAATGGATTTCAAGCTGCATCCTGAATTAGCAGCAACTCCTCCCCACTCAACCAGAGCCCAGGCTACACTGGTACTTCACTTCGAAGTGTCCCTCACCTGGAGATTTGTAGAGCAGGCACGTGGTACTCTGGGCATACCTTGGTGAGACATCATGCCCTAGTACAAGCTTCTACAGTGGATCCATCCTTCAGCAGAGCAATCCTCCAATCTGTGGTACAGCCTGGGTCCTCATACTCTCCTTCTCAATCAGTGAGTCACCCACGATGGAACACACATGGGGACCATCACTTGAAGAAGGAAAAAAGGTGATTTACCCTGCACAGTAACTGAAGTTCTTCACAATGTGTATTCACAACTCACCCTCCTTCCCCCTCTGTGCTTCATATCATTATCCTAAAGTTATTCATGGTAGAGAAGGAATTGGAGAGGCACTGCCCCATATGTCCTTGGTTTGGAGCACAAGAAGTAGGACATACCTATGGCCCAAAGGACGCTGCTAGTGAAAAGCTTTCTGGTCTCAGGTGTGTAATAGCGTTATTCCATAGCCCTCCATAAACCTGCAGGTGTGTGTTCTGCTCTTTCTTCAGAAAAAATGTAGAATATCTAGAAAAAAGTATAAAGAACAGCAACAGAACAGAACACAAGGAGCAGAGGATAAGGTAGAAGAACAAATTTAGGAGCAAATCCTGGTTTTTATATGCAAAAAATTCATTACAAAGCAAGTCACGCATAGCCTATGCACTGCTACTGAAATACAGAGAAGCCAGTTCTCTTACACCTACAGCCTGTTCTAGGCGTGTTCAAACAGCAGCTTCGGGTGCATCTACCTTAGAAAAGTTCAGACCTATCCTGCAGCACGTCCGAGAGGTAGTGAAATGGCAGCCTCCTGTCTACAGAAGGGCTTCCACAGTTGCTAGAACTGGTGGAGGATGAAGGGTCCTAGTGTATGCAAGGCCTCAGATGTGAGTTGCTGGAGGCAGGGCTCCAAACACCACTTTTGACAGTGAAATCATTGCAAAAGCCAAACTTGTTCTCGGTCGAATGCTCTGAAAGCCTCCCCGCTGCAGAGCGCGTCCCGAGCAAGAAGGGCACCAGTGAGGAAAAATCAGTGTCCTCTAGTCATCTGAAGCCTGACTCCCACCAGCATCCAGACACATGAAAAGCCTTTTGGGAAAGGGCTTTCTGAAGGCCTGCAAAGCAGAGTGCTGTGATCTGGAATGTTCTTCTCCAGCTGACGTGCAAAGCCATCTGCGCTGCTTATGGTGACCATATTTCCCAAAGGGAAATACGAGCCCTGCTTGACCCCTTCTCCCCATGCGAGGCTGGCACTGCTGCTTGCCTGAGCCCTACCTGCCCCCCCTGCACAGGGCTGCATCGCTGCTCATCCCCCACGCCCTCCCCTCCCCCACATGTTCCTCTGCATCCCACTTTTGCCAAAAAAGCAGGACAGCCAGGAGAGGGCTTTAAAAAGGGTCCATCCCAGCCAACGCAGGACATATGGTCACCACTCTGAACAAAAAGAGCATTTGTTGGCATTAGGACTCACTCACCCTCTCCTCCAGCCATGGCAAAGGCTGGACAGGACGCCTCGCACAAACAAGGGAAAACTGAGATCTGCACATTTGCTTCCTTCTCTGGTTTTAAGCATATTGTCAAGTGTGTGTTTCCAGATATGTACCAACTTCCTACAAAGTCTTCCAATTTTTGTCTGTAAATAGGTTCACAGTGCCAGCTACTTTTGTATAGCATTTAAGTGACAAAGGGGTTAGGGTTATCAATGATCGTATTAGAATTATAGAATCATAGGACTGGAAGGGACTTTGAGAGATCTTCTAGTCCAGTCCCCTGCACAAAAGGGTGACACTCAGTAGTCGGTGATATTCTCTGTGAATGCCTGTGAGGTAACAGAATAAAGGAAGGAAGGTAATAATTTTGCCTAAGTTAAGGATAAAATGGTTTAGGCCTAAAATTACAATAGTTTAGGTCAAATAAGCACTGCCATTGCACAGATCCCAGAACAGGTTTGAGAATCCAGCACTCAGGTAACATAGTGAAGAGCATTATACCAAATGTTATGCTTTGTATAATTTTAAAGAGATTGTCATGCGTGGCCAGAGCTTGAGATGGATGGCCTTTTTAAAATCGTGGCATACACTGAAATGCGTATCTTGTGACGATGGGGGTAGGAAGGTCAGATGCACCCAGAGTTTATTCTAAGACCAGCTAGGATTCTAGACACAGTAAAATAAAGTCCCACTGAGATATTTGCTTTGCAGTTGGACAGAAAAGGCTAGTGAGGAAGGTATGCCTAACTCAGAAACACTTTGGGTCAAATCCTGAATGCCAGGACAGAATTTTTACATTTTTGAGTTTGGGGAGTTTTAAAAATACTACAGTCACTGTCAGCCAAAGGCTCAAAATAACCAGCACGGATTTTAAATGAGCCAGCATTTAAACACACCCAGAATTAGACCTGTGGGAGTAAAGTCACCAACCAAAGAGTCAGTGAAGCTACATCATTTTTATTTTCACATTCAACATAATTCAGCTTTGTATTAATAGGAACAAAACATTCTAACAATGCTGTGAAATCATCTTGCCTAGTTAACTGGTCCATACTATTTAAGATATGGTTAATGCATTCAAATCCTTTTATTAAATGTTTGGAGCTCATGTTTACTTAAGCAAGGAAAAAGATGGGTTTTCCTTTCTGTGCTTAACTAAACTCCCACCACACAGTTTAGTAAGCATTATACCTCCATTCCTAAACAGAAATGCTGATTTTCCACAAATGCTCAATATTCAGTGACCCCTGCTGGCCACCAGAGTAGTAGCAGCCCAAGTATGTCCATCTTTGCAGAAAGAATATACAGGGATTGAAGAAATAAAGTAGCAGTGAAAAAAAATTGATTTAAAAGCAAAACCTACAGTAAGGAACCACTTCCACTAACTAAAATACAAATATTACTAGCCATGAAATGTGATAATTGCAGCTTATTACCTTTTTGTGTTGGAACCAGAAACTTCACTTTGCTCCAAGTTGGATGAACTTGTCTTGGCACCATTTAGACATCCACTTCTCCTACTTTGTGTGGTGATTCTGTTAGATGTTTGCTAAGAACACTATCAATTTGAAGAACAGGTAAGACCATTTTTAACTGGAAAGCACTTTGAATCCCCATCTCATCTCCTGTTTTATCACTACTCACGATCAGAAATGTTAAAGATAAACCAGAACACAATTTTTTTCTCACCTACATTTCTGTAATTTGTGTTACTTTGACAGCAGGAGCAACACAAATATTCTCCTCCTCCTCCACCTCTCTGGAATATATTAGATAACAGTCAGTTGTGGGAACTCACTGGTTTCCTGATCCCCATTCCTTGTCACTTTTAATCATGATATTCCTTGAAGACTAGGTTAGACCCACTAGCACGGAACACAACAGGCAAGTCTTGCTTCTCAGGTACATGCTGAGGGCTTTCACTTTGTCTCTGTGCGCCATAGCTTGGTTCCTGATGTTGCGGCATGCTGACATGTACAGGTGAATGGGCCCCATATTGTACCTGAATGGCCCATTTGGAACAGGCACTATCGCTTACTAAGTGCATGTACAGTCCCAGCACAAAAGGGCCTTGACCTGGTTTGTAGCCTAAAGGTGCTACAGTGATGCAAACAACAGACAGCAGCAGCAAAACCACTGGGGATAACACATTACATAAAAAGATCCTATTAAGTCAGGACTGGTCGAATCCTAGAAGCCAGGGAGATACGGACTTTCTCCCTGAGATACAGAGTTTCAAACACGTTCTTCAGCCGCAGGGTTCTTACACAGCTGCAGTTCTTTTTTTGTTTTTGTTTTTTACCCCAGCCCCCACCCGTCTCGGCACATCTCTCTCATGTATCAACATCTCAGGTACTAAAGCACGCTAGGTAGATGGGGTTCAGGAACATTGATATTGTGAGGTCTTAGAAAAATGAAAGTGAACAAAATGTGCATTTATGTAAATCTGTTTATGTATCATAGGAGTGTAGGACTGAAATAGACT